>JAPQVY010000155.1:16662500-17262500 GCA_028535165.1 Quercus tomentella
CTTTATAAACTCTCAAACATATTCCTTGTTCATTAAAGACTTTTCCCCAACTAATTGTCTTAACCATTAAGCTCATCTTTGCCACATGCACACCTACTAAATAGTCCTTTGATTAACCAAGTAAATGTTTGAAGATCTATCAAATGTAGATGCCTTACTCTCGGGAAAATGGGTTTTTGCACTTATTTTTTAAAATATCTAGCCTAATGTTCCTGTTTTGAAACTATCAAGTACCGTATTCTTGTTTTGAAACTCGACATTAGCAAAGTCAAGTACTATGCATATTTCGTCACCTAATTTTTTGAAAATTTAAGTGAAACTCAACATTGCTAATGTCGATTTTCACTTAAAAATATACATATAACTCAATTTTGTTAAAATCGAGTTTCAAAAACATACATGGGCATTCTGCTAAATAGCTTCAAAACATAAATATTGTGCTAGATATTTTTTTAAAAATAAAAATAAAATAAAAAATAAAAAGCCTTTTTCCCCCTTATTCTCTAACCACAATTTGGAAAGAAAAACTATGGTTATACTTATGTGAGGGCTGTAGAGAAAACTACCCATAAGCGTCATCTAGGCCTGAACGCTTGAATGGACGTTAGCCCACATGTGTCACATTTCATGGGCTCCTGCGATTGGCTTTAAAAGCCCAACAGAGTCGGTATTTATTTATTTTATTTTTTTGAGATAAAAGATAGAAGTATTTAATAAATTTAACAAAGGAAAAGATGTAATATAGCCATCCTATTGGGGGCTGGGGGGTGGAAACCAAGAAGTAATTATTTAATACCCTGTTAGCAATGGTTTTATTTTTCAATTTAAAATTTTAAAGTTTCAATAATGTCAATGTAATTTAATCAGTCTAATTTGCACTTTTAGTATATCTTTATTTTTATTTTTTTTAATTCAAGTTATAATGGGAGAGTGAGGATTTGAATCCTGTCTCCTTTGAAAACATTTTAAAATTCTAATTAAATTACATACTCTTGACTTTTGGTATATCTTTATTAATTATATATAAATTAAACTAAAGTAAATTAAACTTACGTATCTATCTAGACATTAAAAAATTTTCCATGTGAATTGCATGTGGTACTTTGACAACTGAAGAACTTACAAAACCATTTTATTCATACAAAATTTTTAATAAATAATTATTGTTTAATAAAGATGTAATCATTTTTTTAACACTCTAATATACCAATTGATGTTAGGATATTTTTAGAATTAAAATAGAATGTACCTATTTTAGAGTATTCGCATCAATTTGTGCAAAAATTTCTGTCTATTATAGCATACAAACTTATTTTTTTTCTATTTTACATACTTTTCAAAACACCCAATATCAAATTATCTATTTTACACTACATTTCATTAAAATATCAAATTTTCTTGATTTTTAAAATTGTTTCTCTTTCTTCACACACAACAACACCATATACTCTATGTTTTTTCATCCTTGAAATACGTAAGAAATAATAACAAATTAATTGCAAAATAAATAGTATTAGTTTAAATTTATACGGTTACCGTGACAATCATGTAGTTTTTACACAACTTTGCATGACCTAACGTGAATAAATTTTTAGTTTGGTGGGCTAAAATGTGGTCATCTTTTTATTATACAAGCAATTGATATGACTCTTAATGCTCAGATATTTATTTATTTTACCGAAATTAGAATGGCTTTTTAAAGAGCTAAAATAAAGAAATTATACAAAATTGGATTGTATAAATGCAAAGAGAACCATCCCACTTACCTGCTTTGTGGGCCACATAGGTGAGACTGTGAGAGGACATGTTCACATCTCGCTGGACCCACAGTAAGTTGGGCCTGAATGAATCTACTGGATACGCTAGCGAGTTATTGGTTTGACTGTCTCCGCCACTCGGAGCTTGTTCACGTGAATGTGACTTGCTCGTTTATCCACGTGTTCGGCTCCTACCTGCTTTGTTGTTAAGTCCTGGCCCCGGGTCAAATGAAACTTCGAGGAAAACTTTTTTCAGAAAATTCAAACCACATTTTGAAATTAAAAAAAAAAAAAAAAAAAAAAATTTCTACTTCATTTGAAACTGCGAAAATATGATATAGTTGCTGAAATGACTTGGACTTCTGTGCTCTCTTTGATCACAATTTTCCCATTACTTTGAGCTATTTTGACAAGTGTGGCTCGGATCAAATCATGTTTCTCTATCTCATAGTGCAAGCTCCTCCCACAACGAAAAAAAAAAAAAAAAATCCCTCTTTCTCGTTTAATTTTCATGGGTTTATTTTGAATATTGAAAAAAAAAATTCATTTTCCTTAATAATATAACATTTTAAAAAGTTATATATTTTCTTTCTAGATGAGATTAAACTAATCCAATCGAAAGCTAAGTACATGCTTGAATGAATTTATTTATAAAAAAAAAAAAAAGTAAACAATAAAAATAAGCTATTATTTTAACCATAAGATTTTTTTGTAAAAATGTTGTAGATAAACATTTCTCATAACTATATATGTTTATATATATTTATTTCTTTTATTATATTCTAATTTAGTAGCATATTTATGTTATCTTTTCTTTTCTTTTCATTTTTTTTCTAGTAAAACATATTTACATTATCTAAATATAATGTTATAAAAATTCAATTAATTAAACATTTAATACATTTAGTATATGCATTTTTAATTTTTTTATAAATAAAATATTTTACAAGTTTATTAAGGAGATAATATTTTATATATTCCCTCGTTCACTTACTTAGTCCTTAAAAAAATAATAGTGTTTATTGTCTCATATTTTTAAATTTTGAAATCAATTTTTTTATTTAAATATAATATACATGCATGCAGATTATATATGGTGATATTATACATATTTAGTAAGATCTAATCATTCAAATTGAATAAAAATATTAATTGATAAAAGCAATTCAAGATTACAATAAAAATATGAAAAGAATTGATGCGTAATATAAATACCAAACATGGAACTAAATATATTGATTTCAACAATTTCATTTTTATATATAATGACAAAACATCATAACAAACTAACAATTTTATTATTCATAAAATTATTAAAGTGAAGTTTAAGAGTGTTATTAAACCCGGCTCGGCTCGGCCGGTCAGACCGCTAACCCGGTGACCTAGCACCTAGACCTATCTGAGACATCAATTAGTAATTTAAATAAGAAAAAACCTAAAGAAATATAAAAAATGCATTACTCTCTCACTTTTCTACCGATTCACATTACTTTATCAATCCCCAAACTTGCAACTGTCCATCAATTTTTGCTATAAACAAATCACTTTTTAATTTCGCATAGCTAGTTAATATATAAGTACGAGTATATCAATATATGTTATATAGTTTATTGCTTAAGCCTTATTTTCTCTTCTTTTGTTTACGTTTTTTGTGTTTTATTTGTTTAATGCTTTAAGTTTAAGTCTTTAACATTTTTTTTTCTCTTCTTTTATTTACGTAGTTTGAGATTTGCTTTTTTTTTTTTTTAATATACAGGATTTAAAGACATGTAATAAAATTTTACTTAGCAAAAACTTTGTTGCAATCTTATGACATTCATTTATTTTGCTTGTGAAGTTTCTAGAATTTTCAATGCTATTACTTGTGAAACCTTGATTTTAAATTATAATAGCGAGTTTAATTTAGGCATATGCCTTTTTTTTTTTTTTGTTAATTTACATATTCATGTTATGATTTCTCAAACTTTTATATATATATATATATATATATATATATATATATATATATATAAATAATTTTTAAAATCTTTTTATTTGACCCTGTGGTTCGACTATTGACCCACTAATTGAACCAGTGACCCGGCTCATAAACCAGGTCAACCTCTAGTCCGGGTTTAAATAAGTTGAAGTATTTTTTCTTTAAATAAAATGCATACATACACCTATTTTACTAACTATGTTTTAAACCTCATGCTCCAAAAAAAAAAAAAAACTATGTTTTAAACCAAAACATACCGACATTAATTGATATTGAACACACATAATAAGAAATACAGATATAAATATGATTGTTTACAGATTTATATTCCGATTGACACCTATCTTAATCCTCAGTCAAAAACCTTCGCCATGGATTCAACCACCTCCCCCACCCCCCGCGCCCCCCCCACCCCCCACCTTCCTCAAAAAAATACAAATGCAGTTAGTGCCTAATCCTATTAATTAGTAAACTAATAATGGGATTAGATTAGGGTCAACCAATTTACCTTAGAAGACCAATTCTAAACCAAAGGGATGACATCAAGCTGATAGCGAATTAGCGAAAAAGAAGGATTCTATAGATCGAAGATGATAACAAATGGGTTTGGTGTCGACCACATGGCCATTTGTGATGACAAGGCAGTGCGTCTGCACTATTACCATTGCTTATTCTTTTTAATTGATAATTAGTCCATTTAGTGGCGATTAGGGGCAATTTGTCAAGCTTAATGTACACCGTTAATTATTTACTAGTGGTCCTTACTAGACTTTCAAACTTTGATTTTTGCTTACTTAAATGTGGACCATGCTATGTCCCTTAAAATATTTATAAAGATTACTTCATATATTATTTAGATAGCGTTCAACTCAATTTTGTTGTCATATGTATATGTTTAGGAAACACAAATACGGAATCAGGTATAGATACAACACACGACGATATGAGAAACTTTTGAAAAATTATAATATAAAACGGCTAGTACAACGAGTATGATACTTTAAATAAAGTGTATGTGCTTCCTTCTAGGTATATATTGTCTTCGTTATACAAACAAAATTAATAATGGCTTGATAAGGATAAAATTAATCAGAAATCTAATGGAAGCATCTTATATTTAAGGGTAAGGTTGCATCCATAAACCTTTTTTTTTTCCTTTGTGAGAATTACGGGTATATAATTTTTCAAACTTAAGCCGTACAAAATGGTCGAAATTCTATTAAATCAGGACATTGGCGATTGCAACCATTAACTTATTCCATCATTTCATGAATTTAATTATAGCATGAGTGACGAACATCCAACAAAAATACATTAATTTGTACGGATATTATATTTTATTATCTTATTCCATTACCTTGTCCTTTATTATTATTTTCAGTAAACATGATAAGGAACCTCTATCATGTTTTCCGAATCTAATTGTTTTGTTTTCCAATAATTTTAATATATTTAACATATTGTGGTTGTTTAACGGAACTTTTCGAATCCTAGTGGTGATAGTGGTTGCCCACAACTTAAGGTAAGGATCATTATGATTATAGCCTCCACTTTACACAATAAACTCTGGACTAATTATTAACCTAAGTATAAACATGCAATTAATTTTTTCCAAGTGGCTCAAGAAGATGGTATAAGAAATAGTTTTATATTGAGCTGAGATGCCTCATGCCTATATTAGTTTTAAGTGTTTGTCATGGTTCTTACTTCTTAGAAGAGGAGAAAAAAAAAAAAGGATTCCTCGATCTATGTCAGGTGATTCTTGCAAGATTTTTAATCACAGACAAATTTGAAAATTGGACTAGTTTTTATTATAATCTAAATTTATATTTAATCAATTAAACTATGAATCTTGTTAAAGGTTGTCAAATATGATTGGCTACTAACTTTGAAGGAACACACCAGTTCTCTAACCACCATTGGACTACAAAATAGATTAAAATTTTGATATATGGATAAATTATATGTTTGTCAATCTCACCTGAAGTAATCATTGAAAAGGAATGTAATATTTTTTATTATTGCATTGTCATTACTTATTATATATATACAAACATAAGAAAATAATCCCTACAGTCAAAGAATGATAACTTGTTGGTTTTTGTATTCTACTGAGCGAGTATGGAAGAAAGGGTTCATTGTGTTGTGAATTTTTTGCACTAATGTTTTAACTCTATTTTTTTAATATATTCTTTTATCATTTCCAAATCATGTGAAGCATGCCACACGTATAGGATTTTTTTTTCTCTGTAGTAATCGAGAAATAATTTAAATCTCCTATTTTCTTATTCTTTTCAATTGAGTTGTGCATATTTTTCTCATTTGTAAGAATGTTATACTAATAGAGGGATAATTAAATCTCCTATTTCTAGATGAAAGAAAAACTTGTTCGTAAGCATCGATTCAACAGTTGCTTTATATTGCCAATAATGTTTTAATGTTTTTACTTTCTTCTCTTTTGAAAACATGTTTTTACTTATATATGTTGGTGTTTGTTTGCAGAGCGAAGCACATAACTCCACAACTTATTAAAAATCCTTTCACAGAGAGTAGAAAACCGGGAGAGATATGGAAAGTGTTTTTAACTTTTTATCATTACACGTGTTCTATACTTGTGAATTCTGATTATAATTATATTACCCTGATTTTTTAAGCAAATTGTATTGCCTTATTTATTTATAGGAGCAATACTACAAACACACTCACAAAAAAAAAAAATCACAATAGTTTAACTTGACAACTTTTTACTGATTTTTATGTGGACGCACCACTAATGTTATTTATTTATAGGAGCAATACTACAAATACACACACACACACACAAAAAAAAAAAAAAATCACAGTAGTTTAAGTTGACAACTTTTTACTGATTTTAATTTATGTGGACGTACCACTAATGTTATTTTTTTTTACTTACCACTAATAATTTGCCACATCTGTCAGTTGTGAAATTTTGTGTTTATAGACTTTCTCTATTTATAGATTATGATATCAGAATATAAATCCCTAGATCATTTTATACTACACCAATCACAGCTTGTTATGTATCTGTTTAACTTTTCTTATAAAATAATCAAAATTTACAATGGGGGAAAAAATCAAACACCAGTATGATTAATGGAATATAAAGTGAAACAGAAAAAGTGGGATAGAATTTGTATTCCTTATATGAGAAATTATGGATAGCTTAGTTAGTTTATTTCTTTTTTTTAAACACAAAATTATGAATAGCTAAATGTATAAAAACTAAGGGAGACAACTATATATAGGTTATAACTTATAAACTAGCTAGATTTCACTGCCATGTGCTAACTTTTTTTTTAAAGAAGTGCTATGAGCATACTCACTGATGAGTTGGTCTAGTCCAAAATTATAATATGGGAAGTTATGGATGGTTAAATAATCTAACCACTCATGAGCATACCTTTGATGCATAATGAACCTATATATTTGATTCATGAGGGGTAAATGCATAATGAACCTATATTTGTTTCATAATACTTCTACTAACTTGGAAGCCTTGGTGAGCTGGGGCATCAATTTCCTCGAAGGAAATAGTCTTAGAGTTTCTCATTGTAAACTGGCTTGGTGGGAAACAATTTATTATCTATGGATACAACCACAGGGTAGAGTTCATTAAGAAGCCACTAGATCAAAGGAGTAGCGGGTCAAGTATATCAAAAGAGAGGTCAAAGCTCAAAAATGGAAAAAAAAAATTCATGATAAAGAATATTCAATAGCATCAAGTTTTACTTTTCTAATTGGGGTGTTTTCGGATTGTATTTGATGTCGATTAATTAATAGGCTAGTAGGGTTGTTGTTGTGTTTTTTGAGATTGATTTAGGCTTTTTTATATGTAATCTCTCCCTCTCTCTCTTTCAAATGTAGTCTTGGTTGTAGATTTGTAATTGAATTGTGAACCCATGTTTGAATTCCTACCTAAGTTTTGCCTTTACTCTAATTTAGGGTAATAGAGTGGTTTGACTTTTGCTTTTTGATAGGTAGATAATGGGGGATTTGGATTCCTACCAAAGCTTTGTCTTTACTTGATTGTATGGTAATAGAGTAGTTTGATTTTTGCTTTTTATTTTGTACTTGATTTTATGGTAATAAGAGTAGTTTGATTTTTGCTTTTTGAGAGGTAAATAGTGGGTGAGTAAAAGTGAAATTCAAACCACAATCATAAGACTTAAACCCGTCAAATCATCTAATTTACCAAAATAAAAAAAATACAAGTATCGTATTACACAATTCATCTAAGCATAACCTTATTAATTTATTATGTTTTAACGAGGCTAGCAAGTTGCATGTGTTCATGGCAATTGGCAAGGAAGGGACTGAAGATTTGACAAAGAAACAAAGTCGGTGGTGCATTAGTACTGACTACGGAGGCGGCGCGTCAATAATGGGGGACACATACAATTGGGATGACTAAAATGGGGACTTTGGCATGACAAAATTAATCGCAATATTATCAATCGACGCCCCACTTGTGTGGATGGGCCCTCGAACCCCAGACAATGAATTGGATGCTGACTTGGTTGTCCAACCTTTCCAGTTCATCCATCTCTGGGTCTTTTCACTCTTTGTTTCTTGTCATCTTGTCCATAGCACGGCACCTAAGTTTATGCTCTCTTTTTTTCTTTTTCTTTTTTTAGAATCTTAGATTAATGTGAATTTAAGTTATAAGGTTCCAGTTTCTCTAAAAATTAAAAAAGTTAAAGAGGTTCCATTATATTGTTAAAATGTTTTGGAAAATAAGAGATTCCACATATATATATATATATATATATATATATATATAGGGCAAGATTTAGGTATGGTACTTAGGTACTGTTTTTTAAGTTTTTTTTCTTAAAATTTTGCTATGTGGATTTTTTCTTATGGAATGAAAGTGTATTTTTTAGTTAAGTAACAATATGGCTGAATCTTAAATTGGGAATTTAAGGAATAACACCTAAGGTACAGTACATAAGTTTTGTCCATATTATATATGATTGTATTGTTGGGAATATATTCGATATTCCAGATATGTGAGATGAAAAGAAAAGAAAAAAAGAAGAGGGGGCTAAGTACACAACACAAGAAATTATGTGATTCGACAGTTTGTTTACGTCCATGAAGTTGTAGTGATTTTGCTATTTTTAGGAAAATTATACAAAGTGCATAGTACACAGTTTTCTCTCTAAAATAGCACATCAAATTCTAATATATATGAAGTAATGATATTTATATGGGGTTGGGGATTCACAATTGGCAAATAAACAGGCCAAAAATTTTCCCTTTAGGCAATGGCTTGGGCCCTTCACTTTATGAACTAAGCCTTAGAAAATCTTCAGTTAAAACCGTGACATTTTTATATTAGATCAGGTTATAATTCAAATCAAACACAAATTAAATTTAGCGTAGCCCAACATATGAGTTATGAATTATTTTTACATGTTTTTTTTTTTTTTCATGATGATTGTTGTTTAGGTTTTGGTCATGATACCTTCATTTTTTCTCTCTCTCTCTCTCTTTTTTTTTTTTTTTTCCTTCATTATTATGTAGGTGGGATTTAGGTAAACTTGTAGTCGTAGATATAGACAATCTTGGTCAGTTATGTGGATTCTTAATTTAGCCAAGAAAGGATATATATGTAAGATATATTGTTTGTGTGTGATGCTAGGCAATCTAAATATAGAAACAATTATATATCCACTTCTAGAAATACACATTTTATCCTTTTATTTGTCCATTAGGATACAGTCTTGAATCAGCAGCGCCGTAGCTCGCAAGTCTCTTAGTCCCTGTGGTCACGGGTAATTTTCCATTTATGTGTGCTGCTACCAGCAAGTTTGTCTTATTATGGAAAGAGCCGTGTGGATGTATATATACATCATACATGTCATGCAAATGCATCCATGCAGTGTAAGCCACATTAGCAAACTGATGCTGACATGTTATGGCTATCTAGGACTAATAATGTTTGGGTAGGGGACCCAGTAAAATTTAATATTGTATGTAACCCATTGAAGAGGAATATAACGTGTGGTTGGGGAGTAATTGGGGGCAAGAGGATGCTTTTCCTTGTGCTGAGAAGTAGTAGTAAGCAAGGACAGAGACAAAGTTGGTTGCCACCAAACAGCCCTGATTTTCAGCCATCTCTCTCTCCTTGATCTGAACCCTTAAGAGTTAAGATAGGTCTTGGTGTGGTCCGTGTGTATCATCATCATGATAAATACTACTCGATCCATATGGCAAAAGATAAGGTTGACCAAGTTCCGATGTCCCGACATATTCCACGTGGTCTGACCACCTCACTGTCCCTGACATCTTGACCGCACGTGACCTCTGCTGGCTTTGTGCCATTCAAGCACGTGTCTGTGAGGATTGAGGGGCTCAGACCGCTGAGTGTGAAGCCCACTTTTTTTGAAAGGCTTTAATTCTCTCACACTCAAAGAATACAGTATCATCCCTTCTAGACATCCTAGAATATGTATGTCTTGTGTGAAACTGTGAAAGTGTGAACTGTGAACATTTACTGAGCCTACATCTAGAAGTATCAACCAATAATTTATGAATAACGCTAGAGACACACTTCTCGCCGAACCCAAATTCACGCTTTACTTAGTACTAACTCGTGATTGGTGTGTAAGTTGACCAGGGCGCGATAGAAAATTTTATTTGGGTCAAGTTACGAAACTAATCTATTTATTAAGATAATTTCTATACACAAATATACACACCTAACAAAAAAAAAAAAGCTTAGTATTTTCAAGTAAAATTATGTTTGAGGGTAAACTTTCATAAAATAAAATTCATTTTTACTATTTTTACAGTGAAATTCTTAAAAAGTTTCATTCTCAATACAAATTATCAAATTTTTTACTAAAGTAAGTAAAAAATCATTCAATTGAGCTAATGAAATTTTCAAAAACATGAATAATCCAAAACTTGGAGGAATAAGTTATGCTCCAAATATATTTGAAACTATCTTACTCTAACTCATTATGTGGCAACGAAAAAGACATTTAATATGTAGTTTTAGTGACAAGATTTTTTTAATGAGTCAATAAATTGTTTATCGCCACATAATGAGCTAAAAAAGATAGATCTAAACATGTGTGGTGTCAAACTTTATCAAATATTTAACAAATATAAGAGTACATGTTATAATAAAAAATAAAATTACAAAAAATAAAGTTAAATCTTTATATTTGGGGGATTCAACTCTTATTTTTGTAGTCTAAATTTTGAAAACATTAAAATAATTATATATATATAGGAAAACTTTAGGGAGTCCATGTCCCTTCACCCATGTACATGGCACCGTCCCTAAAGTTGACATAATATGCTCAAATTCATGTGATAATGAATATTTTTATCAACATGTAAAGGGACTCATATAATCCAATCACAAATTAACATACTTCACTAAGGTATGAATTTAGGTGTAGAAAAAAGTGTATGTCTGTGGAAGAGTGAGCCCCACCCACGTGCTATGAGAGCCTTGAAAAAATACACCCGATGCAGGGTATACCTTCTGGTAACTGTGGGCGGACATAATTTAGATTTGAAATGTTTCTGATCACTCGAAGCCCCGAAGGGTCAATGGGTCCCAGTTACTAAACGTACGGGATCATTGCGCAGAACTGGGCCTAGCATCAAGCGTTTAACAAGTACGCCGTTCCATGCATGCACGTTCCTGAAACTTGTACCATTTCCGTTAGATTAAATCTCAGCAGGTGGATAATTTCACAACATTCGGCCGGCCAAGGCAATATGGTCTTGGTATGGTTTTGATTTTCTCTTCGCCTGTCTTTAATTATAATCAAATTAATCTGTGTGTTACTGGGTGTTAAATTGCGTTATAATGAATGCTCTTATAATATTTGTTAATAAATAATTTTAAAATATTTTGAAACTATATTTTTATAAAAATATATCAAAAAAATCAGTTATTTTATTTTTTCCATAAAAATATTTCAAAAGTTAACAAAATTCATAATAAAAAGTGTTTAGCTAGTAAATTTTTATTTATTTATTTATTTATTAGTTTTTGCATCCAATCAACGAGTCCAAGGTTTGCAGTTATGCAGCGTTATCAGTTTTGTATTTTGTGCTATTTCCTTTTTGAAATGTTACTTTGGTATCATAATTTCTTTTCTTGGAAATCAACAAGGCCATATTGCATTCATGAACTACAATACTTCAAGAATTTAAAAAAGAAAACCGCATTAAATATGATATTTAATTATTAGCACACTTTTATCATTATTAATCAATGTAGCCCTGCTTACAATTGCGAGAAAATGTCTGTTGGAAAGCCTGGAAGCTTTAAGTGTTTTCCAGAGATCAACCTGCTTGTTTCCCAGAAGCATGAAGGTTCAAGCAACCTTAAAAAATGGACACTGCCAAAGAACACCTTTTTTTCCCCTGCCATTTATAATAGATAAAAGTTAATGGATGTCTTAAAAGAATTGGTTTAAAAAAAAATTTAGAAACTTTTTATGGAAAAAAATAATAAAAAAAAAACAAACTTTTTGACAACTTTTTTATATTTTTCATGAAAATAGTATTAAAATTTTATATTTTATCCCTCTAACCTTGAATTTTTTAATTATGTAATTGCGTTGTAATTCTATGATAGGCTTAGTGTCCAAATGTATAATATTGTTTTTAGAGCGATAATCCCTATATGGTCTTTTTATATAGATCGTAGAAACTTAATTCATCTTTAACTTACTTTGTTCTCTTCAAATTCCATATCTGTAACTAATACAATAAACTCAAGAAAATAAAATGCATGAGATGGATGTGTAATTCTTGTTATGTTTATAGGCTAGTGTTCAGAAGAGGTATTTTTATTTTGTGGTTGTCTCTTATTTTTGTTAATTCACTGCATTTTTTTGCAAAACAGGTATCAAAATTAATAGGGTATCTATAACATCTATTATATCAAAGTCAAGCAAATAGAATTCCCTAATAGTGTTGGAAATATGACTATGAATTATGAGTGAAGTGGTTAATATAACATAATTGAACCAAAACTTGTAAACTTAGAGCAATGGCATTGGGCACTCTAAAATAGAATAAAAGTTTCTTTAGAAATTGCATTAGATATTAATAGCACTATTAGTTTCTTTGCTGGTGGGTAAGTTTAGTTACAAGGAAGAGAGAGATAGAGGTAAAATGAGATAGGATTTGTTTTCCCCCAATAATTTGAAATTTGAAAAAAGGGAAATTTTGAACTCTAGACTCCCATTAGAGAAACCAAGATTGGCTTGTTTTAGTTTAATATGTTAGTGTATTTTTATTTTTAGCTTTTATATGGTTTGTAAAACTTTATTTTTTAAATATAATTATATTTTGATAGTTTGATTCAATTTTATCAATTTTATTTTTAAAAAACAAAAAAAGGAATAAAAATAAGTTCATCCAAACACGGTCAGACCATCAATTAGCCTCCCCTAATAGTAATTTAACTACTCAAAGAATTAATTCATTTAGGAAATTTTCTTTTTCAAAGAAGTTTTATGTTGCCTTCCAAATGAAAAAAATAAAGAAGCTTTATGTTCCTCTAATAATTATGATCTTTTGATTTTCTTTTCTTTTCTTTGGAAATACCTATTTCAAAAACCAATAAGTGAGAGGTTTCGTGAGAAGGCTCTTTTCCGTATCTCAATTGTGTGACAAGAAAACCATTCGAAACATTGATGTCTTATCGAAACACAAAGCCCAACATATACATAAAAAAAAGAACTATTTTTTAAAGAAAAGTTTTTAAACTTAATTTCAGAGCAAGGTTGGTTAATTAATCGTGGTTAGAGGAACATATGCCTTGCTCTCTAACATGTAATTTGCATCTTATGCATTCCCCTAATTACAGTTTTCTAGGCCATCAAGTTGCACTAATTTTTTCTAGTTGATGCAACTTTTGCCGAATAAGATAAGCAGTAATCTCACGCTGCTCCGGGGCGCGTGGAGAAATTTTTTTATAAAATGTAAAAAAAATTGACGTTTGACTATTTTGAATAAACCATATATGACTCTTTCAACCTATCAAAGCTTCAATATTAATCCCAAATGATTACCTACCGTGCAACTAATTGGATTTTGTATATAAAATTATAATTGGACACATGCAGGTCATGCACAAAAATTATTTTTTTTCATATTGGATTTTTTTTTTACATTAAAAATGAATTTTATTTTTACAAATAAATTTGAAAAGGATTAAAATATTTTTATTTTATTTTTTTAAAAGAGAAATGTGCATGAGGTGCATAAACAAAAACTAATAAAAATTAGTTAGTAAAGTATTAAGAAAATATATACGCGCTAGAGAGGAGGGTGAGAAGTGAGAATTGAGAATTGAGAAGTGAGAAGTGAGAATTGAGAATTGGGTTTCACAAAGCTTCTCATGTGACCAAGTATTTGTCTTGGTAATTGCTTGGATTCCGCTTTTACCGCACGCTTTTCCACCATTTTCTCCTCTCAAAGGCCAAAGCTCTCTCACAAAACTATATTTTTCTCTTCATAGCTCCATTAATTTCCTTCATCACTGAAAGCTAGCGCGTGGTTTTCTCCAGAAGAAATTCATATTGCTGCTTTCTTCTTCTTTTTCTTTCCTTTTTTTTTTTTCTCTCTTCTCTGTCTTCACAGCTCGACAGTGGGAAACTTCACTCAGAATTCTCATTGATAAACTGATAAGTGTCCTTTCTCTGCTTTCAAACTAGCTAGTACATATATACTTTGCTGATTACTAGCAGTACATATATATTTTGCTCGTACTAATTTGTTACCCAATAATATATCACTTCCCCATATCTTTAATTATTTCATCCGTACGATCTGATTTGGATACAGCAACATCTACGGTTCAGAAGCAGCTACACAAGAATTTGGAGCTACCTTTGGAATGGTCATGGTCATGGTCTTTGGTTTGATTGTCAGTAAAAAGCCAAAGAACACAAAGCTCTTGACTTGACACAACAGTACTTGGGAATTATATAGCCTTTTGTTGGGTCTTTATGTAACTGCTAGTTTCTGTTGAACAATACAGAAAACTGTGCAGAATAAGATCCCTCCTAAGTTTTACCATAATTTGTAACCGATCACTCCCCAAGTTCAAATCTTGACCCCGGATCTAAAATACTTGTTGAATTTTCTTCTTCTTTCATATTTTTCCCGTTCTCAATTTGTGAGTTTTTCAAGAACCTCTGCAGCTATATATTTTTGTGGATAAAGATAAAAGCTTTAGCAGCTAGATTCTTCTAGTCTTTGCTTGAGAAAACAGTTAACTTGAGGCGGTGGTTTGGTTTGGCTTTTGCTTCGAGTCTAAGTCTCAAAGATCAGAAAGAGAGAAAGCTGGCAAATAATACTAATAAGTGGTGGGAGAGAGTAGATGTGGGCATGGCGGGTTACAACAATGAACAAAACCCAGGTCAAGCCGGTTCAGCTCGCTATGCTCATCACCTTCTCAGGCCTGAACTGCACCTTCAGAATCAGACTCAGAGACCTCTTTCTATTGATAATCCTCAACCTTCCGATTCTCCGGACTCTCCAGACGAAGGAGATCAAAAGCATGACTCCGATGCACAAGCCACAAGCTCCGGTGCAGCCACTACAAACTCGAACCGCCGTCCACGTGGCCGACCACCTGGATCGAAGAACAAGCCGAAGCCACCGATAATCGTAACTCGGGACAGTCCGAACGCGCTCCGATCGCACGTGCTGGAAGTGTCGAACGCTGCGGACATAGTGGAGAGCGTGTCGAATTACGCGAGGCGAAGAGGGAGAGGGGTTTGTGTGTTGAGTGGAACTGGGACAGTGGTGAATGTTACTTTGAAACAACCTGCGGGGAGTAGTGTGGTGACACTGCACGGTCGGTTCGAGATTCTTTCCTTGTCGGGGACTGTGTTGCCGCCTCCTGCTCCGCCTGGTGCGGGTGGTTTATCGATATTTTTGTCTGGTGGACAAGGACAAGTGGTTGGGGGAAGCGTTGTTGGTCCTTTGGTTGCTTCGGGTCCTGTGGTTTTAATGGCTGCTTCATTTGCTAACGCTGTGTTTGAAAGACTACCTTTGGATGATCCAGAAGAAGGTGCTGTACAAGTCCAACCCAGTGCTTCACAGACTTCAGGAGTCACTGGTGGTGCCGGAGCTGCACAGCTTGGTGAAGGTGGTGGAGGAAGTGGAAGCGGCGGCGGTGGTGGTCTTTTTAGTATGGGAGGGAATAATAATATGGGAAATTTTCCATTTTCAGGTGATCTATTTGGATGGGGTACTGGGAGTGCTGCAAGGCCTCCTTTTTAATTACTGGGTGGCTTTCTAGTAGTATTAGATTTTGAGTGATTGTAGGGGTTTATCCAGCGAGATTAATTTAATTTTCTCAGCTTTTGAATAATTGATGAAGGTGGAGGATGATGATGATGTTGATGAGAGGGAGATCATGTAGCTAGCTAGCTAGCTTCTTTTTTGGTTGTATGATAAAAATGTTTGTGATATAATTTTAACAAATTGTTCCTCCTCTTATCTTTACAAACTGGAAGAGAAACAAGAAAAGATTTTCTTGAATGTTTAATTAACTGGTAAATTTATGAATGAAGGACTTAGTACTATCCAGTGGAACTGGAAGAAACCCAGGTTGGAGCAAATTAAGGATTGCAGACTTCTCAAAAGGTCAGTAATTTGTACGACTTCACAAAACCATTTGGGTTCTTGAATGTCATTCTACTTATTGCAGCTAGTTTTATGCGTAAGTGATAGTTGTATTGTGGTTATGACTGCTATGATGAACATCTCTAGGGCTTATTTATGAGTTTCCATTTCATGAGGAGCACATCATCATATGCTTTATTTTTATTGAATATTAGAATTAAAGAATGTGTTTCAGTTTGTGAATTTCTGACAAATTTTACACAACATGGGAACTTATGGTATCATTGGTATGAAGTATGAACCTACTACCTAGTGCATATTTTTTTAATTATATAAACAAATTAAAGTATCCTTTTTTCTTTTAGCTGAATAGTTTAATCATGTGTATATATATATATATATATATATATATATCTTTTATTTTTGTCTGGCCAAACATCCTGAGTCCATATTGCAGATAGTTTTTGCTTGTTGCATGAACCAATGTGTTCTCCGTCTCTTTTCTACCTTTAAGTTCATTTTTTTGCTTTACTCCTCTATCTCTCCTGCCATGCCAACTTGCAGTTGGCCGACCAAACCTTACAGCAGTAACGTTTATCTTGTCAGTTATAAAACATAAACATTTACAGTGTTAGAGCCTTGGAAATAAAATATTTTGTGTCTAAGAGCCTACAACATTTGACCACCTGTTTAGCACTTTTGGATTTTAAAAGAATGGAACTTGTTCCCTAAGAAAACCAAAAATATAATATTATAGCTTGCGATAAGTGTTTGAGTAATGCTAGGAATATTATAATTTTTTATTACATAGAGCTTAGAATCTGATATGTGATGTATCACCAATCACCTAAACATATTTCAAATAGGTGGTTGAAATTAATTAACCACATACATTGCCATATTAATTTATAAGCATTATGTAATAAAACTTATATAATAAAACTTACATTTATCAACAAGTTCTGTCAAAAATAGAGAACCTAGAAAAAGAGGTAAAAATCTCAGGAATTGGTTGTATTTTGTGACTTTGAAACTTGGGAAAGGCGAAATTTTGATTTGGAAACTTGGGAATATGTTCTCCTTCTGGTTGGTTCTTGAAATGCTTGATTTTATGTCCTAAATTTCCTCAAAATCAGCATCTACTTTTGAATCATGCAAATACCAAACCCCAAGAGGCCTGTCTGTATTGATCTTCCGCAGTTAATGACACTGAATTTCCTACCAGCTCTACAAATTGCTTATTTACCTTGCACACTGATAGTCGTTTTATTGGACAATGTTTTAGTCCATCTGAACTCATGTCTACCATAGTCGATACACAAGCATAGAGGGAAAGAATGCATCCATGGAAACCGGATTACCTAATGGGATAAGATCCCCTCCCATTAAATTCTCCAATTCCCTTCATTTTAGTTAATTCATTTTATCACTTGAAATACCAAACGGATGGCACTTTCTTAGACCTTATAATTCTTTTCAACAAAAATAAGCTAGATTCAGTACTACTGAAGAACTTTATACCTAGGTATTATGATATATGTAAAAAGAACGGTAGGAAATGTACTTGTATCTAGCTTTGTTCTAGAATCACAAGTGGTCCTCCTACTCCTAGATAGCAACTGTTATTGAAGTTATTTAGATATATGTAGATAGAAAGTCAAGAGATGCATGCATGAATTAAGCGAAAATTGATACAGTTGTTTGATGAGACGTTGTGCATTAATTGAGTGCCTCATCAGAAGTAGTTGATTAAAATGATGAACATTGAACTTGAGACTCGTTTAATTTTTATCTTAGTTAGTGTTTTGACTGATGTGAAAGCAATAGGATGTATTACTTCATGTTCCCGAAACATTCATGTAAGAGAGACCAAGGCTGCATGTGGCAGATTGGAGCATGCAGAAGAAAAGAAATTGATTTTGACTACTATAGGTTAGACGATAAGATTGAACATAGTGCGCACTATTGGTCCAACGTGAAAGAGAGCAATATTTTCCTGTTCTTCATTATGTATAGTAGAGCATGAACAATTTTTGAAAACTTTACTTCGCAGTCTTATGTATTTCAAAACTGTCTTGATACAGTGCATTACATGCATGCATGCTTCATCCTCTTTCTTCTTCTTCTTTTTTCCCCTGGTATTCTATTTCTTTTACCTTTGGTCTCAAGATAGGAAGCCTTCTTCTATAGGTCATGTTCTTCCCTGTAATTTAATTTTGTTGATAAATTTGATAGTTACAATGGAGAAGTGAGATTTGAACTCTGGGCCACTTAAGCTAAAAGGCTCTTGACAGTCTTACCTGTAATTGAAACACACAATAATTTGATAGTATTCTATATATTATATTTATATATTTGAGAGTAGATGGGACTTGAAACGGATAAAGATTACATGAAATATAAAGTGCCAAGAAACTAAATTCATAAGATAAGGTTAGTTCAATAGCTGTCTACCATTGAAAGCCCTATCATATAAAAGGGAGTGGTAGAGCATGTATAATTAAGTTCTTGATGGTTGTGCCAGGCGCGGGTTCGAGTCCTCATACCCCACGGGTGTGGGGTTTGGACTTTGATTTCTAAAAAAAAACGAAGCGCAAGGGTGGAGTTCAAGTCGCGGGCACCATTATGTGCTAGTGGTACTCACAGGCGATGTATCTGTGGGGTATGGTCGGTTGTGATATCACACGTGAGCCACCCTTTTTTATTCTCCAAAAAAAAAAAAAAAAAAAGTTCTTAAAGCAAGATCTAGGATTACGACAGACAAGTTTGATTTTTTTTAATCAAAAAGTATTGTAATTCAATTAGTTGGTAGTTTCTAATGTCTCTAAAGGGGACAATTAAGGTTCAATTCCCCCCTCTTCATTGTAAATTTGTAACTATCAAATTATTAATAACAAAAAGACTGTTCCTTTTCCAATACTGCAACTTGATGAAAGGTGATATATAGATAATCAATTGCAGCCTTATTATAAACCCTTGAAAATTTAGCATCATATACACACGATTGCAATTTTCCTATTTTGGGTTATTGACTCTAGGATAGGCGTTAATAAGTTAATTACTACCTTTTTTGAAAGAAAGTTTATTCTTTATATGTATCCCTCAATAATTTGATGTATTGACCAATATGTATGGATTCTTTCAAAAACTAAAATGCTAAAAGGAGAAGATAGTACTCCTCAATAATTTCATGTACCAATATGTATAAATTCTTTCAGGTTAACAGTCACCTGTATAACATAAATTGTGCAATTTGTTTATTTCTTTGTTGATTAGTGTTCTGCATTTGTTATACAGTAATGTTTGTTGCACACAAGTAGTTGCGAACATCGGCACCAAAGATTTAGAAATTGTATTTTAAAAACATGATTTTGGTTATAATTTTAAAATCATATTTTGAAGGCACAATTTTAGCTGATATGGTGCACACACCCCTTACACACTGGTGTATGTAATAATTAGCATTCTTTGTTATAATGTGATGAAAAAGATGCTATCAATGTATTCCTATTTCCTAAAGATCTTCAACAGGAAAATTCTTTTTATCCGAATTATATGTTTCCAGTTCTTCTTTTTCTTCCATTTGTAATCAACTTGGAAGAAATAAAAAGAAGCATGCAGGGGGGGAATTATCAAAGTTGGTGGAGCAAAGTGTTGGTATCATGAGCTTGTTAGTTTTTTTTGGTACTGGGAGACCCATTTTGCACTGTATTGAGTGTCAACTGTCACTCCGAGCACACATACTCGAGAGAGAAAGAGAGAGAGTGCATGCACTGGACTATTTGCACACCAATGTCTGTCTTCATGTTGCAAAGATGTCAGGCAAATAAATAAATAATGCAGCGAAGATATCATATCCTGGGAAAGGCGTAATCCCTAGATTTTTCTGTCCCATCTCACAGTAATTCATTCATTTTCTGTCCCCCCAACTATGTCTTTTCTCATTATTCAGAGTTTGTTATTTGTTAATTCATTTTTTTAATTTTCTCAATTAAATTCATATTTTTAAATAAATTTATAATATATATATATATATATATATAATTTGAAGATTTGACTATTTGTTGATTTCTTCTAAAGTTGACACATAAACTTTTTTCTTTTTTGTTCGCATCATTATTTTAATATATATATTTTTTTATTAAATAAAATTTTATAAAGTTTCTTATAAAATTGTGAATTCCCTGAGTAGAAATTTTGTATAAATATATCACTATTAATATTTTGATTTAAGTTCTTTTCTTTATAAAATGTAGAATAGAATAACATATTAGAGTATTTTTATAAATAAATAATTCTATTAATAAATATAACTTTAATAAATGTCTATTAATATTATCAAGTTAGTATTTAGAAAAATAAAATAGAGAATATTGTATTTTGTTAAACTTTACTATATTATACGGATTATCGGCTAGTAAATAAATAAAATAGAAGGCAAGGGGTTGGAGAATGAGAAAGTGTAGACAAACAATTAGACCCTAGTTTGTGATATTACACAAATAAAGACAATGAAGTTAAGTAGTGAATTTGATTTTTGATATCCAGTCTTCTATAGCTGCCTTTGGTTACATTATTTTTGCTCATACTCATAGATTAGATAATGTTTTAGCTCACAACCTTGTTAAACATGTTAGTGATTTTTCTTTGTGGATGGAGGATATTCCACTGTGCCTTAATAATGTGTACTTTTAGCTAATATTGACTAAGTTTTTTCAATAAAAGTTCGAGGTATTCATTCTCAAAAAAAATAAATAAATAAAGTTAAGCTGAGAATTAGATGTGTTGAGCTTCATGTGGCAAATTAGGCCTCCTCTGTCCAAAATAATGGCCTGTTTCATAATATTGTTCTAGTAACATTTTTTTAAATATTGTGGAAATACGTATGGGTGAAAAAATGTTGTGGAAATACATATTGTATTGTTTAAACAACGAAAACTGTTGTTCAAATTACATTACAAAATAGGCCCTAAATTTCTCCATTGTTTTGCAACATATCTTTGTTTAGCTTGATTACCTTCCAAATTTGGCAAACGATGACATCCACTTGTAAAACTATACTAGTTTCCTCACTGGCATTGATCCATGCATGGAAGGGTTGAGTGGTTGACCCTTATGATTCCTGTAGATTATGGCCAAAAAGGATATATCATGTATGACTGAGGCATCAAAGTCGAATCTGAGCCAACCAAAATGGTGAGGAGCCCAAAACATTGCATTGTTCGAAATAGGGAGTGGCAAAGTTGAGAGGCCAAACTGAGTTATTCCAGACATGATCTTTTTTGAATGTTGAATTTGGAATTAAGAGAGACATACCCTGGTGGGGAGAATTTCAGAATAAACTTTCTAAGACAGAAATCTTAGCCTTACATGGATCTTTTTTGTTCTAAAGAGCCTTTAAGGAATCTAGGAGGCCTAATAAGGTAGTAATTCTTATATAAACTCAGAGTACGGAAAATGGTGTTCCCTCCTCTCACATTTATAATGGAGTTCATTCATTAAATTTATGGTAGAATTCAACATGAATGTGAGAGGAGTGAGCACAATTTCTCCGTACTTGAGGAATACCTAAGAATTTTTCCTGATAAGGAGAGAATCTTGATTTTCGATTCTTGAGATAGACAAATTTATAGCTGAATAGGCACAAGAGAAGGGTCCAGATTAAGTTGTCCATGGTGCTAACTTGTGATAGATGGATATGTTTGATATGAGTAGCAGTAGCACTGTGGCATCATCAAAATAATTAGAAAGCATACTTGGGAGTTGGATCCTATTGCTTGGTACTGTTACTGATCAAATCAGCCACCCAAAAGTAATATTTGGGGCTCCTTGTTTTGGAAAAGGTTTGAAGGAGTCGCATCACATTGGGGTGGAGGACCCAAGAGTCATCCCAAATTCTAATTGAGGTTCCTGATCCCATATCTTATTCCATTCCAAGTGAAGGATGGATTTGGCTTTAAGGAGGCAAAGAGGAATGGGTACCTTTTAGATATTTCCAAAACACCAATTGAACTCAGAACTTGTTACTGCCAGTGGCAATTTGCCTACTGAGTTTAGCTATCAGAGCCCTATTTGCTTCAGAGAATCTCCTTAGTTCAAAACCACCGGTTGATTTAGGTTTACATATTTCCTTCCAAGATTTAAGATGGCAACCTCTAGAGTTGGGATTCCTATTCTGAAAGAAATCCTTGAGGAGCTTATCCATTAAGATACAAGTGGATTTTGGAAGATATATGGTAGACATGGTATAAGTTGGTAGTGCTGTAAGGACATTTGTTCACCAACCATCAACTGTGGTATCATCTTTGAAATGAGATCTTGGAAAGTAGATCTTTTAGATGTCCCTAAAATGAGAGAGATACCAAGACAAGAGGCATTGGAGGAACCTCATTGGAGGATGTTAAGGCTAGACATGCTAATAAATGCATTCTTTGTGCTGGTACCAGTGTAGTTGAAAAGGATAGAAGATTTAGCTTTGTTGACGGATAGCCTGATCATGCTTGGAATTGATCATAGTAATGCATTATAGCAAATATAGCCTCTTCTTTTTCTCTTAACGAAAATTATAAGATCATCGACAAAAACAAGACAAGAGAAAATCTAGGGCAGCCTGTTGAAACTTGGATACCTTTGATATCCTCATCTCCCTCAGCCTTAGGGAGAAGCCTAGAAAGGACATCTATAACAAGAATGAAGACGAAAGAAGAGATGGGATCATCTTGCCTAAGCCGTTTTGATTTAAAGAAACCCATAATATAGCCCATTAATAAGAACAAAGAATAGGTAGTTGTGATGCATAGTTTGATAAGGTGAATCCAACTGTCACATAACCCAAAACATTTGAGAGTGGAGAGGAGAAAAAATGTAAGTCAATGTTATCAAAAACTTTTTCAAGATCAATTTTAATAGCAATATAACCAAGTTTTTACTTGGTAGCTTTCATATAATGAGTGATTTCATGAGCAACAAGATGTTGTCTCGGATTGACCTGCCTGGAAGGAATGCTATTTGCCATGGGCTGATAATCCTAGAGAGGATAGGCTTAAATCTATCAGCAAATAGTTTTGATATGATTTTTTAGGCCACATTACATAGGTTATGAGGTCGAAATTTTAAATTGTGGCAAGACGATTAGACTTGGAGATGAGGATAATGAAGGTGTGATTTAGTTCTTTGAGAGGGAAACATTTATTGAAGAAGCTTTGGACAACTGAGATAATATCTTTGCTAATGATTTCCCAATAATGCTTATAAAAAATCGTAGGCATTCCATCAAGGTCAGTAGCCTTGTATTGGACACCCCAGGTTGAACACAATCTTTTTTATTTTCTCACCATCATGTTAGTCCCAAACATGGATAGCAGTCTCACTAGGGTGGTAATCACAAAATGCAACCTTGTGTTTGCAAAGAGAATATATTGTAAAAATTGTGTCAAGATGCAAATGAGAGTCCTGGGTATGTGTTGGGAAATTTGTATCCCTTGGAAATAGCACAATTGTATGACTAGATACATCAACCCCGAAAGCCACAACCTTATCCAAAGACCAGCTTCTCTCTACTGAAACAAATACTTCATCCATAAAGAAACACCATCCATTAAGTGAGGTTATTGTACGTGTGAGAGTGAAACATGTTATACGATCACCCATCACAGCCACCGCTAACAAGGAATTAAGGCCTCAAGGTCTTCATTGCTTACCGGAGAGAAAGGGGCTTGAGAGAATAGAGAGGTGAAGTAATTGATAAAATTCATCACCAATATTACTGCTACTCATTGCAAACCCGTACAATGCATGAGAAAATGTAATATAATTATTTTATAAGAATATAATGTAAAATTTGTAAGTTAAATAGTTCACATGTTATTAAAAAATTATTTTATATTTTTAATGAAACATATAATGTATTTTGCATTCAACAACAATAAATAGTGATATATATATATATATATGAAAGGATTTTTAAAAAATATATACCATAATCGATTCACTAATTTGAACAGATCCAAGAATGTTAAAAAAAAATGTATACCCTCATTCCATAAAACAAATGTAACATGTTACATTAAATTTAAATTATTATGTAAATTTAGAATTGTAGCATTTTTTCTTTCCAAATAAAAGTATAATGTCTACATTATTGAAACTTGAATTTTAAGGTAATCTTGTAAATATTTATCATTTTTATTACTTTTTTAGAGTCCATATCTCTAATTTTTAATGCCTATTTTTTTTAGATTTTTTAGCTCAAAATTGAAAAGGCAACTTACAAAAAGAATCAATTTAAGACCCAATTAGTCCAAAATGGACCGAATTGATGCAAAATGGACTAAAACAGACCAAAATGAATCAAAGTGGCCAAGAGTGATCTGAAGTGAAGCGGATTGAATGGATAGAAATGAAGCAGACCGAAGTGGACCGACATGGACCAAATGGATTGAAGTAAACCGTAATACTACGCTGATGTGGCTTAATAGAAGAGTAATAATAATAAATACTATTCTCTGACCTAAGAATAATAAATAAAATAACATATATTTATTTAGCTCATGGTGGGAATTAGGCTTTTTTTTTTTTTTTTTTTGATGGAATTAGGCTTTATTGTTTCAATGCTCACCACTAACTTTGTTGTTCTTTACCATTCCAAAACAAGCAAAAAAAGTAAACTATCATCACAAAATTAAAAATATATATATTAAAAAAAAAACAACAACAACAACAACATTATTATGTGTTCAACTAACAGAACTTCAATATAAACTATCAACCCCACTATTATATGCATATTCCAATTGCATTTGTATACTCATAGTCCCATGATCTATATATAGAAAGATCGATTAAAAAAAAATCCTTCACCATTGCATTACAAGCAAAAAAAAAAGCAAGCCAGCATCACACACTCCTAAAAGGCCATCCAAATTTAAACATAAAGTATGCACAAACTAATTGTTTTGCAGGTATAAATTATAAACTCCACCAAATAAGCAAATTCTCTAATGGTATTTTCACACTTGAGTCCAATAGTATGAATGCAATGAATTATGATGGCATTCCACATAACAGTCTTGACCCAAACATCATCTTTCTAGAATTCTAACTATTTTCTTTAAACCTACACGTCAACAATTTTAAGAAAGAGTTTTCGGTTGTAATAATATTTTAAAAGTACAATATTATAGTAGCTTTGGTAGGCATTATCACATCTGTGGGGGGCAAGCTTTGTCAGTCAACAGTGGGCCTTAGGACTAGGATGAAGCCCAGCCATGGCGGGAAGCGAAAACAGGGTCGGGAGACCTTTAGCCCAATCCTGTTGGGCCGGGCCGGGTTTGTTTAAGGGTCGTCCGAGGAGGAGTGTCTCCTCGGACGCACTAAATGGACGTCCAGCGCGCGCCCTGTCCATGGTGAGGAATCCTTCTAAATGAAGGAAAATGCCAAACGGGCAGGGAGCAACCACTACTGCCGCATTAAATGCAAGGAAACTACTTTTCCAGCCGCATTAATGTGGATTGGACAGGAAAATAGTATTATCTCGGCCATTGCAACTCACAGAAAAAGGAGGAGGATGTCCTTTGGGACAGGCACTCAAGTAGACGCCTAGATGGTGAACAAGTGTAAGGTCATTATCAATTGAAGGAGGATATATAAGAGCAGAAAGTCCCAATGAGGGGGGGGGGGCAGAAGAAAAAAGAAGAAAAGAGAGACTTTCTAAAAGGAGAGCAGTAGGAACACAAAAGCAGCCCCATGGACTGTTATCTCATGAAACTGAACAAAACATTCTCACGTTTCGTTTGTTGCATGGTTCACCATTAATCACGTCCACTCTGTCAAGACCTAACTCTGAGTCCCACTCTCTACAAATTCATTGTCGAGGGTCTTTTGGGCCAGAATCGCTTGCTTGCTGAGCCTGGGCCCCAAAAACCGCCCTTACAATTGGCGCCGTCTGTGGGGAGAACTTGTGTCTCGACAAGTGAAACCGCGAGAAATGGAAGGATCAGGTCCACGCCAAATAGGACGTGCAGATTCCCAACGACAGGACAATGTTATGAATCTTGAACGAGAGAAGGACCAAAATAAACAGCGAGAGGGAAGTGTGAACACCTCTCACACAGGAGAAAGTCGTTCAAAGGGGAAGGGTCGCGCATCCCCTGAGCAAAACTATCGAAGGATTCTGCTGCAAGAGATTGATGCCTTAAAGAAAGAGTTGCGCCGAGCGCAGCGAAAACGTCCTTTACTCCGCTCGGACAGTAGCAGTGATGGGGACAACGAATACAAGCAAACATCAAGAACTCCTCCGAGCGAGACCTTTTCTTACGAAGAAGAGCGGCCTTACAAGCGCGGCCACAAGAGTCCATCTTACCACGGCACAGCCAATGATGCCATGAGCCGTGCTTTGGATCGCATATCCCAATCACCTTTCACGCGAAGGATAGAAAGGGCAGTGCTTCCTCGGCGGTTCAATCAACCGGCATTCGCCATATACAATGGTCGGACCGACCCAGTAGAGCATGTAAGCCAATTTAATCAGAGGATGGCCGTCCATTCCAGGGATGAGGCGCTAATGTGTAAGGTGTTTCCGTCCAGCTTGGGACCTATGGCCATGAGATGGTTTGATTCCCTCCCACCAAACTCCATTGACTCCTTTAAACAGCTAACACAGGCCTTCGGCTCTCGCTTCATAACCAGCAGTAGGGTTCCTCGGCCCCTAGATTCCCTCTTGTCCTTGTCCATGCGAGAAGGAGAAACGTTGAAAGCCTACTCGGACAGATACTGGGAGATGTATAACGAGATAGAGGGGAATTATGATGATGTCGCCATCAGCACGTTCAAGAGGGGCCTGCCGACAAATCATGGCCTAAGAAAGTCCCTCACTGGGAAGCCGGTCACCAGCGTGCGTCAACTCATGGACAGGATTGACAAGTACAAAAGGGTCGAGGAAGACCAGCAGATGGGGAAGGGTAAGGCGAAGGTTGTCCCTCAGGAGAGGCGGGACTTCAGGTCGGATCGTTTTAACAATAGTAACAGGCCGAGAGGAGATTATATAGGGCATCACGGATCTATTGGGGCTCAGGCGGTTCATGCTGTATTCCGAGAACCGCTACATAAAATCCTGGAGAAAGTGAAGTATGAACCTTTCTTTCAGTGGCCGAACAAGATGGCTGGTGACCCTTTGAAGCGCAATCAGAACCTGTATTGCGCATACCATCAGGAACCGGGTCACACCACCGACGATTGCAGGAGCCTGAAGAGCCTTTTAGATCGGCTCGTCCGAGAAGGGAAGCTGAGGCATCTGCTGCATCGCCCTGAAGGAGGACAGGAACCGTCGAACAATGAAACCAGACAAAGTACGTTGAGGCCGCCCATCGGCACAATTAATGTCATCCTCGCCGCACCTGGAAGGACAGGTTCTGCCCCTTTCAGGGTAATGTCAGTGAGCGGTATCCCAGCTGAGCCGAACAGCAGAGTATCTAAAAGGGCCAAGGCGGATGCCGCTCCCTTAATCGGATTCTCGGAGGATGATAAGCGGGGTACCATTCAACCCCATGATGATGCCCTGGTCGTCACGCTCAGAATCGGAGGTTATGACGTGAAAAGGGTGTTAGTTGATCAAGGTAGCGCTGTGGAAGTAATGTACCCCGACCTATATAAGGGGCTGAATTTAAGGCCGGAAGACCTTTCACCGTACGATTCTCCTCTGGTCAGCTTCGAAGGAGCAATCGTCACCCCGAAAGGCATGATCAAGTTGCCTGTGCAAACGGACTCGGAAGTGGTGGAAGTGGACTTCATTGTAGTAGATGCGTACTCCCCCTACACAGCTATCGTGGCCCGGCCGTGGCTTCATGCGTTAGGGGCTGTACCATCAATCCTGCATCAAAAAGTGAAATACCCGTCCGGAGGTCAAATAAAAGAAATAATGGGGAACCAGGGCATGGCCAGGCAATGCATGGTGTCGGCGATTTCACGACGGCAAAGTGGTGAGCCTTCCACATCAGCCGAGAAGGGATTATAGCAATTAATGAACTTGACCCCAACCGCGGGTGAGGGAAGACCAGCCCCGAAGGTAAGTTGTGAGGATCTGGAGAAAGTACTCGTCGGATCAGACCCTGAGAGGTTCTTTCAAATTGGTTCAGAACTGCCGCCCCAGGAGAGGTCAGCACTGATTGCTTTTCTCCGACAGAATGTAGATGTGTTTGCGTGGGACCCCTATGAGGCCCCCGGGGTCGACCCAGGTTTCATCTGCCATCACCTTAATGTGAATCCGGCTATAACACCTAAAAGGCAGCCTCCTCGGCGACCGTCGAAAGAACATACCGACGCCGTAAGAGAAGAGGTCGCAAAACTGAAGAAAGCAGGGGCTATCAAAGAGGTCTTCTATCCCAAGTGGCTAGCCAACACGGTCGTGGTAAGAAAAAAGAGTGGGAAATGGCGGGTTTGCGTAGACTTCACAGACCTAAACAAGGCCTGCCCAAAAGATCCCTTCCCTATGCCCCGGATAGACCGGTTGGTAGATTCGACTGTCGGACACCCCAGAATGAGTTTTCTAGACGCCTTTCAGGGCTATCACCAAATACCCTTGGCCGCTGAAGACCAGGAGAAGACTGCTTTCGTCACGCCGGTTGGGAATTATCATTATAAGGTGATGCCTTTTGGCCTGAAGAACGCCGGCTCAACTTATCAAAGGATGATGACCAGGATGTTCGAACAGCAGATGGGTAAGAGCGTTGAAGTGTACATAGACGACATGGTGGTTAAAAGCAAGTTAGTGCCCGACCATATTGAAGACCTCGGCAACGTTTTTCAAATTCTGAGAAAGTACAAGCTACGGCTCAATGCAACTAAGTGTTCATTTGGAGTGGGATCTGGGAAGTTCCTGGGTTATATGGTCACTCATAGAGGCATAGAGGTTAACCCTGACCAGATAAGAGCCATCCATAGCTTGCAGCCTCCTCGGAATCCTAAAGAGGTCCAAAAGCTTACTGGTATGATAGCTGCTTTAAACCGTTTCATCTCGCGCTCAGCAGACAGATGCAGGCCATTCTTTCTCCTATTACACAAGTGGAAGGGATTTGAGTGGAATGAGGAGTGCGTTACAGCTTTCCAACAGCTAAAAGAATACCTCGCCCGACCACCTATTATGTCCAGCCCCGATGCTGACGAGGTCTTGTTCGCCTACATCGTCGTCGCCCCTCATGCTGTCAGCCTGGTGTTGATCCGAGAAGACAACGGCACGCAGCGACCAGTCTATTACGTGAGCAAATCACTGCAGGAGGCAGAAACCCGCTATCTCCCCCTCGAAAAAGCTGTTTTGGCCGTCGTACAAGCCACGCGAAAGCTTCCCCACTACTTTCAAGCACACACTGTAGTGGTGCTAACGCAACTCCCCTTAAAGGCCATTCTACGCAGTGCGGACTACACCAGCCGAATCGCAAAGTGGGGGACGATCCTGGGTGCCTTCGATATCAGATACATGCCTCGCACTGCTATAAAGGGCCAGGTCCTCGCCGACCTCGTGGCAGAGTTTGCGGAACCCACGCTAGAAGTCATGCTAGGGGCTGATGGGAAGATGATCAGCACAATTTCTCAACATGAACACACTTGCTGGAGAGCGCACGTCGATGGCACAGCGAATCAAAGGGGCTCAGGAGTAGGACTCGTTCTGCTCTCCCCCGAAGGCATAACCATAGAGAAGTCATTGAGACTCAGATTTCCAGCCACGAACAACGAAGCCGAGTATGAGGCGCTACTGGAGGGAATGTCGATGATTCTGAAAATGGGGGGGAAATCCGCGGACATACTCTCGGATTTGAGGCTCATTGTGGGGCAAGTAAACGGAGATTTAGAAGCTAAGGACGAAAGGATGCAAGACTATTTGGTTCGGGTTAGGTATCTGCGGACCCACTTCCATCATTTCCGCTTGGCGCACGTGCCCAGAAATGGAAACACTCATGCTGACTCCCTCGCGACGTTGGCTACCTCCTCGGCCCAGCCCTTCCTCGGGTCATTTTGGTAGAAGACCTCACCCATCCCTCAGCGGGGAAGGCCAGCGGAATTCGAGTACATACCGTCAGGACAGGACCGAGCTGGATGGATCCTCTAGTGCTGTACTTAAAGCACGACACCTTGCCGGATGATAAGATAGAAGCCGACAAAATCAGGAGAAAGTCTACTCGATTCTGGTTGTCCGAGGATGCCAAGCTCTACAGACGCTCGTTTTCGGGGCCGTACTTACTGTGTGTGCGCCCAGAGGCCACTGAACTCATCCTGGAAGAATTACACGAGGGAATTTGCGGAAGTCATACAGGGGGTAGGTCTTTGTCCCACAGAGCCCTAACGCTCGGTTACTGGTGGCCGAGCATGCATAAGGAAGCCCTGGAGTATGTGAAGAAGTGCGACCAGTGCCAGAGGTTCGCCCCAAATATACACCAGCCTGGCGGAGAGTTGAACCCGTTGTCCAGTCCCTGGCCATTCGCACAATGGGGCCTAGACATACTTGGTCCGTTTCCCAAGGCATCGGGGAACAGGAGATTCCTTCTCGTCGGCACTGACTACTTCACCAAATGGGTGGAAGCTGAGGCTCTGGCAAACATTAGGGACGTCGATGTCAAGAAATTTCTTTGGAAGAACATTGTCACCAGGTTCGGCACCCCACACACCCTGGTGTCCGACAATGGACTCCAGTTTGACAGCAAAGCCTTCAGAAGATACTGCAGTGAGCTAGGAATTATTAACCGGTATTCCACGCCAGCTTACCCACAGGGTAACGGACAAGCAGAAGCTGTCAACAAAACAATACTGAACGGACTTAAAAAGAGATTGGATGACGCAAAGGGAAGGTGGGCCGAAGAGCTAGCCCATGTCTTATGGACATACCGCACCACACCCGGTAGGTCTACCGGGGAAACCCCTTTTTCTATGACCTACGGAGCCGAGGCTGTCATCCCACTGGAAGTGAACGTCCCCACCCAGAGAACTGCCACTTTCTGCCCCACTGCCAATGACAAACTTCTGGAAAAGAGCTTGGATCTCATCGATGAAAGAAGGGAAAGCGCTTCGGTCCATCTAGCTCACTATCAGCAGAAGCTCAAGCAAGGTTACGACACCAAGATAAAGCCCAGACCGCTGGCGCCTGGAGACCTAGTATTGAGGAAGGTCTTGGGCACCACAAAGAACCCTGCGTGGGGAAAGCTCGGACCAAACTAGGAGGGACCGTACCGTATCACTTCCGTAGCCGGCATAGGAGCCTACTTCTTGGAAGACTTGGACGAACGTGTAGTGCCACGCCCTTGGAATGTAAATAACCTCAAAAGGTATCACTATTAATAAAAGTATCTTTTCATTTGAATTCTGGGTTCCTTGTGATTTTCTGCCTTGTATCCTATTTTTTCCTTTAAGTACTAGACAGAACCAAGGTTTTACATGGTCCTCGGACTCAAGCCTACGGGGAAACTAGCTACGTTAAGAAAACCTTAGCGTTAAACAGAACCTAAGTCCTGCCTGGCTCCTCGGACCACAGACTTGGGGGAAATTAACTGCTAAGCCGTTCTCCATAAGCGTTAAACAGAACCTAAGTCCTGCCTGGCTCTTCGGACCACAGACTTGGGGGAAATTAGCCACATACACTTAAGTACTAGACAGAACCAAGGTTTTGCATGGTCCTCGGACTCAAGCCTATGGGGAAACTAGCTACGTTAAGAAAACCTTAGCGTTAAACAGAACCTAAGTCCTGCCTAGCTCCTCGGACCACAGACTTGGGGGAAATTAACTGCTAAGCCGTTCTCCATAAGCGTTAAACAGAACCTAAGTCCTGCCTGGCTCTTCGGACCACAGACTTGGGGGAAATTAGCCACATACACTTAAGTACTAGACAGAACCAAGGTTTTGCATGGTCCTCGGACTCAAGCCTATGGGGAAACTAGCTACGTTAAGAAAACCTTAGCGTTAAACAGAACCTAAGTCCTGCCTGGCTCCTCGGACCACAGACTTGGGGGAAATTAACTGCTAAGCCATTCTCAATAAGCGTTAAACAGAACCTAGGTCCTGCCTGGCTCTTCGGACCACAGACTTGGGGGAAATTAGCCACATACACTTAAGTACTAGACAGAACCAAAGTTTTGCATGGTCCTCGGACTCAAGCCTATGGGGAAACTAGCTACGTTAAGAAAACCTTAGCGTTAAACAGAACCTAAGTCCTGCCTGGCTCCTCGGACCACAGACTTGGGGGAAATTAACTGCTAAGCCGTTCTCAATAAGCGTTAAACAGAACCTAGGTCCTGCCTGGCTCTTCGGACCACAGACTTGGGGGAAATTAGCCACATACATTTAAGTACTAGACAGAACCAAGGTTTCGCATGGTCCTCGGACTCAAGCCTATGGGAAAGTAGCTACGTTAAGAAAACCTAAGCGTTAAACAGAACCTAAGTCCTGCTTGGCTCTTCGGACCGCAAACTTGGGGGAAATTAACCACATGTATCTAAGTGGTGGAAGGAACCCAAGTCTTTGTTCTTCCCCTCGGACCACAGCCTTGGTGAAGATAACTACTACTTTATTAGCTCATACTTAATCGCATTGTTTAAGTTACGACTAGTGGCTCAACCTCGGGAGTCTACTGACATAGTCAAGATTTATTCATAATAAGGGCAGAATGGAAGCAGCAAAACAAAACGAAACGAAGTTATATCATTCATTAAATCCCAAAATATTTCGTTTTACACATATTTGCGAAGCCTAAGCAAAAAAAAAGCAAAACCTACTACAAGCAAATCCCTACACTAATGCCCTAAACTTTGTCTTGGGCCGAGCTCTCCTCGGGGACAACGGCTACGGGGTTTTCCTCCTCGGCCTTTGGTTTAGGCCCGGATTCCTTAGCCTGTGCAACGACGTCCTTTATAGTAAGGGCGTCTTCTGGAGATTTGCCCCTGGCTGATGGCTGCACCTCCTCGTTTCCATTCTTGCCCTCTGGGATGTCGACGCCGAGAGGAACGGTTTGGGCAGAGGCGAGATCCCCTGGGGAATCCGAGCCAGGGATCTCGCGAATATCCTTTGGGAAGAAGATACTCTCGAGCCTCCTAAGGTCGGAATCCACAGGGACTGCTGCTCGGTCCATGGCGACTCCCCAGGACTCAGTAACGTAGTCCCTGCAAACCACAGCTACCTCTTCGGTCAGCCTGGCTTCAGTGTCCACCACTCCCCGTTCATAAGAGGCCGCCACTGCAGCCTCAGCTACCTCCCTGGCCAATCTGGCCCCTTCCTTCACTTGTAGCAGCTGCGCCTTGAGATCCAGAACCATTTGCCTCTCGGTCGCGAGGTTTATCTCTGATGTATGAAGCTGTTGGCGCATGTCCTCGGCCTGCTTCATTGTGCTCTCAAGGCCCGCATTGGCGCTGTCCCGTTCCCTCATAGCCTCCTTAAGTTTTTCTTTTAGGCTCTCTTTTTCCAGCTTGAAGATAGCAGCAGTTTTCTCCGCGGCTACGCGGGATTGAACCTCGCCATTAACCTCGTCCCGTGCATTTTTCGCCCGCTCTTCGGCGACGTAGACTTGCTGGGTGATCTGCATAGAGTTAATAAAAGTGTCGTTAAAACGAAAACAACGGCTAGGTGAAGGTGGAGCAAGGTGTCCAATCTAGCCAAGACTTGTTGCTTACCATAGCGAGATCCCTCTTCAAAGACTTGAAGAGGTCTGGTTGCCCCGTTTTCCTGAGCCCGTCCATGTCGCGGGGCAAGAGCAGAGGTTGCTGCAGGGCCTCGGCGAGGTTAGTCGCCTGCCCCCGTGTGGACTCCCAAATTGTGGCATCCCAGGGAATGGGAGCACCGTCCAGTTCCAGCCGCGGGCTCCAAGTACGTTGCGCCCTCCTCAGCGCCGCTTCGTCTCGGCTGTCAGTGGACTTAGCCCGCTTATCCTTGGGCTCCTTTCCTTTCTTTTGCTGCTTGGGTTGCTGAGGGTCGACCTCACCCTCCTCCAGTTCTTCCACTGGCCTCTTCCGCCTCAGATTGGGCATAGGCTGAAGTGGGGGGTCGGTGGATGAAGGAGGAGGAGGGGGAAGCTTAGCCGGAGCCTGCTCCTTGGGGGCGTCCTTAGAGGATTGTCCTTTGTTCCTGTTGGATAGAAGGCCCCTGAGGCCAGACCTGGGCTTCAAGTCCATCCCTTCTTCCTCAACCTCTTGGCTAGTATCAACTTGTGCGACGACTAGACCGAGGGCAGGGGCTGCTGAAGCACAGTCTAAATCTGTGTCAGAGTCAGAGAGCTCTACAACTCTGGCTGACACCTCCCCTTCCTCGACGAATTGGAAACGGTCTATTTGTTCCTCTAGGGAAGAATGCGAAGAACCAGCCTCCTCCTCCGGGACAATCGCTGCAGGAATGGGGCGGTGATCAGGCAGTTGAACAGGAGGCAAATCTGACGAAGCGAGAAACCCTGGTATGGAAACGTTTATACGTGCCAATCTCGGACTTCCAGCCCTGATAGCTTGACCAGCTTCCACCAAGGATCGAGTAAGGGGAACAAAATCTAAAATCAACGGAGCCGACCGTAACTGTCCGTCCTCGCTTACGAAAATCTCAGATCTCAAGAGGTAATTTAGAGCAGGAACGTTGACCAAGCTCAGCCGAGGGGTTGTGTGCTCTTTGTCTGCAAAGATCGTTAAGTGAGTTATGTTAGTCTGAGGAGACATGCAGCCATAAAAAAGAAAACACAACACAAACAAAGCAAAACAAAGGGGGGAAAACTCAAACTAGGGTCCTCTCCACGGAACCTAAGGTTATGGCACCCCACCTGGCTTTCCTGCCCTGGTCGGACAGTGAATACCGTCATGCCACGGTCCGGAGACGATCAAATGGTCGTCCTTCAAGCCTTTGCTGGACTTGGGGAGGCAGGATATCAACCTCACTTCATCGGACCTGGACTTTAGGTAGTATGAGTCTCCGAGCTTGTGGCATTCATAGAGATGAACCACGTCGCGCCAAGTTAGGCCGAGGTTCATCTGGTCGTTTGATACGTCGGTGCACCCCAAGATCCGGATCTGGTTTGCGGTGCACTAATAGGGGGTCAATCTATGACCACGCAGGTAGTCCCTAGTTATTCCCCCCATGGGGATCGTCATTCCTCCCTCCACGAAGGCTATCATTGGAATCACGACCTGCCCTGACTTCCTTTTAAAGAAAATTTCCTCCTCGTGGCAGTACTCTAAACCTACCTCTGGTGGAATACGATACTTCGCCCTGAAGCCCGCCATACCGGCCGGAGAGTCTACCAATTTTGAAAGCCTACCCATTCCCCCTAATCCCAAGTAACGCGAAGGCAGTTTGCCTAAAGAAGAGTAACGAAGAAGAAATGCGCACTTACGGGTAAGAAACTTGACAGAATCTTCAATAAAATGATGGCAAAGATAAGAGCGAACTGAAGAAGAATGCACTAAGGTCTTCTGAGTACTGGCGTTTTCGTCGAAAATGGGGAGTAAACGCCTTCAAAACCTTATATACTCAGAGGAAGTTGGACAGACATACTCCCGCCTAGAGTAAATAAAACGGTGTCCGCCGTTGATCTGGTCTCCAACCGTTGGATTGAAAAGGCGTAAAACTCCAAAAGCTGCAGTTAACTCCCCCGGGGCATTAAATGCCTTCAGCATTAATGAGGCACGTGAGGACACACGCTCGCCCGGATAAAGTAGGGAACCACAATGGACTATACAGCAATTATCAAAATCCCGTTTTCCCTCCTCGGATCAAGAAGAAAGAACCAGAATTTTGAGGGGCTATTGTGGGGGGCAAGCTTTGTCAGTCAACAGTGGGCCTTAGGACCAGGATGAAGCCCAGCCATGGTGGAAAGCGAAAACAGGGTCGGGAGACCTTTAGCCCAATCCTGTTGGGCCGGGCCGGGTTTGTTTAAGGGTCGTCCGAGGAGGAGTGTCTCCTCGGACGCACTAAATGGACTTCCAGCGCGCGCCCTGTCCATGGTGAGGAATCCTTTTAAATGAAGGAAAATGCCAAACGGGCAGGGAGCAACCACTACTGCCGCATTAAATGCAAGGAAACTACTTTTCCAGCCGCATTAATGTGGATTGGACAGGAAAATAGTATTATCTCGGCCATTGCAACTCACAGAAAAAGGAGGAGGATGTCCTTTGGGACAGGCACTCAAGTAGACGCCTAGATGGTGAACAAGTGTAAGGTCATTATCAATTGAAGGAGGATATATAAGAGCAGAAAGTCCCCATGAGGGGGGGGGGGGCAGAAGAAAAAAGAAGAAAAGAGAGACTTTCTAAAAGGAGAGCAGTAGGAACACAAAAGCAGCCCCATGGACTGTTATCTCATGAAACTGAACAAAACATTCTCACGTTCCGTTTGTTGCATGGTTCACCATTAATCACGTCCACTCTGTCAAGACCTAGCTCTGAGTCCTACTCTCTACAAATTCATTGTCGAGGGTCTTTTGGGCCAGAATCGCTTGCTTGCTGAGCCTGGGCCCCAAAAACCGCCCTTACAACATCTATTTTGTGTTTAATTCCATACTTACATGTATACATGAGAGTTTGCAAGTTTCTCTAAAATATACTCATTACGTATATTTTTCTTTTGTAAGAGATTAAAACTAATGAGCTAAATATGTAGACATGAAGCCAAGAGAATCCAAGAGTGAAAATCAATTAATAAGTGGCTTTTGAAGAATTTAATGAGTCAAAGATGTGTGGAAACATAAAAGGAAAGAGAGAAATTCGTTTGAGCCAAAGATGGAAAAAAAAAATCCTGACATGGAAATATTTTGATCAATTTTGGTATTTTGGCCATATCTCTTTACTCAGATATCGGATTTACTTGATTCTTGCGGCCACGGAAAGAGGACTTATATATCTAAAACTTTGTAGTTTATCATAACTTCAGAATCTTCCGTATTCAATGCCAAAACTGACCTGGAAGTTGACCCACCATTGAAAAACAGGAATTGACATCTTATATTTTCCTTTTTAGGAAGCATGAGGGTTTTGAATGTTATAAATACTAAAGTGATACAAAGGCAGCCACGTTTTTGGGCTGCTGGAAAACATTATTTTTATCAATTCTTGAGAGTTTTTATTTGTTGAGATTTATGCCCTAAAATCCAATTTATTGGCATGTCATAAATAATTAAATTGTTTAATTATATGAGACAATTTATAAATGAACTAATGGGACATTATCATAGTCCTTGAGATGCATTGTATGTGATTTATGTGATTTAGTCACAGAATATATAAATCACAAGTTCCTTGTAAACTCAAAATATAGTTCGTAGTCGGTGATGAAATTGGGCATTTCATCTGCAAAGACTATAACACATCAACTAAGATGGTTTGTCTTGATCATGAAAGTAGAGACTTCTAGTTGATGTGTTGATGTGTCTTAAGTGTTAAGACATATTGAACTGGACCGTTGTGGGATTAATTATTCAATCAACAACTGTCACCTAAATAATTAATCTCACGACTTCTAATTTCATAGACTCTCAATCCTGAGAGGATAGTGAATCCGATCATGAAATGTAGGCTACTTTGATATATCAAGAGTGAGATCTAATATTCATGCTCAAAACCTCAGTATGTTGGGTAACCACACGTAGTGTTAAGGGAACACATATTCTCAAAATGAAATCCATAATCTCTTTTTGTAGATATACAAAATATCCCCTTGAGATAAGTTTAATGGAAACTGATTATTCAGGGCGCCCACTTTAGTAAGAAGTTACTAAAATTTATATTTATTGAAATCGGATTTCAATAAATGTGAATAACTAAAAGATTAAACTGGGTACTCAAGAATAAAATAGTTGTTTACAAAGTGACAGTTCATTATGACTTTATTCACTATGGATATTTCATGGAGGGGTCAAATAATATCATTAGAGTCTTGGGATACAATTTATTAATAAGGCCTAGAGTGCAATTATATTTATATAGTGATATCAAATATAATTAATGGTAACTTTGGATTTGTCAAGAGTTGAAAAATAAGCCCAAAACCCATTGGAGTTAAAGTCTTATTTGTTCTCTTTGGTCCCATCTCAAGCCACAAATTAAATCCCAATTGGGCAGGCTCAAAAAGCTAACCCAATTAGATAATCAGTTATATTTATAAGGAGAGAAACATACAGTTTTTCATATGTATGGAAATGGTATGTATGTGAGTGTAAGCCACTCTCTTATTCTCACTTGATCACATAAGTGTAAACTGATCACTTGAGTGCAATTATATCTATATAGTGGTATTAAATATAATTAATGATAACTTTAGAATTGTCAAGAGTTGAAAGATAAGCCCAAAACCCATTGGAGTTAAAGTCTTATTTGTTCTCTTTGGTCTCATCTCAAGCCACAAACTAAAGCCCAATTGGACAGGTTCAAAAGGCTAACCCAATTAAATAATCAATTATATTTATAAAGAGAGAAACATACAATTTTTCATATGTATGGAAATGGTATGTATGTGAGTGTAAGCCACTCTCTTATTCTCACTTGATCACATAAGTGTAAACTGATTGAGAAACCACGCTTCTTAGGCACTATGTGGAATTGGGACATTGATTAGAGGTATTCTCAAGTCTTTTTTTTTAATTTCACTGCATCAAGTTACCCTTTCTATTCTTTGTTATAGAATTCAAGGTTACATATCATCTCTCATGAATGAAGTAGATTCGTGTTTGTTGCTTCTGCTATGTGTTTTGTATGATATGCAAAACCAAATTTTCTAACATTATTCTCTATGGAAGCTTAAGAACCTAAGCTAGGGTTAAGAGTGAATCCCCAATGTTGTAAGTTGTCCACTATTCAATCCAAGCACGTTTTTTACATTTCAATAATTGAAATTAATTGTTCTATTTTTCATAATTGTTTTGCTAGATTGATATTTAATTTCTAATTCTTTCATAAGTCTATTCTTGAATCTTCTTATGGTTAGAATAGGATTTTATAATCTCTCTAGTAAAACGTGGTAATCTTGTTAAATATTACTTTTGCCATAGTATTGCCTCTAGGGTGTGCGATGTTCTTGAGTTTTTCTAGCAAAGTTATTATTTTCTAAACTAAATTGTTGGAACAATTGATGAATATAATCGACCAAAGAGAGTTCTATTAATAAAGCTTATTTCTAAATCTTCCAATCGGATAGTTTATATGTTTACTTACTTGATTGTGTACTAAATTGGATTGGTAGTGTATGCTGCTTGCTCACTCCCAAGCGTAGGAGATCGTAGCAATATAATTCTCGAAGTACGAGATCGAACCACAAGGAGCAGGGTAAATTCAAAGACAAAAAAAACTTTTGGTGAAGATGAAGAATAATTTTTTCCTAGTAATTGTTAACAAGAATAATAATAAAAACTAATTTAAATCAATAATGTAAATACTATGGAATCGGAGTGTTTCTCTATATCGATATGAAATTCTTTGTGATCTAAGAAAATATATATTTCATAATTGATTGTTCTTATACAATTAAAAACTTATGATTCTGTTGAACTGAAACAATTTAAGAACGCATGATAACCTAGATTAATAATGCGGTTAGAATAGTTTTCATCCAAAAAAAAAAAACCATTCACTTTAAAACGTGATTTCTATTTGAAACTATTAGAAATTCCTCTAAATAATAAGAAAAACGTGATTGAACTTATTGAAAGTATGGAAGAACTAATACATCAAAAGAAATCTAATTAAACAATCAAATATGTTATTGTCTAAAATCTTAGAAAGAATCACATTGAATATTCATACCATATAGAAGAAACATAACCCCTAACCCTAGCAAAGAGTTTAGGCTGCCATTAGAGAAAGGAAAATATAAGGTTTTCTCTGCCAAAATTCATTCTACACAGCCTCCCTTCCAAATCCTAAAGTCAAAAGTATCCAAAGAAAATAAAACTTTTACTATTTTAATTTTTATCTAGGTTTACAGCAGTAACTTGTGAATTAATTTCGGCCTTCAAAATTGAGAATTTCGAAAAACTCAAAACTGGAAAGTTGTAGATATTTAAGTCACAGTTCCAACCCATTTGGCCTTGTGCCAATTGGATTTTTGAGAAAAGAGATACAACCAAAATACTGATCAGTACTCAAATCTGCTTTTTCCTTTTCAAATTCTACCTCTTTGATTTCTTTCCTTATTTGAAGCTTTCAAACATGGTAGATGACCCAAGCACTCCAGCTACATCTCCTTAGACATTTAAGCATGGTCCTTTAGCTCCACTTTAATTCTAGTTTGGCCTCCATTCTCTCACAAATTCCTGTAAACTCATTTTTCTCACATGATTTCCTGAAAGTAAAAAATTACACACAATGAATGACATCTTATTCAAGAAATTATGTAAAGATAAATAATAGAGACTAATGCAAATCATGGCTTAATTATACAAATTAAGCATAATAATAAGGAGATAACGCCCAAATAAATATATAACAAGTATACGTTTTAAGGCACTATCATATGCTTAACAATATTGGTGGACAAACCCTAATGCCCTAGTGATTGTAATTATTGAATTTTACCAAACTTTCTTTTTCTTAAGTTTCAATCATATTTTTCTATATATTATTGGTGCTTTTGACATGTTCTTGTTTTCCTTTTCTCGGTAGAATGACAACCTTAACTGCATTTTAATTTCCATTACAAAATGGGACCACATCAAGTTGTCTCTCTTTGCTTTACAGCAAAGTGAACATCAAGAAAAATGCAATTCTTTTTATTGCAAGAGAGACAAGGCCAAGAAAAGCTTAAGTCCCACCAAATCAAAGATATTACCTTTAAATCGTGGAAACCATAATCGAAGTGAATGCATATCTTACTCGGTGTGAGCAATTAACTTCGTTTAAAAATAATAATTAAAAAAAAAACTATTAATATTTTTTTTTTTTTTTTTAAAGCATATTACCGACTTTAAGCTTAAGTTTCTTCTGCAATTGAATAGTAAACAAATGAAAAAATGGAGGCATTTATTTGAACCCATTCAAGATAAATAATAATATCACCGGTTTAACAATTCTCCCAGATTACACAAAAAGGACAAAGTGCTAGAAGTAACAAAATGTCAAAAAGACTTATACTTTCCAGCAATGAAAGGGAATGTCTCTATCACTAAAGACTTGTAGGATTGTTATTTCTTAGACAATAACTACAAAGGTAAATATCAATCAAACCATTTACAACAAAATCCCCTGTTTTTTTTACCCACAATCAAATCTGAAACAACCATAGTGCCTAATAAATTTCAATATAATTACCAATAATCATCAAATTATTTGGTTCCATGACAATAGGTTCATGAAAAATGTATAGGGTTACCTTTATCTTCTAAAAATTATGCATTCCAAAGCACTAATAGGGTTCTCTTAATTGGTACAACCACTCATGATGATTTTTTTATTTATTTATTTTTTTTTTTTTTTTTTTTATAATCACTCGAAATAAATTATTGCCTCGCCCCTTCATATGTCATTTCATGACTACGAAATTCCAATATCCATTCCTCCCATTCAGATTACAACAACTAAAAGGTTGTTAAAAAAACCTGCTTGACTCACCAACCAACCCAACAAGCACGGGTCTTTTATGTGAAATGGTACAGATTGGATAGTTTAGAACATCAAGGGTCAATTTGACCAGCAAGTTAAGATGTTAACCCTCCAACCTATCTAATATATATACATATGGATATGGGAAATGTTAATTGACCAGTGCTTGTTAAGGTGCAAAATAGATTTAAAAAAATGTCAGAAAAAAGTCAAAAAAGACATCAAACAGTATTTATAAAGCTGAAAAATAAGATAAAGCTGTAAAAAAAAAACAGAAAATTTTCAAAAAAGTTGTAAGTTTTTTTTGTGTGTGTATTGTATGTTATTATATTTTTATATAGGGTAAATTCCACAAACCACCCCTAAGGTTTGTGATAATACCAACTAAGTCCATAACATTTTAAAACCTACCAATTTCATCCTAAAAAGACAATTTTGTCCCTGAACTTTAAAAAAACCTAAACGCCGTTACTTTTTTTTTTTTTTTTTCCTCTCCCCCTCTCTTCTCTGAGTTTCTCTTTCTCAGAACCCTCTCTCTCCACAACGCCAGGGCCGTGAAGGACCTCCGATCCTGCATGGACGCCGACGTGTCCCTCGCTCTCAAGAAGACAAGCTAATCAAAGTCAAGCTCGAGGCGCTGTGGACCGGACCAGGACCTCCGTGGTGAACGGGCTGAGGAAGAAGCTGAAGGATTCGATTGAGAGTTTCAATAATCTCCGGCAACAGATCTCGTCTGAGTATCGGGAGATCTACAACGCTGGTACTTCACCGTCACCGGCAAAAATCCCAACGACAAAACCGTTGACCTTCTTATTTCCACAGGTCACCTTTTGTTTCAGACACTTTTCGAATTTTCTTTTGAGATTTTTAGGAGATTTCATTGGGAATTTTCAAAGGGATTTATGTGTGTTGTTTGGCTTTGATTTTTGCTGTTTTTTTTTTTTTAGGGTTTCTATTGGTTTTGAAAGAGACTTTTATTGGTGGTGTTGTTGATGCCGGTGACCAAGTCATGGGCTTCACCGTGGCTAAGGTTCCATTACAGATAGAGTTCTGAGATGGAGAACTCAGAGAAGAGAGGGGGAGAGGAAATAAAAAAAAGTAACGGCGTTTATTTTTATTTTTTAAGGTTCAGACAAAATTGTCTTTTTGGATGAAATTGGTAGGTTTTAAAATGTTTTGGACTTAGTTGGATATTATCACAAACCTCAGGGGAGGTTTGTGGAATTTACCCTTTTATATATAAGGATAAAATAAAATAAATAAATAAAAAGGATATTGGAGACCATTTATGGCTTTTGAAATTTATTTCTTATATTTGTATGTCATGATTTTGATGTTAGAATTCCTACCATATAAGAACTTGTATTTTTAGAATGTTAAAGTTAAAGACTTTTGGGAATCAGATAGTGTAATTTAATGTGGCATATTGTATATTTTTTAATGTTTATTTTTCCTCTTTCCTTTTCTATTTCCTTTTCTATTTGCGAGAACAAGAATTATTTGAAGTAATACCCATTAAAAAGATAAACATAAATGCTCTATTTTATGAATATAAGTCTTTAGTCTCATTTTTTGTGTTGTTCTACGTTATGCTCTACCAATCATAACTTGTCATGTATTTGATTTTTTTTCCATTTTAAATTTTATTTATTTTACAAGAAAAATCAAATGAATACATGACTAGTTGTGATTGGTAGAATATAAAGTGAAACACAAAAAACAGGACAAATGATTTTTTTTATCCCTATTTTATTCATATTTTTCCATTTTCTAAAGAAATGTATATTGTACTAATTTGCCAACCTACACAACCCACCTAACGACCAAGATTTTCAACCAACCCACCAGTTTTAGGTAGGTTTTAGAGAATCATAGATCAGCTAAGGGTTGGATTTTTTTCAACCTGCAATTAACAGTGAATTAAGAATATTGGACTCAACCTCGTATGACAACAATTATCAAACAAGTTGCATACACTGGCTTCTAAATTTCAAAATTACTTCAGTATTTTAATAATGGGGGTAAAAATCTCTAATAAATCAAGTGGTGATAGGGAAGTATAAGCTTAATGTGCCCTTACCAAAGATTTTCAGACACTGTTTAGCCGTTTGGGTATTCTTAAACGGTAAAAATTGCAATCCAGCCCATATTATGAAGAGCCTAAAAATAGAGATTTTCTATTAACTTTGTGAAAATGTATGTATTTATAAAGCAAGCGATTTGATTTTGGGATAGCAAAAATTTGTTTTCTTCAACCATAAGGCATTTAGATTTCCTTTACTTGTTATGGACCGGACTCTTACTCAAACTGCCTTGCGAACAGAGCCAGCTCCAGCTCCATAATTAGTTGTCCAACAAATTAAGATCCCTTAGAGTTTTTACTCTACCATAGGATTCTTAAAAGTCCTATCTATTTTCCTCTCAAAAAAAGTCCTATCTATTTATTTAGATTTTACTGCATCAGCATTTAAAAAATAATAATAATAATAATAATAATAATAATTGATAACTCACTTTTTTGGTATCCATTTAAATTAGTGATGATGTAACAAAATTCAATCCACTAATTTTAAAATTGTAAAGATTATCATAGGAACTCTATCCGAATATATTAAGAACTCTTGATGATCTTAATCCGTTGTCCAACAAACCCTACCCTTTAGTTGTTATTTATTTGAATGGAAATTTTCTCTTTTTTTCCCCTTTCTTTTGGATAGAAAAGTTGCAGTGCCATAACCACCTCGGTCATGTCCGCACACACACACACACAGGAAATGAGATTGGGCAATCACTGCAAAATTTCATCAGCATGGAGGCCATCACGGTGTAAGAAACCAACTCAAATTCCATGTTTCCAAGAACTAGTGCCTTCTTTCTACACTGATTTATTTAATCTTTTAACATAGTCACGGCCATTCGAATGAAATGCTACAGCAGGGAAACCACAAATGAAACTAATAAAACATACTTCAATTTCATCAGTTCATGAGGCCATCTAAAACTGATCTGAGAAATGCACACAGAGAACTAAATTAGCCAATGCTTGAATTAATATAATTTGGTATTTTGAACAGATCTAACAAGGCCAAAATTAGTTCCAAACTAAACCTCCATGCCTCGATATCCTAAAATTAAATTCCTTCCCTGAAAATTGATTAACCGACCATTAAGGATTGGTTCAAACTGATCCCTGCTCAAAAGGGACACGTACAAAGAGTCGGCCATGCAGGCTAACAACAGCAGATGTCTGAAGTGGATCAATTCTCCCAGGTAAGCTAACCACCTGAAAACCACACCACAATAAAGTGTTTTAAAATAATATAAATACTGAAGGAAATAAATTAATCGGTCCTAAACATACCTAGATCAAATACTCATGCACACTGAATAAAATTCATAATTGCTTGGAAATAAACTCAAAGTAAGTTTTAATTGATTAGTCATATTTGGCCAAGACAGGCAGGATTATTCTTTTAAATTTAATGCATAAACCTTCCCACATATTGGTGAGTGAGTTTTACATGTTTATAATTTAAAAACAAATATAAATATATTGGGGAGGAGGAGAAAGGGGTTAGAGAGAAACAAGGTGGGAATTGGGAGACAAGATCAGCTCTACAAAAAGTCGGGTGTAGAGAAAGAGAGGGAAACTAGACAAACTTGGCATGATGGCTGTAATTTGGAGGTGGTTTAGGAGAGGATCCCCTTTCACATCTTGGATTTCCTCTCCAAGTCTCGAGAACCAAAGAAAAACAAAACACCAAAGAAGAAAAATGCACACAAGAATGCAAAAGGAGTGATAGCTAAAAATATATAATAAAAAAAATGAAAAGGAATATACAAGAATGGAGAGGATAGCAGGTGGATACAGCACAAAACTTTGAAAGAAACAGGAAAAAACAATAAGTAAAAAGATAACACCAAGGAGTCAAACACCAAACAAAAGAAAAGGGATAAAAACCTAGGAGTCAAACACCTGATAAATTATTAAGTAAATGGGAGGACATTCACGTGGTTCTCCCAACCAATAAAATGAAGCTATTCCTGATCAACTTCTAATTTCAACGAGTCCACAGTCACTGAATACACAATTGTTTACTTGTATTGGTTAGGAGGACCACATGTATGATCCAACACCTAGGTTGCTTGGATTCAACACCAAGACATTGGGAAATTCCAACACAATTTTATTAATCAAATCAAGCATAATAATATTAGCTTTTAATGCCAAGAGTCTGAATCTCAACTGGCACAGCACTTCTTGGTGTTTCCAATATAGACATCTAGGGTTCAAATCTCCCCTCCCCCAACTATTAAATTATTAAAAAAAAAAAAAAACTATATTGATCTTCAGATAGGATTCCCCAACTACATACCAACTTTTGAACCAAGCAAGGAAAGGAAATTAGTCCTAAACCAAGTAGGAAATCAAATAATTCTTCGACCAATTACATAAATGCAAATAAAAATTAAATCGTAGAAATTAAAATAATGTCTAATAAATCAATCAGTCCATGTCTAGCCGCATAAATTCCTCTTACATTCTCCGTTCCCGAAACGGATTCTATCAAATATTTCACATTTTCTACATCCAGTGTCAGCAACAGCAGGTAGAACAAAAAGTGGAGTTTCTTCGGTCAATGTCAAAGAAATACCTTTTTAAAGGGTGTAATGCCCCAAGGATTATCAAGCTGCTCCGGTTGACCAGTTATAACCAAACGTCCTGCTGGATCTGATTGAACTCGAACCTGCATGCACCAAAAAACAAAGACTGGCCATAAGTACATGAGACTGAGTAGTACATGTGATAACATGATACAAATAAGGGATATAGGATTCTGAAATAGAAAGAAACAAAATAGATTTGGAGTATGGAAAATGATGAACCAACAGATTTGGACATTTATCATGCTGCACTACCAGATCTATAGATTAGAATTTAAAGCATGACTATTGGTTCTCACAAATTTGACAATGCAAAAACCTTGGTATTTTTAGAATGCAGGAATTCATACCTCATACTTCAACACATACTAAACATAATGATATATTCACAAATAGCATATGGAAATTTCCAAGACTAACAAAAAAAAAAAAAAAAAAAAGAGTTGCTGTATTATGAGTATTACAATTCAACTGAATCTAACATATTTTCATAAAGAAAAGTATATAGTGGTCCCATCACCATAAATATATAAGACCAACCAATCTAACATGTTTCTTTCTTTAGAAATGAAGATGCATAGACTGAAAATAAAGGCAGTAAGTAACACCATCAATAATGATATCATCATATCAACAAAGTGCGCATGCAAATCCGGTCACATGTGATAAGTGATGGGTACCACCGATTTTTATACTGTGTGAAAGTTCATAAACAAATGGAATGGAAATGAATGGGGATTTGTTTTCTCTTTTCTGGTATGTTTGGGAGTCAAGAAAAGAAAGAAAGAAAATCAAATACATATATTTTTTTGATAAGTAATAAGTTTATTGATGTCAAAAAAAGGGGAACACCCCAGTACACAGGGAGTGTACAAGGGTTGAAACAATCAAGAACAAAAATTACAAGAATCTAAGAAATCAAGAAAAGATAAAAATGATTGGTTCCGCAACGCAGCCAACCAATCCATTAGAGTTCTAAAGAAAAATAGTTTCAAGTCTGATATGGATCTCTCCTTATCTTCAAAGCACCGACTATTTCTCTCCCTCCAAAGGCACCACAATAAGCAATGGGGAACCATCGACTATATATACCCATTTTGATGATGACCAAATCTACCTTGCCAACATGCTAGAAGCCCCATTACAGATTGCGGCATAACCCAGCTCACTCCAAACAAACCGAACACCATAGCCCACAAATCCATTGCAACCGGACAATGAAGAAAAAGATGATCAACCGATTCACCATTACACTTGCACATGTAGCACCAATCCAATATCCAAACCTTTCTTTTCCATAGATTGTCAATCGTTAAGCATTTCCCTAAAGCAGCAGTCCAAACAAAGAAAGCTACTAGAGAAGGAATCTTTTGTTTCCAAATGCTTTTCCAAGGAAAGGAATAGTCATTAGAGCCCACCAAGAGACTATAATAATCCTTAACCATGAAGCCCTTCTCTCTATCAGATTTCCAGCGCATCTTATCCTCCCCAAACCCTCTCACCGAAGCACCATATATGGTATCCACGAAACCAGCTAGCACCTCTAATTCCCGAGCATGCACACCCCTAAAGAAACTGACATCCCAAAACAGGGTTCCATTATCAAACTTCATAATCTCAGCCACACTAACCTCCTAATCTCGGCAAAATCGAAACAATTCAGGATAGCTGACTACAAGAGATGTTTCGCCATACCAACGGTCTTGCCAAAATTTCACCCTAGACCCATCCCCAATATCATATAGAATGTGGCGAGAAAAAGAAGGCCATCCTCGACTAATAGTTTTCCACAAGCTAACACCATATGGGCCATTAATAGGTCTAGTACACCAGCCACCCCATTCACAGCCATATTTCACCGCTATCACTTGCCTCCAAAGGGCAGCCCTCTCCATCCCAAATCTCCATAGCCACTTCCCAAGTAATGCTTCATTCAAAAGTCTTACCTTCCTTATCCCCAAACCACCCAAAGCAATGGGACTGCAGACAGTAGCCCAATTAACCAAATGGAATTTTGGTTCATCACCAATGCCACCCCATAAGAAATTCCTCTGAAGTTTCTCAATTCGGTTAGCCACAGCAACAGGAATAGGAAATAAAGATAGAAAATACGTGGGTAAATTAGATAGAGTGCTTTTAATTAAAGTGACTCTACCTCCCTTGAATAGGTACAAACGTTTCCACCCTGCTAATCTTCTTTCTATCTTTTCCAGAATTGGATTCCATATTGTCTTATCCTTGAATTTAGCACCCAAGGGAAGACCCAAATATTTCATTGGAAGAGTACTTTGTTTACAGCCAAGGACAGTCAACAGTAAGTCAAAATTATGCACCATACCAACAGGAACCAACTCTGACTTGCCCAAATTTATCTTTAGACCAGAAACCGCCTCAAACCAAATGAGGATCATACGAAGAAACAAAACCTGATCTAGATCAGCATCACAAAAAATTAAAGTGTCGTCTGCAAAGAGGAGATGAGACACTGCCAAAGATCTTCCCTCTAAACGACCCACACCAAAGCCTGACATGTAACCATCATGGACAGCTTTATCCAACATCCTCCCAAGGGCTTCCATAACCAAAACGAACAGCAAAGGGGACAATGGGTCACCTTGTCTCAACCCCCTAGAACTCTCAAAAAACCCACAAGGAGAGCCATTTATCAGAATAGAGAAGCGAACTGTAGATATACAAAAGAAAATCCACCACCTCCATTTAGTAGAGAACCCACCCCATTCTAGTAACTGCATAAGAAATCCCCAGTTTACATGATCAAAAGCCTTCTCCACATCTAATTTGCAAAGTAGCCCTGGCAAACCAGATTTCACTCTACTGTCAAGGCCCTCATTAGCAATAAGCACAGGGTCAAGAATCTGCCTATTCCTCACAAAAGCATTCTGCAAAGATGAAATTATATCTTCCATAACCATGCGAAGTCTAGTGGCTAAGACCTTAGCAATGATCTTATAAACCCCCCCAACAAGACTAATAGGTCGAAAATCCTTAACTTCAATTGCTGCATTTTTTTTAGGGATGAGAGTGATGAAAGTTGCATTCAAACTTTTCTCAAACTGACCTTTACCAAAAAAATGATGAAATATAGCCATAAGATCAAGTTTGAGAATTCCCCAACAAGCTTGGAAGAAGGCCATTGGAAACCCATCCAGTCCAGACGATTTATCACCATTAAAATTCTGTATGACATCAAAGATTTCTACCTCCTCAAAGGGTCTATCGAGCCAATCTGCATTATCACCGGATATCCTTGGAAATACCAAGACTTCTTGGAAAGGTCAAACAACTTGCTGCTTAGAGTATAAATTCATAAAGAATTAAGTAATACAATCAGCAATCATACCTTGATCAGAAGACAAGATTCCATCAACCATAAGGCTCTCAATACCGTTATTTCTTCTATTGGAATTAGCCACTCTATGAAAAAATTTGGTATTTGCATCCCCCTCCCTCAAGTGAAGCACCCTAGACTTCTACCTCCAACTAATCTCTTCAAAAAGGGTGAGCTTTTCAATATCAGTACGGAGATTAACTTGTTCTTACTTTTCCTCAACTGTTAAAAGATGAGTCTCCTCTCTAACATCCAAATCATTCAATTTGTTCCAAAGCTACTGTTTCTTAAAAGTGACAATGCCAAATTCTGCTTCATTCCATTTTTTTAGATCCAACTTCAAAGCTGCCAATTTCTTAGCTAGTATAAAACTAGGATTTCCTTGGAACAAATAGGATTCCCACCAGGCTTTCACTTTATCAACAAAATTTTCCACCCTCAACCACATATTTTCAAAACGAAAAGGTGTTCTACCTCTCCGATGACTTCCCCCCTCCAACAAAATTGGGTAGTGGTCTAAAAGTACTCTGGACAGCCTTTTTTGTGAAAATAGAGTGAAGTGATCCGCCAAGAGTGGAGAAAAAAGAAACCGATCTAATCTAGAAGCGGAGGAAGTATTGGACCAAGTATAAAGACCTCCTTCCATAGGTATGTCCATCAGCCCATGAAGAGAGATAAAATCAGAAAATCCATACATAGCCCGAGTATGACTTGCAGCCCCTAATCTTTCCAAAGGAAAGCAGATTATATTGAAATCACCTCCTACACCATGGCACATCCCACCAACTAATCAGTCCTGTCAGCTCCTCCCACATTTTCCTACACCTCTTGTTCAAATTTGGCCCATACATACCAGTAAAAGCCCACTCAAATTGATCACCTACATTTTTAAATTTGCATGAAACAGAAAAGCGCCCTACTGCTTCCTCCACCTTTTCCACTGCCCTTCGATCCCACATCAAGACAATACCTCCAGAAGCACCTTCTAAACCCAGGTACAACCAATCTACATGTGGAAAATCCATTACTAAAGAAATGAGGGGGGCGGGGGGGGGGGGGGGGGGGGGGGAATACATGATTTCTCCTCAATTAATGAGGAGAATGGATCATTCCACCCACTTTTAGGCAACGAACATATAAGGGAATGGAATGGACATTCTCTCATAGTAAGTAATGGAATTCTAAAATAAATGGAAAATTCCTTAAAATTCATCCCCCCCAACCCCCACAAAAAATTTTAAAAAAAAACTGTTGTATGATTTTTTATTTAAATATATACTGATAAGATTAGTACTAAACACAATGGATCACAGTGTCGATATCAATGGTCTTATTTACTGATGTATGATTGTAATGGGGTCATCCAAAATATCCAAACAACTTCAAAATCTGTATCTGCCTTATATAAAATTAACTATGTGAATACCAGTGGCAACGACAGGCCGTTTGTCATTATAATTAAGTATATTATAAATAAATAAAGCACCAAATAGAAGGATAAGACAAAGAGGATATCACTAAAGAATGCTTACCTCCTCACGTAGTAGCCCAGGGACTAGTGCATATACCTCAAAGCAATCTTTCTGAGCACAGATACAGTGGAAGTAGTGAGGATCCCAACATAATATACCCAGCAATTTTATCATTTTTAGTAGCACTAATATTACAAAAGATAAAGCAAACACACTTACAGTTTCCCGCACATTAATCTTCACCCAATCAGCTGGGGGTCCAACATCAACAACTGTCGTGATCAGTCTACCAAATGAAAACCATTAGTCTTGATTTAATTAGGTTACACCAAAGGAGATTACTATGAAACATTATTGTGTATGCTTTGTTTTGAAAAATAGGACAGTTGGGATTTTTTTTATTTGTTGGTGGGAAGGGAGGGGGGGGGGGGGGGCTGTTACATATTCACTTGAGCCTTGAGTAGCATACATAGTTGCATATTGACCCCCACCCCCAACCCCCTCTCATGACACAAGGATGGCAGTGACCTTAATGAATTTAACACATTATGGCCTTTATATGAGGTAAAAGAGCTCTGAGATCATTCTTAAAGACTCAGAGCCCAACACACAAAAGTTACTTTTCCTTGTATTCTAATTTATTTTTTGAGGCCTTAAAATACACACAAAGAAAGATCCTTGACTGATTTTATGCATCAAATCAATTCAGTGCTTAGCATTCACATTCCATAGAGGAATTTTTTTCACCAGTAAGGTACCTCTAACTTCATGTGTAACAACAAAAAAGATATGCAATGAACGCTTATACATGATTTTTTTGTAATGGAAGTACATAAGATGATTCAAGACACCATAAGAAGAAAAATCAGTTGCTATAAAGAAATCATATTACAAAATGATTAAATGACCCAGTAAACACCGTCAACACCCTCAAATAAACTGTCCAAATTACATACAATCTAGAAATAGGGGAAACCAACTTTTTAAAGAAGGAAAGAAAAAAATTCGGAGACTTAACTGCTTATCTGCTTCAACAATTGCAGCTTTCTCAGCATGCTCCAGACCAGTCGGTGTCTTGTGTTTGAGTGAACCTGGCTCATAAGAACAATACAAATGGAGAATACAGTTTAGCATAACATAAAGGTTGACAAGAAAGATCTGTTTTAGTAGGGACTATGGAGCATACCAATACTTTTGAGATTCTTTTCACGCTTTAGTGTAGAATTTAAGTTCTTGTCCTGTCCAGAGAAATAAAAAAATAAAATAAAAAAACCACCATTGTACTGCATTGGTAATGCACAAATTTGCTACAAGTACAAAAAAAATAAAAAATTTAACAATAATAACAAGCTAGGCTTTAAAGTTTTAAACAGACCTTAATAATAGGCTCAGCAACCTCACCATATCCAAGAAGACGCTGTGAGTGCCAACCTTGCATTGCACGAGCTGCAGCATCCCGTCGTGCCCTACCTGATCCGGGAGGTTGGTAGCCACCTCCCTGAAGAAACTCGGAGAGTTAAATTTATAAAGAAAGAGGAATTGGTTAAATAAAAATTTTCCAGTGGGAAAATCAACACATATACATACATAGACATGCATGGGACAAAGAGTGAGGAATACAAGTAGTAAACTGGTTGACTTTTTTTTTAAAACTAAAAAAAATCTAGTTAAATAGGTTCTAGGTCAGATCCCCACTATAAAAGTTAGCTAGTAGAATACCTTCACTCTTCTTGTTAAGGACTATAAGTTTGTCAAGGACTTTTATAATTTTCTCAAAACCACGCATTCTATATTGGTGTAAGCAATCATCATTTTATGTTTATTGACTTCCTAATAAACAGGGAAGAACTAGTGCTACATGCACTCAATCCGTACACTGGCACACGCCAGTGCCATATCTACCACCTAGCAAAGTAAACATAACATGTTGCAGTGCTGATGGGCTCTAAAATAGATAAATCCTCTTTTTCAACATAGGGATTTTTCTTTCTTTCTTTTTTTTTGGGGGGAGGGGGGGGGGGGGTGGGGGGAGGCATTAGTTGCATGACTTGCGTCTAAGAGTCTGGGGACCCAAAAACAAAATTCTAAAGAATTAAAAGACAGAGAAACTAAATTCTACCTCCTTTTCAACTCTTGCAGATGGAGGGAGGGATCCAGCAAGTTGAAGCTCACCAGTTTGCCTCTTATTCTTTTCATATTCCAAAAGTGCCTGCACAAAATGAAAATAATGAGGGAAAAAAAAGACAGGATCAAATCATGCAAATTGTTTCAAAGATAGCAACTTGATATGATGACTGAGACACACTTTGTAAAATATAGAGCTAAGAATTAGACTGTAATGATAATGGTTTCATTTTCATTGCTGTCCAAATTCCCTGTGACAACATAACTTTTAATCCATTCAAGCTTGATGCAATCCCTATATGATTTAGAGAATAAATGAATTTAAGAAGGTAAATATGAGAGTTAGTTCATACTAATTAGCAAGAACACCCACATTCAAACCCTGAAAGAAAGGGAGAGAAAAAATTACAAACATTAGGTGCAATTTCATTCATTCATTGACAAAATGCTACTATTTAAACTTCAGCAAATCTTTAAATAATATAACATAATTTTGCCCTAGCAAAGACGAAATGACAACACTAATTCAGATTTAACCTAATGGTTTGAAATCTGTCCTAGATTATTCACGACTAATTAAAGTGGCATAACTTATTATTGGTCACATGGCTCACACAAACTTCACATGAAAACTTAAAAGCCTAATATAAATATCAAGCTTTAAGACACAAAACAACCACTAAGGTGGCGCTTGGTACGGAGGAATCCACATTACTCCTGGCATCCAGATACTTGTGAATGTGATGCCTTGCAATTTGGATGCCTAGGAATGTAACTATTCCTATGTTTGGTTTAATTGGAAATCTAATAAGATTTCTAGGAATGTGAGATTATAATGTTTGGTTTATTTATAGGAATCTTAACTGAATTATTTATTTTTCCCATTCTATTCTTAGATTTGTAAATCCAATATGTCTTTTTTTTAAAAAGAATAATCTTCCTCTAAATAAATAATGAAAAACAAAATATAAACCATAAATTATGACAAATTCATTAAAACTATAGTCTAAAAGAAGAAAAGATAAATATATCAACAAAATTGTCTATCCTATTGTTTTGGCGGGAATAGATGATGTTGTTTTGGCGGGAAGAGATAAAGACAGAAAAAGATATTGATGATTTGTTTTATATTTTATATCAATAAAAAATAAGGAAAAATGATTAAAATTGTCAATTTGTAAAAAATATAATTTCCTTTAAGCTTGGAAATCTGGATATCCACCTGTTTTAAAGGGAATCCACATTCCTACTGAAAGAGGGTTAAAGGGGGAATCTAGATTCCCTTGGCATCTGATTCCCTAGTGTGATTTGCAACCAAACATGGGAATCTTTAAACATTCCTGAGAATCCTAAAATATTACCCCATAACAAACGCCACATAAAAGAAGCCAAGATTGATCACACTAGCTAACTTATGGACTTCTAGGTTTCCTTTAGATGCTCAGCCTAGGAAGCACCTGCATGGATACGGGCACAGGTAAGGTATGGCGACACAGAAATCTTTAGAAAAAGTAGAACACAGGTATAGTGGGGATACATATATTGATTAATTAATTTTATACCCTATTAAATGTTATCACGTTAAAGGAAAACAAAACAAAGAAAGTAAAAAGAAATAGGTTAAAATGCAAAACCCACTCTCTAAGTTTCACCACTTATTATTTATTTCTTAATTTTAAAAAATTTAAAATTAAAATTAAATTAAATTAAATTATAAATAAAATAAAAAACAGAATTTAAAATAACCAAACAATGTCGTCCCTACCTCTCATATGAAGAACACAAAATAGAAACCCCAACACCAAAATCCCTAGCCTAACCCTTTATCTGCGAGGGAGAAAGAGAGAGAGAGGGAGAAGCTATGAAGCACGGTTGTATTTCCGGATTCGGGTGCGGGTGCGGGACTTGGCAATTTTTTAAAAAGTAGGGTGCGGGTGCGGCGATTAAAAATTTATTAAAAATATTTTTATTTATATTTTTTATATATTGCTATAAGCATAAATTATAAAATTATGTTTTGAAAATACAATTTTATGATTTTACAATTATAATTGAAATTATATTTTTAAAATACAACTTCACAAAATATATGCAAGACTATGTGTAACTAATTATATACAACAATAATTAATCTATATTAAAATCTCAATTGTTTATAGGGCACAACTTCACACGTGTTTCATTCGTGCACTAAACTAAATAAAGCCATAGTGCTTCTACAGTTCTTACACACACACCTACTAGACTTCTTCCACTCTTTTTTGTTTCTCTCTCTCTCTACAATCAACCCATGGAAAACTACTCCTTCACTTCATACCCTGACTCCGGCGAATCCTCGCCGCGCTCACGCAAAATCGACTTTGAGAATCCACCGCCGTGGGACGATCAGCCTCACCAAAACTACAAAGCGAAGTTCATGTGTAGCTATGGCGGCAAGATCCACCCTCGTCCTCACGACAATCAGAACTACACCTTCACTTCATACCCTTCTTCTTCTTTTTAACTTGAATTTCAGCCTGAATCGGCACCGGTACGGCCTGACTCGATGTGTTACGGCGGTTTTGGCCGATACAGACCGATTCAGCCCGAGTTGGGGCGAATCGGCCCAATTCAACATGAATCGGCGTGTATCGGGAAACAAAAAAAAAATGGACATGGCACCAACGCGCGGGCAGCGGCGTCGGGTGCGGCGCCCATTTTGCCGCGTCTATGCATCCCAGGGGAGAAGGAGACCGAGAGACTGAGAGGGAGAGACAGATCGAAAGGTGGAGGAGATCGGCGTGAGAGAGTGAGACTAAGAGAAGGAGAGAGATCGAGAGAGAGGAAACTGATTTTAGGTGTTAGGAATGCTCTCAAAACCCAGCATTTCAGGTTAGGATTTTTACTCCTTTTTTCCCCCTCTCCTCACCATGTCCGATTATTTTAAATAAATAAAATAAAAATGGAAGGACGCACGTGCAGCGATGTCCCAGGCGTACGTTATGTCCCGTAGGTGTACAACTTGGGCACGACAAGCAAATTGCCGTGTCCGTGCTTTCTAGTGCTTAGAGTGCTTTATATCAACGTTTCACTACAAGAAGATTTCCATACTCAATTAAATATCAACTTTATTCAAACATCTACACCATTTTCAAACTGTGTTTGAGAGAGAGAGAGAAATAAAACTAAAATCATAAATGAGAATTTCCAAAATAAATACCTAAACCATTACAAACTCCTATATTAAATTTCCCCTTGCCTAAAAAAATTCAAAAGTGCAGTCATCACTGTGATGATGGTCTATCCGCCAAGTCATGCATTGCCAAAAGAAAGATGCATAATTGATTATGATTTAACTCAACAGACATTACCTTCTCATAAAAAATGCGGAATGTCCAAGAGACTGTTGTACAGGTCCTGAAAGAGAGGGATAAGTTCATGGAAAGAATTATGGGAAAATATTACCTTTTGTAAAGCTAACAAACCCAAACATATAAAGAACAGCTACAGCAGAACAATTAAACTTCCATATATGAAAGCCATGCGATTTGTAAATGATTTATTAGAAAACAGTTGTCCAAGCCGTTCCTTACTTGGGGGGATGGAAAGACTCTCCTACTTGCCGCCACAACTTGGATGCAGTCACCTACAGATACCCACAGAGTGAAAGAAGCTTTGTTAAATTATGATAGCATAACTTATTATTCTAGTATTAAAACATTTAATCACAAAACAATTAGTCCAGCATGAGAGTTGCATCAAAGCTTCAAATTTCATTCATCAAATTTATACTATTTGAACTCAAACCAGGGTTCAACCAAGTTTTGAACATTCTTAGAGGCCACAGTAACTAAAATAATGGAACATAGGTGAGGACTGGGATGCATCATTTGTTAATGATATGTAACATTGTACAAATTACATAAAAATAAAATAAAATAAAACAAAACAAACGTTCATGTATACTAGAGATACCCATAAGCATGTACGCTGACAGGAATTTACCTAATAGCAACAGCAATCAAGCCTTAGTCCCAAAAATTTTGGAGTCGGCTATGGATCCTAAACAAATAAGTCAAGGTTAACCACTTGTATTCTTTTTCTACCATTCTATTCTATTCGAAGTCATATTCTCTGTTATTTTCTTAATTGACATGTCCTTTTTACTACTTCTACAAAAGTGATTTTCTGTCTTCCTCTACCTTTTTTTGTTCTCTCAACTTGAATTAACTCACTCTTTCTCAACACTACATTAATAGCTCTTCTCTAAACATGACCAAACTAACAAAATTACTCATTTTCGTAAAACCCAATCAAATCTCATAAGAGGATGTTTGGCATATCGTAGAACCTAGCCAACAAGAAAAAAATTTAACCAATTTAAATTAGTTTTCAGTTTGGGAACACTTTAGATTCAAAAAATTAATTCAAAATTAGACCAGATGTATTCCCATGAAAAACTAGTTTTAAATTTGGTTTTTTCAAATGCACATTCCCTCTAAAAATTGAGTTTTTAAATTTTGGTGTTTTCACATGCATATTTATAAGGGAACACACACTAGTTTTAGTTAGTTTGGAACTTTCACATACACAATCCCACTAAAATTAGTTCCAAGCTAAGTCTTGACAAACAAAATACATACTCACACACACACACACATATATATATATACACACACACACTTCGATTGAAATTGTTTTATTTTTGCTTCACTGCTTATATCAAAATTGAACCAGTTTTGTGATTTGCCAAACACCCCAAAATTTTTACTTAATAGGATTTCAACTTGAGCTCAAAATTCCACAAAACAAAAAATAAGAGCAATCGCACCAGTCAATGCAAAATAGAAAAAGTTGCAAATTTTACACATTTTTGCTCAAAAACTACACACATCAGTCTGTCTAAAACACTGTTTATATGCAAAATTGCTACAGTAAACATACATATATGCACGGTTACTATAACTTTCTATATGATTTTTTTTCTCTCTCCTCTCCCTTGCCTTGTCAGACTCTCTCTCTCACCCACTCTTCAATGCCAAGAAGAAGAAGAAGCTAACCACCAACATCCATCCACCATCACAACTAACCAACAACCACCACCACCACAACCAACCCATTACAACATCAATTTAATCCAAACACAATCAACCCAAAATTAATGAAAATCATCACAAACCCAACTTAAAATCAACTCAAAATAAAACACAACAGAAAACTCATTTGGCAAAATACAAATCAACCCAAAACCCAAGCTTGCCGCCGCCATGAGAGAGAGAGAGTGTGAGTGTATTAAGCCATGGAGGCTTGGTAGAGAGATTTTTTTCAGATTTGAAGAGGGCACCGATTTGATAGAGAAAGAGAGGGGGAGAAAGAGAGAATTTTTTTTCAGAAATGATAAAGAAGAAGAAAGAAAGAATAGCAAAAGAAAAAGAAGAAGAAGAAAAATCGTAGAAGAAGAAAGAAGAAAGTAGAAAGAAGAAGGAGAAAAAGAAAGAGAGAGTGTTCAGAGAAGTGATGTGTGGTAAGGTGGTGGGGCCATGTATGGGTAAGGGAAATAATATAAAAAATGTGAAAAAGTATTATTTTAATAAAAGATAGTGTATTATAGATGATTTGATGTAGGTGTTTTTGCAAATTGATTGTGTAAAATAGAAAAAGTAGGTTTTTATTGTAAAATAGAAGGAAACTTTACACCTACTGATGCGGTTGCTCTAAGACTCAATTCCATAATCATCAATGTTAATGAAATATACATAGCAAAAGGAAAAGGCAAATATAAATTATATATTCTTAAATATTTGCAAATGGAAAGAGATAGAGAAAAAAAATTCATACTTGTTTCACACAAGTGAGGCCAGCAATATATTGCAAGAGCAAACTTTTGTTACTACAAGTGGGTGCTACAATTTAAAAAGGACAAAACTAATGTGTCCAAATCATTCAAAAGCCAAAGAAATCATTCCCAAGTTTGCCTCATTTAAATTAGAAAAAAGCTTGGATTTTCTAATCACAAATCAGTCAATCTGTTGAGCAGTCTAGCGCAAACCATTGGAGATATAAATATGCACCTCCATATGCAACCCAAAATGTCTTTTAGATGTAAATGTAGGTTAATAGCTTTGTAGCCTCATCATATGCAAACCTTCATTAATTATTAAATTACTATAGTAATTATGCTCAAAAGGCATCTTCTTCCCTTGTAAGAGCAAGGTAGGTGAGGTTGTGAGTTCATGACCCACAAGGTGCATGTGTAACTTATCAATAAAAAACAAAATTATTATTAATATAGTAATAGCTTTTGAATGCTTTTCAAGATGCAGATTGCATATAAACTATGTTCCTTCAAGTTTCCAACATTTACTTAAAACAAAACAAAAAAACAAAAAAAAATCTGTTATGCAAATGACTTCATCACAAATCAAGTCACTGGTGCAACTTTTCCAGAATTGCAATCAATGAAATTCCTTTAACAATATCTTTTACAAACATTTGAATCAATACAGTTTGGGATGTTCAGTTCTAGGTAAGATGTCAGTCTCCTTCAATAACAACATCTCACATAAATTGAAACGGCTATAAAATACTCTATTACAAACAGAATCTTCTCTCAGTTAACTACTTATGAATATATTTGTCTATTCCTCCAGCTATGAAGGTTCTAAGGGAAAACAAAAGATAACAAAGGATTTAAAATGGAAGACAATCAAAGAAAAATCAACACCAGATTTGTGCTGTCCAATATTTGCATAAAAAAATGAGGTAATCCCCAAAGAGATTTGGTATTTGAGCCAAAAATTCTGAATCATATATTTTAAGAGTTATAATTACAGTGAGCAAAAGGGGGACTACTAGGAAAGATCTATGCTGAATTTGGTAGATTTTTTTTTTTTGATAAGTAATAGGACTTTTATTCAACAAGAAAAACGCAAACAGCCATTACAGGTGTTCATGATGGTGAACACAAAAAACAGCAAACAAAAACAACTGAAAACAGAATAAGAAAAGCAACTTAAGTGGCACAACTAAGGGTAGAAAAGAATTCCAAAGCAGAAGAACAGTTTGAATAACCCTAGCACTTAGCCCATTCAAAAAGAGTATTTCGGCTGAGCGCTTGTAACTGATCTAGCGTTCTCTCCAGAGCCTCAAAAGAGCACCAGTTTCTTTCCAACCAAACAACCCACATCAAACAACCAGGAACCATATTTCATACGTCCGAAGCATGATTTCCCAACCAATTACTCCAACAAGACACCAAACTCACGACAGAACCCGGCATGACCCATTGAATCCCAAAAGCTTGCAACATTTGCACCCATAAAGCATAAGCTACCGGACAGTGAATGAGAAGATGGTCCACAGATTCCACAGAACAGCAACACATACAGCACCTATTCACCAAATGGAGGCCCCGGAGATTATCCAAGGTAAGGATCCGGCCATGTGCTGCAGTCCACAAGAAGAAAGCCACCCTCCTAGGCACCTTGACTTTCCAAATCCCCTTCCATGGGAAGTAAGAAGGAGCTGTACCCCTGATCTTAAGATAGAAGGACCGAGTATCAAACTTACCGTTCCTTCTAAGACACCAATGGGGTCTATCCCACCCAATACCTCGTGGGATCCGAGACTGAATGAGTTCTAGGAAAGAGAAGGCAGCCTCAAATTCCCTCTCATGAAAATTCCTATAAAATCTCACATTCCAACATCTACTACTCCCATCCTCCTGATGATCCAACAAGTCAGAAATACAGGCTTCGTTGTCACTAGAACACGCAAATAACTGAGGATAGAGCATCTTAAGAGAGAAATCCCCAACCCACCTATCATGCCAAAAACGAATACGGGAACCATCACCCACCACAAAAGCTAAGTGTTTGGAGAACCTCTCCCAACCAACATTAATACCACACCAGAGGCCACACCCGTGTGCCCTTCTACAATCTTTAGTATTCCACCCCCCTTGATCCTCGCCATATTTGATGGCAATAACCATCCGCTAAAGACTAGTTCCTTCTTGGCCAAACCTCCATAACCATTTCCCTACTAGAGCTTGGTTGAAGTGACCTAACTTCCTAACCCCCAAACCACCCATCTCTAGAGGTGAACACACCTTCTCCCAAGCCACCAAAGAATTTTTAAAACACTCCTCCGAAGACCCCCACAAGAAATTCCTCTGAATACGCTCTAATCTGTCAGCCACAGCTACAGGGATGGTAAATAAGGATGGATAGTATGTGGGAAGACTGGAGAGGGTACTCTTCAAGAGAGTAAGTCTACCACCCTTAGACAAGTAAATACGCTTCCAACCTGCTAGCTTCTTCTCCATCTTCTCCAAAATGGGGTTCCAAATGAATGCAGTCTTGTACAAGGTGCCCAAAGGCATGCCCAAATATTTCATGGGCAGGCTACCCACCCTACAACTGAGAATATTAGCCAAAGCATCAATATTACCAACCTCCCCCACCGGGACAATCTCACTCTTCCCCACATTGACCTTTAATCCAGTAAAGGCTTGGAAGCAAGATAAAGCCAATCTAATAGCCAACAGCTGATCTCTAGAAGCATCACAGAACAGAATAGTATTGTCTGCAAAAAGCAGATGAGATATGCGAACCCCAATAGAGTTCACTGGTCCCACATGAAAACCACGAAGCAGACCACTATCCTCGGTTTTCTTAAGGATCCGAGATAAAACTTCCATAACCAATAGGAAAAGAAGAGGGGACAGAGGATCTCCTTGTCTCAACCCACGAGAGCTTCCAAAAAAACCTGCCGGGGAACCGTTCACAAGAACTGAGAAGCGAACAGTAGAAATGCAAGCCTTAATCCACTCCCTCCACTTCAACCCAAAGCCCATCCTATTCAACAAATAAAGCAGTGCATCCCAATTAACGTGATCGTAAGCTTTTTCGATATCCAGCTTACAAACTACACCCGAGGAGTGACACTTCAATCTACTATCCAAGCACTCGTTCGCAATTAACACTGAGTCCAAAATTTGTCTTCCACCAACAAAGGAATTTTGGGTCTCCGAGATCAAACTGTCTAAAACCACCCTCAGCCTATTCACCAACACCTTAGACAGCAACTTGTAAACACTGCCCACCAAGCTAATAGGCCGAAAATCCTTGATATTGACAGCATCAGATTTCTTAGGAATAAGAGTGAGGAAAGAATCATTAAGAGACCTTTCAAACACTGAATACCTATGAAAATGCTTGAAAACAACCATCACATCATCCTCCACCACCCTCCAACATTTATGAAAAAATGCCATGGTGAACCCGTCCGGGCCAGGAGCTTTATCCCCCTCCATCTCTGCCAATGCCTAGGAGACTTCTTCTTTCGAGAACTCCCTCTCAAGAGACAACCTATCATCCTCCCCAATACTAGCAAAATCCAACCCATCCACAGTTGGACGCCACGTGTCCGTTTCTGTATACAGTCCTGATAAAATTGGACCACCTGAGCCCGCACATCAGGTTCATCCTCAAATAATGCCCCATCCACCTCAATACTACTAATATGATTAGCTCTTCTATGAGAATTTGCTAATCTATGAAAGAAGCGTGTATTGTTATCACCTTCCTTCACATACAGAGCTCGGGACTTTTGTCTCCAGAAAGTCTCTTCCATGGAAGCTAAAACTTCAATCTCACCTTTAACCTGAGTACGGCGAGCTTGATCCTCATGCGAAAGGCCTAGAATATCTTCCTTGGCATCCAAACCCAGTAATTCAGACAGCAAACTCTTCTTCTTAAAAGCCAAATCACCAAAAACCTCCTTATTCCACCTTTTTAGATCTTCTTTAAGAGCCTTTAATTTTTGAGCCAAAACAAAGCTAGGTGATCCCGTAAAGCAATACCTGATCCACCACTGTTGAACCAACTCAACAAAGCCCTCCACCTTTAACCACATGTTCTCAAACTTAAAAGCACCGCGCCCCCTCCCCACAACGCCAGATTCCACCAAAATTGGGCAATGATCCGAAATAACCCGAGGAAGCACCCTCTGGGACACATTTCCAAAATGATCCTCCCAATCAGCAAAGACCAACGTCCTATCGATACGGGACATAGACTTCGGTTCAGAATCCCTAAACCAAGTGAAAGAAGCCCCCTCTAATGGTAAATCCACTAGGAAATTATTCTCTATAAAATCTGAAAAAGCAAACATGGCTGGGCTGAAAGAGTCACAGCCAAGCCTCTCGGAAGGATATCTAATAACATTAAAATCACCAAATAAAAACCAGGACTTGTTCCAACGAGTACGCACCCTTGATAACTCCTCCCACAAAACAGCCCTGAGAGGGTCTGCGTTTGGACCATAAATACCAGTACAAACCCATTCAAATCCATCCACAACACCCCTAAAAAGAACACTAACTGAAAACTAACCAACCAACACATCAATTTTCTCGACCACCCGCTTATCCCAAATCAGCAGAACCCCCCCAGATAATTGAACCGCATCCAAGACAGCCCAATCATTGAAAGGACTACCCGATAAGCTTCGCAAGACAGCAGAGTTTACCGAAGAAAGCTTAGTTTCCTGGAGACAAACAATATCACACCTCCATTCCTTAAGAAGATTCTTACAAACCTCTCTCTTACGGGGATTATTCAACCCCCTAACATTCCATGAAAGAAGCCTTAAAGTCATTTATAACTACCAAAAGCCCCCAAACTATTCAACGAAACTCTATAATGAGAAGAGGAACCATCGTAATTTACTGTGGAAACTAGACCCCGAAGTTCTCTAAGACCTTTCTGACCTGGGTTAAAAGGTCTACGACCACTTCCCTTATTAACAACCTCAAGACATTCTTGTTCCAGAAGACGAAATAAAGCCACACACTGAGCTTCATGCCTTACAATAGGAAAGCCCACCATTTTGCAAAAACTACTCATCATATTGGACACACATTTAGACTGTGCACCCTCCTCCTCAACCCTGTTCAACACCATATCCTTCGTTGCCTTAGGATCCCACCGAGACAACGATACACACTCCAGAGGGCCACACTCATGCTCCCCACTACCAGAAAGACCAGAAAACTCATTACCTGTGTGTGGGTCACTATCGTCGTACACCTCGGTTTGAGACTTCGAAAAAACATCACCCACTTCCTCCACAGACCAAGGATCCCCCTCTCTACCCAAGTTAGCCAAGATAGAAAAACGATTGGAGTCAACCCACCGAGTACCCAGTGGCAGAAACAACCCTGATAAGTACACATTCCGTATTTGGTAGATAAAATATATAAATATATATCAATGGATTAACACTTAACCATCCTTCTAATTTTGATGACATGAATAAATATAAATCTGTTTTAACAATCTAATATCTTGTGCATACAATCTCCGGTTCAAGATTATAAGAATTGATAATACATACTGCACTAAAAATAAGCCACCTCATTAATATATCATAGCCCCTGATGTCTTAAACCAAGATTTTCTCACCAATATGATCACATTCATATGATCAGTTTGAATTCACAAAAACATGGTGATATTCCAAAACAGGTGACACCAGTTACTTGATCTACATTGGAAACATTACCAGTTACCATCAAAAGTTAAAATGGTAAAACTAACACCTCAAAATGTAAGAGTACTGATCAAGCAAATGTAGACATTCCTGCTTTCTGCTTTTGATTTGATAATCTCTAATAACTATTTCACTTCCGTATTTGTTTCTCTACACAAGATAAAGCAGTTATATTTTGAATAAGAATTTAATCCAGTTGTTTGAATCTTAAATAATAAATACTATACGATACACAAACTACAAATTGTGTTAGAATTCAACTGAATTTGCACTAGTTACCAAGTTAGGTCCAAACTACCACTATCCTCTTTTTTATCATTATCCTCATAGAAAAACATTCCTCCCACTAAGCACTCAAGCAGCATAACAGACCTACTCAGCAAACCTGCACCAGAACTCAATGGCGCTAGGCTGTGTGGGCAATAAATCCATAGTAGTCCTTACCACATTCCCTGGCCTCCCAGTTTGCAGGGACTCATCATCTGCCATCAAAAACCCCCTAAAACACTTTCACTCAAAAATCCCTTCTTGCTCTTATTGCTCGACATCTACGGAAAGTAGGAACAAGCCTAAAATAGTTATTCAACATTGCACCCATTTGATCTGAATATCAAAGTCCACCAAAAATAGATATGGACGAGACAGAGCAACATGCTTTTGATTGTCTCTTCTACTGGCTTTTGTAATATGACAATCTATTGAAGCATTGGAATAAATTTGAGCGATTATGATTGCTAAAAATTTGTGGAATATGAAGAAATGGTAATAATAACTGAATTGGATCATTTCATATTGAGTTCCACACAATGCAAATGGACAAAATTTAATTTAATTTAATTTTGTTCCAAACAAATGAACTGAAAAGCCAATTATTTCAACAAATTTGTATTAATTCAACATCCACTCAATCCTATCAATATCTGGTTCCCAATGGAAGAAATAAAATCTGAAGTTTTTGACAAAAGGGAAGAGTAATTACTCTCTTTTTTTTCCTTGGCTTCTTTTTATATCTCTTAACAAGCCAATTACACAATTTTGTATAATCCTCTAAAGAGTTACCACATTGACTGTATATGCTTGGTCAATTTTTTCCACTAAGATTTAAAATTTATCACTTACCTAACGCATAGAGTTAGAAGCAATTAATTTTTCAAATATGCATTTGGATGCTAATTGCTTATTTGTTGAAACTACTATAGAAAAAGAGGGGAATTTTTTTTTTTTGGGTGGGACCCACCAAAATAAGCTCAAAATGCCCAAAACGCTGCCTTTTTCTTTTGCACTTGCCAGGCCATATATCAACTATGTAACCAGTTGAATCTATGCCTATCACACTGCACTCCAGCTTAAGTAGCAACAACAACATTTAATGTATCATTACTCCACATCCTAGATTGATAGTGATTTGTACATGGCAAATGCATTTTTTATGTATTATTAAATATATGCCTCATTTTTTTTTTATGTATTATTAAATATATGCCTCATTTGCATTAAATCCGTTTCAATCTGTTTCATTATTAAGTTTATGCATTATTAAATATAGGCATCACTTGCATTAATCTGTTTGAATCGGTATCATTATTAAGTGGTTTTTCTGAAAATAACCAGAATACATCTATTTAGGAAAGCACTGCAATTTTACTTGCCATTGCCTGCTGAAGCTCAAAACAACAAACAGCAGCTGTACAAGAGCCTGAAATATATAAATAATTAATAACATAGGAAGATGAGTGCATACCAGCTCGTAGCCGCCCAATCTAATAACAGCTCTCCATAACCTACAACCATAAAAAGCATGCATACAGCAAGTATGTAATAAAAGTAACACCAAACACAAAAATCCCAGATTCAAAACAATCATTATCAGAAACTTACTTAAGGCAATTTAGTGGCTCTCCATAAAATTTAGGGGCTTTGAATTCCAAAGCATTCTCCCTATGGAAACGCTCCAGCTCCTTCATGAATGCAGCTTGATCCTGTGGTGTCCCCCATTCATCGGCCTCAGACATCTGCACATCAAGCACAAAAAATATATAATATGCTCAAAGACTCAAAATTTACCACTACTCCAATCCGTTAATTTAACAATCAAATAAATTTGGGCATCGGGATTTCACTTGGGAGGAGTACCTCTACATCACTCAACCATAAATTCTTATTCTGTGCCACTGGGGTCGAGTATTCCACAGCAGAAACAGGTGCAGCAGGCGCTTCAAGATGAATTTCAATGCGGCCATCAGTGCCATTGCTGCTTTTATTCCCTACCGGTTCCTTAACATCAGCAGCGCCATTGCTTTTATTCTCTACAGGCTCCTTAACATCAGCGGCGCCATTGCTTTTATTTTCCACCGGGTCCTTAACATCATCACCGTCAATTTTCTCATCCTCAGCCATAACCTCATCATCAGGAGCAGCATCAACCATAACCTGATCATCACTACTACCCAATTCAACACTCTTATTCTCCTCCTCCTCCACCACCTCATTAGCCCCAACAACTTTATCCGAGTCCCCATTTTCGCTAGGGTTTTGATTTTCCTTAGAGACAGTAGAATCATCTTGCTGTGGCTCTTGCTGTTGAAGTTGAACTTCAACATTCGCATCCACAAGGTCGATATCAGAATCTTTGGCCATATTTTTATCCAACTTTTCGTTATCTTCCATTTCCCCTTATACGGTTTCTACAGTACGAAACTGAAAAAAAAAAATATATATATATATATATTACATTATAATTTAACTGTAATAAAATACATTACTGTACCGTTGCTGGCAAAATAAAATAAACGCATAAATCAAGAAAACGACATTCATTGATCCACCAAATAAATAAAAAACAAAGACTAAAGTATTTTTACAGTTCCGCCTTTTTTGATAAAAAGCCACCGAAAATCGAAACCCTAGTTCCCCGTTTGGTATCTGATACAATAAGGTGAAAAAGATAAATGCTTTTAACAAAAAAAAAGGAAACAAGAGCCAAATTTTGAGTGCTTTGACTTCGTTTCCCTCTTTTTTTTTTCTCCATAGCCAAACAGAGCTTCGAATGTGTTTAAAAAAGGCGATAAGAAAAAAACAAAAAAAAAACGGTTATTAAAATTCTAAAGAAAAACGAGGGTGAAAATGAAAGCTTGCCTGTGCAGGGAGTGATTCTAAGGGCGCATCAGGGGAAAAACTTTTTTTCTCGAGAAAGAGGAAGACGAAGAAGCAAGCGCACCTTCCAGTTCAAACGGCGTCGTCTTAGGGTTTTGGCAGTTAAGAGAGAAATGCAGGTATAGGGAGTGTGAAATGTGAAAGATGAGAGAGACAGAGAGAGTACAGTAATAAAAGTGGGGTTTTGTAATTGTGAGAGAATTCTTATCTAGGAGAAGAATAGATAGAAAGTAACGTGTTCATGGCATGTACGGTACAGGTGGATTTTGAATTGCCGGTGTGTGGAGAGAGAGAGAAAGAGACAGAATTTAAAAAGACGAATCGAGACCGCAGAAACCCACGGCGGTCAGAGCGTGTTTCTGCTGCTTTTGGAGCTTTTGGAGCTCAAAATTGCCTTTGACTCGACGCACTGATTAACACCTGTACTTTATTTAATTATAGACCGAAATGACCATATTAATGTCCCTTTTACCATAACACTCACTGTATTATTACCCATTTGTAGTGTTTGTATGCAAGGTCATATATGCACTCAAACCGAGTATGGTATAGAGCGGCTCCATGAGAACATCCTGTAATCGGTGAGATCCACGATACAGGATCCACAAGTTTTTATTGGGGTTTTTATGAAATTGTCTTGTAAGATAAATTTTCAAGGGGACTTTTAACTTATTGTGTTTAGAGGTTTGTTTGGATACCGCCTATGCTGAAAGCTGAAAGCTGAAAACTGAAAACCTTGTAGCAAAATAATTTTTAAATGTGTGAATAGTGCCGTGGGACCCAGTTTTAAAGAAAAATTTACTAAAATCCGTACTTGCGGATCCTGTGAACAGTGCACAGAACCCACAGAAAAAATGCAGACGCGCATCTGCTTTCCTTTTCAGTGCAATCCAAACCCAGCCTAGATGGAGGAATGTGAGAAAAGAAGATGATTGGAATGAACTAAATGTTCTATCTACATATTTATGATGATGAGGCTTCGATCTTGTGCATTGGAGCATTGGATAGGCCACGAGATTGACATGTAGCCAATTTTAAAGACGCATCATGTTTTTATCTTGTTTAGAGACATTTAGTACTTCACTAAACTAAATAGAAGGCAAACCATGTTCATAATCTATATGTATGTCCATGACTACATGGACAAAGTTTTTCAAAATATTCCTCCAACCCACTACGTGGCAGTTGGAGAGATCATTCACGTATACTTTTAGCATATGATATGTTTAACAATTATGTAACTTTAAATTATTTAATAATTTCCCAGCAAATCCTTAACCCATCCCATTGTGTTTAGATGAAGGAATACAAGAAGAGAAGATTATTAGAATGAACTAAATGTTTCATCTATATATTTATGATGATGAAGCCTCGATTTAATGCACTGGGCATTGGACAGGCCATGAGACTAACACCTGTTTAATTTTAGAGACATATTGTGTTTGTATCAGTTTAGTGCCTCACTAAACCAAATAGAAGCCAAACCCTATTTATAATCCATATGTATGTCCATATCTATATGGACAAAGTTTTTCAAAATATTCATCAAACTCACTACGTGGCAATTGGAGAGATTATTCACGTATACTTTTAGCATATGGCATGTTTAACAGTTATGTAACTTATTTAAATTATTTAATAATTTCTCAACAGAACCTTAACCCGTTGTGTTTAGATGAAGGAATACAAGAAGAGAAGATTATTAGAATGAACTAAATGTTTCATCTATATATTTATGACGATGAAGCCTCAATCTAATGCACTAGGCATTAGACAGGCCACGGGACTAACACATGTTTAACTTTAGAAACATATTCTGTTTGTATCACGTTTAGTGCTTCACTAAACCAAATAGAAGCCAAACCCTATTTATAATCCATATGTATGTCCATATCTATATGGACAAAGTTTTTCAAAATATTCATCAAACTCACTATGTGGCAATTGGAAAGATTATTCACATGTTCTTTTACCATATGACATGTTTAATAGTCATGTAACCTGTTTAAATTATTTAATCAACTCATTGCAATTTAATACACATATATAGTCCTATAAATCGTTATATAATGAGTTAAAGAAAATTTCTCTAACATGGTTTGGGTGAAAACCTTATCATATAAATTTAAAACGTGTATTTTTAATGACATTTTATAATATTGTCATCTTTTTTTTTTTTTTTTTTTTTTTTTGGTAATACAATCGACATGTCTGAAGTTTAGCCTATGCTAGCCAGATCCAAGATATTTCAAAACTAATCAACTTAGTCCCTAAACCGTTTCTCGTTTTTCTCATCTCTCACAGTGATTATAGACCAAGTTGGTCAATTTTGAAATATTTTGGACTTAGCTGACATTAGCCAAACCCCAAGATTGTTGACTGTATTTTACCCTTTTTTATTATAAAACTAGGTTAAATCTTATCTAAAAAAACACCTAACTAAATAAGGTAACTTATTTTATTTTTGAAGAAAAGGGAACTTATTTTCTAAAAAATCTATAATTTGACTTATAATTTGTTACTATTTTTTAATTAAATGTATAATTCTAATTCATCTGCATCTCTATATTAAATATAGATAAAGTATTTTCACAATGTTCCTTTAACCCACTATGTGGCATTTAGAAATGTTATCTATGCGTACTGATTTATTGACTCATATGATTTAGAGATGGGTTCAAGTTACACCTGGTATAACTCTAAAGAATTACACATTTTTTAAACCATTGGATTTAAGTAGATCAAACGGTCAAAAAAGACCCTCATTAATGCTAATATTTTGATTAGGAACTCATTAATTATCTCTCATTTATTATATTTTATATCTATCTTTAAACCCAAAAAAAGTGTTACTTCCGACTCTCTCTCTACGTTTCTCTCACGGTCTATCATAACAAACCTTGAAGCCTGTTCATCCACAGATTCTTCAATACCCTGTGAAATTTTAGATAGAGATGTAGAGCTCTTGTCACTCACAGGACCACTAACATAGCTTGTAGTCACTCCAAAATTAGCACCAAAACTTCCAAAACTCAGCTTGTTATTCTTCCAAACCATATCCATGTCCCCGAGCCTGAAAGAACCAAGTTGAGTTTTGGAAGTTTTGGTGCTAATTTTGGAGTGACTACAATCTATGTCAATGGTCCTGTGAGTGACAAGAGCTCTACATCTCTATCTGAAATTTCACAGAGTATTGAAGAATTTGTGGATGAACAGGCTTCAAGGTTTACTATGATAGACAGTTAGAGAAACGGAGAGAGAGAGAGAGAGAGAGAGTCAAATATAACACTTTTTTGGGTTTAGAGATAGTTATAAAATATAATAAATGAGGGATAATTAATGAGATCCTAATCAAAATATTAGCATTAATGAGGATTTTTTTTTGACCGTTGGATCTACTTAAATCCAATGATTTAAAAAATGTGTAACTCTTTAGAGTTACACCAGGTGTAACTTGAGCCCATCTTTATGATCTAATATATATATATATATATGTATGTATGTATGTATATGTAGGGACACAAAATTTGGCCCCCAAGGAACCCACCTTGGAATTTTACTATAATAATTCACACAACTTAAATACAGATAAACAATAAGGAATAAACACTTCACAATGGGAAACACAAGCAGTGGATTTCTTTGACCATTCATATAACAATTATAATTACAGACATTAATATAGGAGACTTTCTTGTTCCCATGGTGACACCCTTAGTGATACTCTCTCTCTCTTTCTATTTCACTCCCTAGGTAGATTTTGGTAGACCCCCCTTTACTTTACCTCCCTTCCCCCTTTTATAGCTTCAATCCTTGCTCTTATCACCACAACTGTCATGTTGCCTACCAGAGCCTCAGGGATATTTTTCTCCACTTTATCGGATTCCTCCTCTCCCTTATCCTGTAACTCTGACTTTTGGGGGTTGCTGCTACTGTTCAGGCTATCTCACTTGCATTTAATGCGGCAGAGGTGAGGTAAGAACCTCATCATTGATGCGAAGGTAAAGATCTTCAACCTTCTTGCATATTCCTGAACCTTCCCATGGTTCCAAGATTCTTCTGGTAATCACACGTGGACCACCCACGCCCTGTACCTCGGGTAAAGTGGCACCTTATCATCTCCACAGGAACTAATCTTTTGCGTCACTTATTTTTTTCGTGATACTTGGGATGATCCAACTATTCTCTTTTCGTGGCCTAATTCTTTCCGTGATACATAGGCCATACCTAATTCTTTCTCGTGGCCCAACTGCTTCTTGGGCTTTAGGCCCAAGAGGTGACTATTCCACTCCCCACAATATATATATATATATATATATATATATATATATAGGGCAGAGATACTATTTTCGCCCCTATATTTTCACCTCATTCCCACTTTGGTCCTTACTTTTTTATTTTACCTTATTTAGTCCCTAAAATAAAAAAGACGTTCTATTTTAGTTCCTACAGTCATCTCATTAACGGAAATTGTCTACATGGCAAACGGAGTGTACTGTTGGCACACTAAATGCTAACGTGGCTATTAAAATAAAAAATAAAAAATTTATTTGGCATTAAAAAAATGCCACATTAGCATTCAAATTTAAAAAAATTATTTATTAATTTTAACTAAATAGAAAAATTAAAAACAGAATTAAAAACCAAAAATCACATGAATTAAGATCTAAGTTTATCTTGAACAAAAACAACAAGAACGTCAACCCAGATTTAAGAACACAAAATTAAAAGCCAATTCTTCTTTCTTTTTTCCTTTCTTTTTTTTTTTTTTTGGATGGGAAGTACAAGCCAATTCATTAATGAAGCACATTACTTATTCTTAGCTTGGGTGCACTTCAGCTGGCTAAACCAACCTATACCATTTAAACCCTAGTTAGCTTGGGTGCCTTTCAGACCTAGAACCATGCCGAAAGTCAAAATCATCTATCTAACCTAGCTAGCAGGTGAAATTTGAAATTTTTTGAATGATTTAACAAACCTTTTTCCAAATAAGAAAACAAACTTTTTCCCTCCATGGAATGCAGACTGCAAAGTAGCCATAACCCACAAAAAAAAAAAAAAAAAAAAAAAAAAGCTCTAGTAACTTCTTGCTCAACTGGGCGTTATCTATCCAACGGTTTTGTGGAGTTTGCTACTCTCATTGAGCCGATTTCAAGTCTGAGGTTGATTTTGTTTGGGTTTGATAGTTTCGAATCTGAGGTTGGAGGTGGTTTGGTTTCAACTTTGAGGTTTGGATCTGAGGTTTGTGTTTGGTTTCTCAGAAAGTATAAGAAAATTTGGGTTTTGAGTTTTATGTTTGGGGGCCAAAAATCTGGGTTTGATTATTGTGTTTGATGCTTTAGTAGTGTACTGGTGTGGGGGTTTGATTTTTTGAATTTGTTCATGTTTAATTTTGTGTTGATGTGGATCTAATGTTAATTTTTTGGGTTTTAAATTTTCTAGGTTTGTGTTCTTGTTCAAATGTTTAATGTGTTCATGTTTAATTTATCAATATTATCTGGGTTTGTCAAGAATGTTGGCGTGAATTCTAATGCATTTGTGTTTAGGCCAACAAATTATCAACCAGCTCATGTCTCATGTCTTTCTCCTTCCCAAATGATTCAAGACCTGAACTGAAAGAGAAACAGACACACACGCACACACCTGTAGAGCCAAAAACCAAAATAAAACCCAGAAATGAAACGCAGAGCCAAAAAGCTTTGCACCTAAAAACAAAACCTCTCAACTTACAATCTTAAACTCAAACACATGTGCAGAGCCAGAACCCAAGAATCTCATTGAATAGAAATTAAAATAAATATAAAAATCTGAGCCTCAGATTCAAGAGAGGAAGAAAGAGGGTTTACAAAACCCAGAAATCCAAATTTTGGATTTTAAATTTTGTGTTCATGTTATCTGAAGTTTAATTTTGTGTTATTATTTTATGGGTTTGTGATTTTTGGTTTTTAATTTTGTGTTCTTGAATCTGGGTTTGTGTTCTTGCTTATTTTTGGGTTTTAATTCTATTTTTTTATTTAGTTAAAATTAATAAATTAAATTTTTAAATTTGAATGCTGATGTGGCATTTTTTAATGCAAAATAATTTTTTTATTATTATTTAAATGGCCACATTAGCATTTAGTGTGCCAACAGTACACTTCGTTTGCCACGTAGACAATTTCTGTTAGTGAGATGATGGTAGAGACTAAATTAGAACGCGTTTTTCATTTTAGGAACTAAAAATGGTAAAATAAAAAAGTAAGGACCAAAGTAAGAATGAGTTGAAAATGTAGGGACGAAAATAATATTTCCACCTATATATAGACACAATGATAGTACAAAATTTGGCTTTTCAAACCTTTGTTAGTGTTGATACGCGACACATTTCGTACAAACCCAATTCAACCAAGCTTGACTTCCTTATGGACTCGATTCATGTATTATATTTTATTTATTCTTTTAAGCATGGCCCAAGCCCATACGACATATAGGGGAAATTGAGGAAGTGTGGTTTGGAGGGTATGGGTCAGTTCCATTCGGACCTTTTGCATGAGCGCAACCGATGCGTGCTACCAAGTGGGCAAGGGACACTTGTAGCACCTCAGGCTCATGGAAGAGGACTTGTATCTAAAATTTCCAACCCAAAACAGCTTTTATGCTCTGTGTGACTGTGGCCCAAAGTTTCTGTCCGAACCTTTTTTTTCCTTTAAAAATGGTTGGCTCTCATTGGCCAACTTTAGCTGCTAGCTCTCATCTAGTTGAGCCTTCCAATGGTCTGAAACAACTGAAAATGAGGAGCCAATGAGGGTTTAGTCAAGCATTTCCCTTAATGATGATAAAAGTAATCCTTCCTTTTATCCAAACAAAAGCAAACCTGAAAATTACTACTTGCTTAACACCTTGGGGTCCAAAGCCTTTTCTATTAACCAAAAACCAGTCACTTAGAGCACCCCAAACTCAATATAAATTCCACAATCAGGTTCAAAAAAGAGGGGGCCACGTTCTACCTAAAGACCTGAAACTTCAGAGCAAAAACTCATTTAGCCAGTCAACAATCTCACAATTTCGAAGCTTGAGGGTGGAAATATGGGTACGAAAGGGAACCTTCCCTCTCTTCCTCATGACCTCCCTCAATTTCTTCTTCTGTGTGACTGTGGGTCGAAGTTTCAGACCTGTTAAACCACATTTTTCCTATAGAGCTGAAACTTGAGAGCAAAAACCCACTTAGCCAAGAGACATTCTCACAATTCTAAACCTTAAGGGTGGAAATATGGGTACAGGGGAACCTTCCCTCTCTTCCTCACGACCTTCCTCAATTTCTTCTTCTGTGTGACTGTGGGTCGAAGTTTCTGACCTGTTATGTTTTTTATACTTTTTCTGCACTTTTGTTGTTAGCATTTTGATTTTCTCTTGTCAAAGCACCATTATCCTTTTGTTCATTATACATTTGGAATTTTGGGCTTGATTCTTCACAAATAAACACTTCTAAAGAACCCAATGGGAGATTTGGGCCATTCTCACATTTTCGGCCCTTGTCGCAAAAACGTCCCCGACATTTTGGCAACTCCGCTGGGGAGTCAAGCAACTGAAACAAGAGAAGTCATGTATTCAAAGATGCGAAACCAGCAAAAAGATGATGTTTCTCACGCCAACTTGTCATTCTAAGAGAAATCGTATGATACTTTTACCGCGCAAGAAGAGCATGATGAAGTTGAGCTGAAATAAGTTCTATCCTTAGCTCATTGAGTTGCTGGAGATGCTCCAAATCATACGATGAAATCGCTCCAACCTCTAGAAACCACCCAAGAAGTGAAGGATGGAGGGAAAATCAACTTTCTTATTCAAGAAAAAAAAAAAATTCTTCCACTCATCTATATTATTATTATTTTTAGCTATCATTCTTATGGATGAATCGTCATATATCTCTTGCTTTACATGATATTTGTGAAAATTTTTGTTGTAGCTTGAAAATGCAAAAATTGCGAGCCACAAATCCAACTACAAAGGGAATGACGGTTCCAACCAATAATCAACAATGCAAAGCACTAAACATCAATTTCAAAACCAAGAACCCCTCACGCGCTGAGCATATGGGAGCCGCGGGTGATTGACTCATTTCGACGCAACAATAATTGCCACTGTGTGCCACCCTTCGTAGCTGAATATTTTTGGCGTCACTGCTGAATGAAGTCTTCACCAAATAGCTAAAGGCTATAGCTAAATAGCCCACTGCAAGGCGCTAGATATTCCATACACCAAACCTTGAGGTAGCGATATACCATACATCAAGTTGTATTGTTGCTGAGTTAGCGCCGAGCATATGGGGGCTGCCGTGAGTGATTAAAATATTTTGGCACAACAATAATCGCTACTGTGTGCGACCCTTCGCAACTAAATATTTTTGGCGTCACCACTAAATAAAGTCTTTACCAAATAGCTAAAGGTCATAGCTAAATGGCCCACCGCAAGGCGCTAGATATTCCATACACCAAGCCTTGAGGTAGCGACATACCGTACATCAAGTTGTATTGTTGCTGAGCCAGCGCCGAGCATATGGGGGTTGCCGTGGGTGATTAACTCATTTTAGCACAACAATAATTGCTGCTGTGTGCGACCCTTCGTAGCTAAACATTTTTGGCGTCATCGCTAAATGAAGCTTCACCAAATAGTTAAAGGCCGTAGCTAAATGGGCCACTGCAAGGCGCTAGATATTCCATACACCAAGCCTTGAGCTAAACATTTTTGGCATTACCGCTAAATGAAGTCTTCACCAAAAAGCTAAAGGCCATAGCTAAATGGCCCACCGTAAGACGCTAGACGTTCCATGCACCAAGCCTTGAGGTTGCGGCACACCATGCATCAAATCTTTAAGAAGTGACATTTCATAAGCCAAGTTTTGAAGTCATACGAGCGACATACTATCGTTTAAAGCACGCTTAAGCTAAGACTCTCGAGCACTCTCTTCGCTAATTCATTTTTTTATACATATCGTTTAAACCATTTTAATCTTTCAAATTTTTTAATCAAAATAAATTTTATGAGTTGTTTATGCTACTTCGCTTGGCCATGACTATCACTTACTAATATAAATCACATTTGCACTTAGGGTGAAACGGAAACCTTCTTGGATCACCCAACGACAAAGAAAATCCAAACTCAATTCCCTTTCATCAAAGCCGTGACACGCTCATGAACGCTAAGCTATGACGAGCTCACGCATCCAAAATCTTGGTCGATTCGCTCACGCCAAGCCATGGCATGTTCATATATCTCAAGTCGCAACAAGCGCATGCATTCCAAGCCATGCCAATGCCTTAATCATTCTTGAATTTAAGATTATGCTTGAAGAGGGAAGCACCAATGTTGTCATCCTCAAGAAAATTATTATTGTCACTCAACTCTTGCAAATGAAATCCGCAACTAAGCCAACTAATAAGAAGGGTTTGTGCGCGTGCCTTTGAAGAATTCTTTGCTAGACCTCACTTTAGATATTGAAGTCAAAAAGCTCAAAAATCACATGCTAGTTGCTGGAAATCCACTCAATAAAAGCAATGGCAATGGTCGTAGCCAAACTCATCAAGAAGCATATCATTTGTCACTTTGTCGTCTTGTTCATAAGCGACAATAATACATCTCACTTATACCAATTTTCGAAGGCAAGCCCTATGAAATACTAGGAAGCCGACAAACTATCATGTTATCCAAGCATGGTGAGATCACTACATGCGAAGGTGCAATGCCTTCAATAAGGTAGGGAAAGCCAACGCTTTCTTCTAATGAGAAACCTTGAAGTGGCAAGAAAACTAACAAATTACTCCTACGGCAAAGCCTCTACATGCGAGGGTAAAAAATACCCTCAATAAGGTAGGGAAAGCCAAAGCTTTCTTCTAATGAGAAACCTTGTGAAGCGCAAGAAAACCAACAAATTACTCTTACGGCAAAGCCTCTACATGCAAGGGTAAAAAATACTTTTAATAAAGTAGGGAAAGCCAAACACATACTCTCTCAATGGTAAGCCCTATCAAATGGCTAGGAAGCCAATGAGACGTTTTATTATGGTGATACCCCGACTTGTGAGGGACGACTAGCCCTCAACAAGGTAGGGAAGCCAATACGTCCTCAAAAGGAAATCCCTATCGAATGATTAGGAAGCCAATGAGATGTCATATTTTTCATACATGGTAAAACCCCTACTTGCGATGGTGCAACACTTTCAACAAGGTAGGGAAAGCTAACGTTTTCATAAACGCAGCCCTTACGAAGCGGTATTGAAGCTAACACAACATGGTGGACATAATCATTTCTAAAACATTATGGGAAAATCGACGCAACAAATCACTATCTCATTGCCATATGGTAATTTGCTATACGCGAGGATAAAATCCTTCCTCAAGAATTAGCAAGCCTATGTATGTGAGAACGTGATCGCCCTATGAAATGGTGACGAACAAATGCACCATAAGCCGCAATGCGCAAAAACGCAGTCCATATGTGGGGGCTTCTTGAAACTAACGAAATAGCAACCTAATACGTGTCGAGAATAAGTCGACTACCAAGCGGCAAGCCAAGCTTCAATATATTTGAGCTGCTGTATGTGAAACCAAATCTGCCTGTCAATAGAGCACTGAAAAATGGTGCACAGACAGCGGGACGTGCGTTTAGCCAAAACCTTTCCGCAAAGGCATGAAAACCAAGCAACATGTCTACTAACTTGCCCAACCAAAGTCAAAGCCATTGAAAAGAAAGAAAAAATGTGACTGCATCCCACCTTCCTCTTTGTCCGTATAATATCTCTTTGTCCGTATAATATCTCTTTGGCAAGACACTTATGCAATTACCAAAAGGGACCTACTATATATTGTTCAACATGACACACGGGTTAAGGCTTAAGCTTAAGGCCTTGATTATTTGTCATGACCCATGGGCTTTAAACTAAATCAGCCCACACGCCTATGCACAAACATTGCCAAGATCATTCCTCTGGCAGCCAAGTCATATAAAGTTCATCACTCATCAAACATCTATGGTCTATGCCACGTTCAAATTACAAGAATGCCGAAGAAGAAATAATAACATTATATAAGAATATTATTATTCTTATATGTGTGGCTATGAAGGCTATTGATCAAATAGTTGGACTTAAAGCTCAAAGAGTCAAAGTTCCAAGAACAATTTCATCCGGTTACAACTTGACTCTCATAGTCTCACGGGCTTCATCACCACAATATTTCAACACAAACAAGCTTTTTTCTTCAACTGGCGATTCTTCTTTAAGCGGGCTCTACGACCGACAACATTTCGACATATGGGCTTCTTCGACCCATATTTTTCTCAACAAAAAAATGAAGCGTTTGGGTATGCTAATTCCCAAACCCACAATATTTACAAGCAGTAGGAAACATCAACTACTCACACCGCATGCCGCAAGCACCACGCGTGCTTAGGGGGCTAATGTTGATACCCATTTTCGCGACACATTTCGTACAAACCCAATTCAACCAAGCTCGACTTCCTTATAGACTCGATTCATGTATTATATTTTATTTATTCTTTTAAGCATGGCCCAAGCCCATGCGACATATAGGGGAAATTGAGGAAGTGTGGTTTGGAGGGTATGGGTCGATTCCATTCGGACCTTCTACATGAGCGCAGCCGATACGTGCTACCAAGTGGGCAAGGGACACTTGTAGCACCTCAGGCTCATGGAAGAAGACTTGTATCCAAAATTTCCACCCCAAAACAGCTTTTATGCTCTGTGTGACTGTGGCCCAAAGTTTCTGTCTGAACCTTTTTTTTCCTTTAAAAATGGTTGGCTCTCATTGGCCAACTTTAGCTGCTAGCTCTCATCTAGTTGAGCCTTCCAATGGTCTGAAACAACTGAAAATGAGGAGCCAATGAGGGTTTAGTCAAGCATTTCCCTTAATGATGATAAAAGTAATCCTTCCTTTTATCCAAACAAAAGCAAACCTGAAAATTACTACTTGCTTAACACCTTGGGGTCCAAAGCCTTTTCTATTGACCAAAAACCAGTCACTTAGAGCACCCCAAACTCAATATAAATTCCACAATCAGGTTCAAAAAAGAGGGGGCCACGTTCTACCTAAAGACCTGAAACTTCAGAGCAAAAACCCATTCAGCCAGTCAACAATCTCACAATTTCGAAGCTTGAGGGTGGAAATATGGGTACGAGAGGGAACCTTCCCTCTCTTCCTCATGACCTCCCTCGATTTCTTCTTCTGTGTGACTGTGGGTCGAAGTTTCAGACCGGTTAAACCACGTTTTCCCTATAGAGCTGAAACTTGAGAGCAAAAACCCACTTAGCCAAGAGACATTCTCACAATTCTAAACCTTAAAGGTGGAAATATGGGTACAGGGGAACCTTCCCTCTCTTCCTCACGACCTTCCTCAATTTCTTCTTCTGTGTGACTGTAGGTCGAAGTTTCTGACCCGTTATGTTTTTTATACTTTTTCTGCACTTTTGTTGTTAGTATTTTGATTTTCTCTTGTCAAAGCACCATTAGCCTTTTGTTCATTATACATTTGGAATTTTGGGCTTGATTCTCCACAAATAAACACTTCTAAAGAACCCAAGGGGAGATTTGGGCCATTCTCGCATTTTCGGCCCTTGTCGCAAAAACGTCCCCGACAGTTAGTAAGTGTCAATTGTAACCCATGCAAAACACGACAAGTTTGACAATATATATTTAAAACAATGAGTAGTAATGAATAAGAAGTCAAATTATATACTGTTTTTTTTTGGAAAAAAACTTACCTAATTTAGTTAGATATTCAAACCTACTTTTATCATTTTTTTTTTGTTTTGTTTTGATAACTACTTTTATCAAATTTTGTGCTTGTTTGTTTCAGCTTTCCCAACTCAAAAAGCCTGTTTTGAAGAAAGCTAAACCACAAAACCTGTTTGGTTAGGTATAAAACGCAACTTTTTTGGAAAAAGTTGCGTTTTGGGTTTGTGAAGAGAACGCACAAAGTGAAAAAGGAGCTTTAAGGTGCATTTTGGAAAAAGTCTATGTGCGTTGTCATATATCCGTTGGACGATCTTGGGCAATTACCAAATTGCCCTTGCCCTAAAGCTCACTCACGCCATCCTCTCTTGACTGATCCAGACCGATCTTCTTCGTCTTCTTCCCAAATTGCCCACTATGTTTCAAAAGGCAGATCACGCTATCTGCAGTCCTCAGTTTTAGAACTAGATCTCATCTCTCTGCTACAGTGGGTACTGCCAAAATGAATTGCGTCTTGATTCTTGATGAGAATCATGTAGTCACTGATCACTTTGCGTGGGTGTGGGCTGAGAGAGGTATTGAAGATTTTTGGTGAAATTAAGAGAAATTACCTGTGAAGATCAAGATGAAGAAGTGCGTGGGTGTGGGCTATGTGGCTGAATGTGTGGAGGAAAGTAGAGAAAATGAAAAAAGAAATGGTGTGTTCTGGAATGAGAGTGGACGAATTCTAGAAGCTTTGATCTTCTGGTGTGTTCTAGTGAAGAAGAAAAGTATAAAGAAAAGTCAAAAGTGAAGATAGGGAGAAGTAAAGAATACGCGTGTCGGTGTGTGGAGGAGAAAAAAAGATGAAAAAAAATATAAATAAACGTGTGAATGAAAGAAAAAGAGATAAAGAGAAAAATAAAATAAAGAATAAAAAATTAAAACAAAGTAATGCTATTATAATATTTTCACAATAAATCTTAAGTAGTAGGTTGTTACTAGCTAATACTAGTGAAAAAAATAATTTAAGTGGTGTGTTCAAATTAAAATCAGTAACAACTTACCACGTATGATTTGTTATGAAAATATTGTAAAAATATTTTTACAACAAATTTTAGTTAACAATATTTTTACAACAAATTTTAGTTAACAATAAATTATTATTGTTGTTGTTATTATTATTATTATTATTAACTAGTTTTTTTTTTAGTAAGTATTATTAAGTAGTTGATTTAAGTATGAAATAAACCTCCTTATATATACATTGTCCATTTTGGTAATTTATAACTCAAACCGCTACTTTTATAAGTTCTAGTTAAACATTCAACTTTTTCAAAAAGCACTTTTTAACAGTGTTTACCAAACACTCAGCTTTTTGAAAAAACACTTTTTCATATTGCACTTTTTGAAAACTCCACTTTTTCAAAAAATCCAGTTTCAAAAAGCTGAACCAAACTCACCCTTTATTTAGATGGAAACAATATAAAAAAGTCATTAAAAAGTGAAAGACTTATATTTATACATATTATCTATTACTAAAATTAAATATATAAAAATAAGAATTATAATCTTAAATTTACGGATTCAAATCCTCTAGATTTCTTAGGGTACTCTACTAATAGATTTTCTTAAATTCTATCCATTTTTTAATGATTTAATGGTCTATTCAGCACTTTTTAATGACTTATTCAGCATTCCACTAATAATATTCTTAAGATAATAAAATAATGTTGAAAACAAAATAATTAAGATTATTGTTAGTGGAATGCTGACATGACAGAATCTAGACTATTAAATCATTAAAGAATTACTAAGATTTAAGGAAATCTATTTGGTAAAGTACTCTCGGAAATCTAGAGGATCTGAATCATAAATTTACACAATTTAAAGTTTACAAACGTCACCATACAAATATAGGTGGTTTTCTGTTAAGTGCCAAAAAAGACGTAATTTTGGTTTTCATAAATTATCATTCCTGGTTGAGCTGGGTTGAGATAGTCCGAAAAAAAAAATGATTTTTTTAATATAAAAAAAGAACAATAAGTGTCCACAACTTTGGTGACATTCTCGTTATACATTCCTTTGATACTTGTTTTTTAAAATACAAACTTTGTTCCACCTAAAAACAATGAAAGATATGTTGGTTTTTAATATTGCTTTTTCAACATTGTTACCAATCTATTGCTAACACAAGCCTCTTATCCTTCACCCTTACCCTCGCCCCTAACTTCAATAAAAAAGAGCTAGGCGTCGAGTTTCATGTAACTTTAGATTTCGCTTCATCTTCCCAGTTGCCCTTCGTTCCTAACCCGGCAGCACCAAGTTGCCTGGATCATTTAATCACCGAGTTGAACTATCGACCACTCACCCATTAAGCCATTCGCGCCAGTAACGAGGTCCTAAATAGTAAGGTCTAAGGGATATCGAAGATCCTCTGAATTAGTTGACACATGTGACGAATTCTTCCCTACCAGACGCTGAAGCAGAAGAAACTTTTAATAAAAACTTGTGAGCTATTACCACCACCTGATAATCAAATGGTGATTCCGCCTATCTCTTTTCCAATATTGCTTTTTTAACATTTGTTACCAATCAAATGGTGATTCTGCCTATCTCTTTTATAAATATTGCTTTTTCAACATTCCGACTATCCATTTGGGCCTTTTCATTCTTCAGAAACTTCTTATCTCACTATTAATTGTGTAACTCCAACCCATCAGATTAATATCCAACAATTAATCTTGTAACACCCACTACATCAGAATAATGAACCTAATTAATCATATTAATTTGGATAGTAATTTCGTGAGGCCCATTAAGCCTATAAATAGACTTAGTCAGACCCAATCCAAGTAATTGAAAAAAATACATTAAAAAAATAGAGAGGTTCTTGGCAAGGAAGGGTGTTCTTTTTGGTGGAGTTTTGGGTTTGAACACTTTGTGTAGAGGTTGTTCTAGCCATACGACACTTGTTGGGCTGTTGTATCCTGGGGGAGACAAGTCAGAGAAGGTCTACACCGGTTACAAAGCTTAGCCAACCAAAGGCTTAAATCTCCTTAAAGAGAGCGAGTATCACGCCTCAGTCCAAATAATGTTGTGTAATTTTTCTCATTGAATTAACAATATTCAGAAGTACTATTTAGTTTCTCTTTGTGTTATTTCCATTATTATTGTGTTTGCACCAGCAAATTTAAGGAGATTCAACACATGGAGCCTACACAAGAGAAACCAAATGAGCCTGTTGGAGATCTCAATAAGCCATTTCGCTTTAAGGGAGCCCACTTCAAGAGGTGGAAAGGAAAGGTCCTCTTTTACTTGAGTCTTCTTAAAGTCACCTACATCCTCACTGACAAGCATCTATCAAAAGTTTCTACCGATGAGATGAGTGAGGAAGAATATAGTCTCCATCAAGAAAGAATAGATAAGTATACAAAAGATAAATATAATTGTCGTTCTTATTTTTTGAATTGTCTTGCCGATCATTTCGATGATTATTATGAACTCTAAGTCTTTTATCACACCAAAGAATGTAGGGATTTTATTTAAATCTAAGCTACTCGATGCTCTCAAAATTTATATTATAAACTTAGGGTATATTTGGTAACTGTTTTTTCCTCTTATTTTCTGTTTTTAAAAACAATTTTCTATTTTTGAAACTAAAAAACTTGTTTGGCAACTCAAAATAAACAGAAAACAAAAACTGTTCTCAAAACTCAATTTGTGAAGGAAATTGAAAACATGTAAAAGGCTGTTTTCAGTTTCTAATTTTCAAAAGTTAATGAAAATACATATTTAATTTAATGAATCTGTCTCATTTAATGAGTTAGCATTAGAGTTCAAATCCTAGTAACAACATATTTTAGTATTTTCTATTTTTTTTTTCAAAAAACTATTTTTTTTTTAAATTTCAACTAACCAAACATGTTTTTTATTTCAAAAATACAAGAAAATTGTTTTTTTTTTTCATATTCCCAAAAACAAGTTTTTGAAAATAGAAAACAAAAACTGTTACCAAACATAATCTTAATTTTTCTAAATCTTGTTGCCTTATGGTCAAACTAGGGAAGAAAAAAAATTTGGTGACTTATATTTGATATAGTGTAGCCATTACCTTTAGATGGTTGAAACCATGTTACTTTCACATGGTTTAGCATTTTAGAGTGATTTGCTAGCTTATTTTGCCTATCTTTTTTTTTTTGGTTAAAAAACAATTGTTTAACAAACAAGTTGGGTTCGAATCAAGCCATCTTTGCTTCGAGTAAAAAATTATCAGATTTAGATAAGATATATTCCTTTAGGTTTGAGTTGAGTTAACAAATTGGACCAAATTTTGCAAGTTATTTAATTTCAGAATAGATATTAGGTAGTTCGGTAGCATTACTCCCTTCTCTTACATGAAAAATAGGTCTCTTTAGTCATGTAAAAGGAGAGAGCAATACTCCTGTGCTCTCCAATAGATTTCCTATTTTTCATTAGTAAATTCATGGCCTACCCAATAAAGATAAATTATCTGCTATAAGAAAGTCCAAGCCAAGGCCCAAACTGTATTCATGACCTATCAATGGACACCCCCACCTACTATATAAGGGCGACCCAATGGAAGTAGATTAGAACTCTAAGGCGGTTCCAACTACAAAATTTTCGGCCCTTAAAAGTTTAAAACGCACCCATAGTGAAGTCAACGTCTCTTTACGCTAGCCGCTAATTTTCATATATTCGACCAGAACAAAAGGTTAGGGTTTCGACTCTCGAAACTTCTTTTTTCTCTCTAGATTCAACATTCATCTTCGCCACAAATTTGTTTTCTGCGATATCTTGCAAAATTTAGGAACCGCTTAATTTTTCTGGTAATTCTATTTTCCACTTTTGAAAGATTAGCATACAGTTTTTCAGTTTCTAGTTTTCATTTTCTTCATTGTTTGCGTGCAATTATTTTTCTTTGTTAATTCAGGTCTCGTATAATCTCAATCACTCATACTTTCATCACGTAATAAAGAACTTGAAGTTAGTCACTCATATCATATAGTTGAGGAATTGTAGAATTGCACGAATTCTTATATGCTAGGGTTTCGAATCTCTTTTTTTTTTTTTTTTTTTAATTGATTTGTTATGTATTGTTTGGTTTGTAAATTCATAGAAGAAAGCGATGGATGAGGGGAAGCATAAATCTAGAAAGGAGGATTTAGAGAGGAGTGAGGTGGAGGATTTGAAGGAGTCAAAGCGGAGCCACTGTGATTGCGATAGAGAAAGAGATAAGGAGAGAAATGGGGAGAGACATAAGGACAGGGATCGGGATAGGGTGAAGAAAGACCGTGATAGCCGGCGTTTAGAGAGAGAGAGAGAAGAGTAGCGACTCTGATGACAAGGAGAGAAATGGGGAGAGACATAGGGAGCGGGATAGGGAGGAGAAGGACCGCGATAGCCGGTGTTTTGAGAAAGAGAAAAGTAGTGAATCTGATGAGAAGGGGAGAAATGGGGAGAGGCATTGGGACCAAGAGAGGAAGAAGAAGGACTGAGATAGTTGGCATTCTGAGAGAGAGAAGAGTAGTGATTCTGATGACAAGCATGATAGCATTAGGGAGAAGCATAGAGACAGGGACAAGGATAAGGATAGGACATGAAGTTGGGATGACGACAGAGAAAGAGAGAGAGCTAGAGAAAAGAAGAGGGAAAGAGACAGGGAAGAGAGGGAGAGAGAGAGAGAGAGAGAAAGAGAGGGAGAGGGAGAAAGAGAAGAGGGAGAGGGCAAGAGAGAAAGGGAAAGGGAGAGAGAAAGGGAAAGGGAGAAAAGGGAACGTGAGAGAGAAGAGCGAGAGAGGGAGAGAGAGAGGAAAAGGGAGACGAGGAGGGTGAAAGAGAGAGAGAGAGAGAGAGAGAGAGAGAAGGAGAGAGAAAGAGAGAGGAAGATACGGGATAGGGAGAAGCATCGAGAAGCCGATAGTGATGACGGTGATGATAATCATAGGGAGCATGACGGGAAGCGACGTGGGAGAGACGATGATGGTTACAAGGATAGAGATCGTGAATGGAGCAATAGCAAGCCTGTTTGGTACATGTGTTTAAACACAGATTTTTAGTTTTTAAATAACATTACACGTATTTCCATATACTTTTTCACCCACAATTTAAAATTTACAAACGTCACCATAAAAATATAGGTGGTTTGCTGTTAAGTGCCAAAAAAGACGTAATTTTGGTTTTTCATAAATTATCATTCCTGGCTGAGCTGGGTTGAGACAGTTTGAAAAAAATAAAAAAGGATTTTTTTTTAATATAAAAAAAAACAATAAGTGTCCACAACTTTGGTGACATTCTCATTATACATTCCTTTGATACTTGTTTTTTAAAATACAAACTTTGTTCCACCTGAAAACAATGAAAGATATGTTGGTTTGTAGGAGATGAGACTGACAATGACAAGAATCTTATGAATTTGATTACACAAATGTGGGGTTTACTCTAAGTCTTTTATCACACCAAAGAATGTAGAGATTTTATTTAAATCTAAGCTACTCGATGCTCTCAAAATTTATATTATAAACTTAGGGTATGTTTGGTAACTGTTTTTTTTTTTTCCTTATTTTCTGTTTTTAAAAATAATTTTCTATTTTTGAAACTAAAAAACTTGTTTGGCAACTCAAAATGAACAGAAAACAAAAATTGTTCTCAAAACTCAATTTGTGAAGGAAACTGAAAACATGCAAAATACTGTTTTTAGTTTATAATTTTCAAAAGTTAATGAAAATACACATTTAATTTAATGAATTTGTCTCATTTAATGAGTTAGCATTAGAGTTCAAATCCTCGTAACAACATATTTTAGTATTTTCTATTTTTTTTTCAAAAAACTATTTTTTTAATTTCAACTAACCAAACATGTTTTTGATTTCAAAAATACAAGAATTTTTTTTTTCTTTATATTTCCAAAAACAAGTTTTTGAAAATAAAAAATAAAAACTGTTACCAATCATAACCTTAATTTCTCCAAATCTTGTTGCCTTATGGTCAAATTAGGGAAAAAAATAAATTTGGTGACTTATATTTGATTTAGTGTAGCCATTACCTTTAGATGGTTGATATCATATTACTTTCACATGGTTTAGCATTTTAGAGTGATTTGCTAGCTTATTTTGCCTATCTTTTTTTTTTTTAAAACAAGTTGGGTTCGAAACAAGCCATCTTTGTTTCGAGTAAAAAATTATCAGAGATAAGATATATTCCTCTAGGTTTGAGTTGAGTTAACAAATTGGATCAAATTTTGCCAGTTATTTATTTTCAGAATAAGTATTAGATAGTTCGATAATATTATTCCCTCCTCTCACATGAAGGATAGGTCTCATTAGTCATGTAAAAGGAGAGAGCAATACTCCGCACTCTCCAATAGATTTCCCATTTTTCATTACTAAATTCATGGCCCGCCCAATAGAGATAAATTATCCGCTATAAGAAAGTCCAAGCCAAGGCCCAAACTGTATTCATGACCCATCAATGGACACCCCCACCTACTATATAAGGCCGACCCAGTGGCAGTAGACAAGAACTCTAAGGCGGTTCCAACTACAAAATTTTCGGCCCTTAAAAAGTTTAAAACGCACCCACAGTGAAGTCGGGGTTTCCTTACGCTAGCCGCTAATTTTTATATATTCGACCAGAACAGAAGGTTAGGGTTTCGACTCTCGAAACTTCCTTTTTCTCTCTGGATTCAACATTCATCTTCGCCACGAATTTGTTTTCCGCGATATCTTGCAAAATTTAGGAACCGCTTAATTTTTCTGGTAATTCTATTTTCCACTTTTGAAAGATTAGCATACAGTTTTTCAGTTTCCAGTTTTCGTTTTCTTCATTGTTTGCGTGCAATTATTTTTCTTTGTTAATTCAGGTCTCGTATAATCTCAACCGCTCGTACTTTCATCACATAATAAAGAACTTGAAGTTATTCACTCATATCATATAGTTGAGGAATTGTAGAATTGCACGAATTCTTATCTGCTAGGGTTTCGAATCTCTTTTTTTTTTTTTTTTAATTGATTTGTTATGTATTGTTTGGTTTGTGCATTCATAGGAGAAAGCGATGGATGAGGGGAAGCATAAATCTAGGAGGGAGGATTCGGAGAGGAGTGAGGTGGAGGATTTGAAGGAGTCGAAGCGGAGCCACCGTGATCGCGATAGAGAAAGAGATAAGGAGAGAAATGGGGAGAGACACAGGGACAGGGACCGGGATAGGGTGAAGAAAGACCGTGATAGCCGGCGTTCTGAGAGAGAGAAGAGTAGCGAATCTGATGACAAGGAGAGAAATGGAGAGAGGCATAGGGAGCGGGATAGGGAGAAGAAGGACCGCGATAGCCGGCGTTCTGAGAAAGAGAAGAGTAGTGAATCTGATGAGAAGGAGAGAAATGGGGAGAGGCATAGGGACCAGGAGAGGGAGAAGAAGGACCGAGATAGTCGGCGTTCTGAGAGAGAGAAGAGTAGTGATTCTGATGACAAGCATGATAGAATTAGGGAGAAGCATAGAGACAGGGACAAGGATAAGGATAGGACACGAAGTCGGGATGATGACAGAGAAAGAGAGAGAGCCAGAGAAAAGAAGAGGGAAAGAGACAGGGAAGAGAGGGAGAGAGAGAGGGAGAGGGAAAGGGAGAAGGAGAAGAGGGAGAGGGCAAGAGAGAAAGAAAGAGAGAGGGAAAGAGAAAGGGAGAAGAGGGAACGTGAGAGAGAAGAGCGAGAGAGGGAGAGAGAGAGGGAAAGGGAGAGGAGGGAGCGTGAAAGAGAGAGAGAGAAGGAGAGAGAAAGAGAGAGGAGGATACGGGATAGGGAGAAGCATCGAGAAGCTGATAGTGATGACGGTGATGATAATCATAGGGAGCATGACAGGAAGCGACGCAGGAGAGACGATGATGGTTACAAGGATAGAGATCGTGAACGGAGCAATAGCAGGCCTCGCAAACACAGGGCTGATAGTGAAGAGAGCCCTAGAAAAAAGAGTACTGAGGATGATTCTGATAAGGAGAATAAACTGACCCGTGAAGAGGAGTTGAAGGATGAGCAGCGGAGATTGGAGGAGGAAATGGAAAAGCGGAGGAGGAGAGTGCAGGAGTGGCAGGAGACGAAGAGAAAAAATGAAGAAGCTGAGAGAGAAAAGCGTGGGGAAGCGAATGCTGAGGAACCCATGTCTGGGAAGACCTGGACCCTTGAAGGAGAATCTGATGATGAAGAAGTACCTCCTATGGGGAAACCAGAGACAGATATGGACATGGATGAAAATGTCAATCCTACTGACAATGAAGTTGGGGATTCAATGTTGGTTGATTCTGAGAATGAAATAGCTTCCACTTCACAGAATGGGGCTGATGGTGATGCTGGGGATGAGGAAATTGATCCATTGGATGCCTTTATGAATTCTATGGTATTGCCTGAAGTTGAGAAGCTAAACAATACTTCGGCTCCTCCGAATTTTGATGATATGGATGTGGACTCAAAGAACAAACCTAAGAAGGATGAATTAAGTAATGGTGAGCAGCCTAGGAAGGGTTCAAATAAGTCTATGGGGAGAATAATGCAGGGTGAAGATTCAGAGTCAGATTATAGTGACCTTGAGAATGATGAGGATCCTGTACAAGAAGAAGACGATGATGAGTTCATGAAAAGGGTGAAGAAGACAAAAGCTGAGAAGCTTTCTGTAGTTGACCACTCTAAGATTGATTATGAACCGTTCCGGAAAAACTTCTATATTGAAGTGAAAGAGATCGTTAAGATGACTTCTGAAGAGGTTGTTGCTTACCGAAAAGAATTGGAATTGAAGTTACATGGTAAAGATGTACCAAAGCCAATTAAAACCTGGCACCAAACGGGACTTACGAGTAAAATCTTGGAGACAATAAAGAAGCTGGAATATGAAAGTCCAATGCCAATTCAAGCTCAGGCTCTGCCTATAATTATGAGTGGTCGAGACTGCATAGGCGTTGCCAAAACTGGCTCAGGCAAAACCCTTGCATTTGTGCTGCCAATGTTGAGGCATATCAAGGACCAGCCACCTGTGGTAGCTGGAGATGGACCTATTGGGCTTATAATGGCACCTACAAGGGAGCTTGTACAGCAGATCCACAGTGATATAAAGAAGTTTTCCAAGGTACTTGGTATCAGGTGTGTGCCTGTGTATGGAGGTTCTGGTGTTGCTCAACAAATTAGTGAATTGAAGCGTGGTACAGAGATTGTTGTCTGTACTCCAGGTAGGATGATTGACATACTTTGCACAAGTGGGGGGAAAATTACAAATCTGCGTAGAGTCACATATTTGGTTATGGATGAAGCTGATCGGATGTTTGACATGGGTTTTGAGCCTCAAATTACTCGAATTGTTCAAAATATTCGGCCAGATCGCCAAACGGTACTCTTTTCTGCAACTTTCCCTCGTCAGGTAGAAATTTTGGCGCGTAAAGTGTTAAACAAACCTGTGGAGATACAGGTTGGTGGGAGAAGTGTTGTGAACAAGGATATAACACAGTTGGTTGAGGTGAGGCTGGAAAATGAAAGGTTCTTAAGATTGCTGGAACTACTTGGGGAATGGTATGAGAAAGGGAAAATATTAATATTTGTCCACTCGCAGGAGAAATGTGATGCTTTGTTCAGGGATCTCATCAAGCATGGTTATCCTTGCCTCTCGCTTCATGGGGCTAAGGACCAGACTGACCGTGAATCAACCATTTCTGATTTTAAGAGCAACGTCTGCAATTTGCTGATTGCTACAAGTATTGCTGCTAGGGGTTTAGATGTGAAGGAGCTTGAATTGGTGGTAAACTTTGACGTTCCAAACCACTATGAAGATTATGTCCATCGTGTTGGTCGTACAGGTCGAGCTGGCCGGAAAGGTTGTGCTATCACATTTATTTCTGAGGAAGATGCAAGATATGCACCTGATCTTGTAAAAGCATTGGAACTTTCTGAGCAAGCTGTTCCCGATGACCTGAAAGCTCTTGCTGATGGTTTTATGGCAAAAGTGAATCAGGGACTTGAGCAAGCCCATGGTACTGGTTATGGTGGAAGTGGTTTTAAATTTAATGAAGAGGAAGATGAGGTGAGGAGAGCTGCAAAGAAAGCACAGGCCAAAGAATATGGTTTTGAAGAGGACAAGTCAGATTCGGATGATGATGATGACAGTATACGGAAGGCAGGTGGTGACATATCCCAGCATACTGCCTTAGCTCAGATAATTGCTGCTGCCTCCAAAGTCAGTACAGCGAGTGCACCTATGCCGACTCCTGTCTCTGCTGTACAACTGCTTCCCAACGGTGGACTACCTGTTACACTGCCAACAATTGGTCTAGCAATACCTGGAACAACGGCAGCGGTGTCTGCGACCGGCCTGCCTGTTGTTGCCAATGATGGAGCAGGGGCAGCTCGGGCAGCAGCAATTGCAGCGGCTCTCAACTTACAGAAAAATTTGTTGAAGCTTCAAGAAGTTGCTATGCCAGAACATTACGAAGCGGAGTTGGAGATTAATGATTTTCCCCAGAATGCTCGATGGAGGGTTACCCACAAGGAAACTTTGGGCCCAATTTCGGAGTGGACTGGAGCTGCTATTACTACGAGGGGGCAGTATTTCCCACAAGGTCGGATCCCAGGACCTGGAGACCGCAAGCTCTACTTGTTCATTGAGGGCCCTACTGAACAGTCTGTCAAGAGAGCTAAATCAGAATTAAAACGAGTTTTGGAAGACATCACAAACCAGGGATCACAACCAAACAGTGCAGCCCAACCTGGCAGATACCAAGTTTTATAAGTGTAAGCACTTGATTTCAACCATTATTGGCATAACATTACCTGCTTCTGTTGGATTTAAGTTGAGACCCAACTTCTGGTTACTCTCTTTCTTGGTTTATTGTTGGATAAATTTCTGTTAACTAGTTTTTTGCCCTCCACCTTAAACAAGGGAAGGAGGTGCCATTTGAGCTAGCTCATTAGCTAGGAAATGACCTTTTTGATTTTAAAAAATCTCTACTAGTGGCTTGGGGATTGTTTATATTTTTATGGTGTAACTTTAGTTTGTGAGTAGCACAAGATATGTAATATAATCTAGAATTGAAATCGTTACTTTTTTGTTCTTCTTCTTTTTCCAGATTTCCCTCCCTCCCTCACCATTGTAATACCTTGTGGTGTCTTGGATGTAGCATAAAATGTTATGAATTGTTTCTTGCTTACCACATTTGTTCGACCCTTTTGATTTTTCTTTTCTTTTGGTTTTTCTTTTCTCATGGCACGAGGGATGTTTTAAGCCTATGCCCGCATTTGCTATCGTGGATGTGAAAGAGATGGCGATTATGGTGCGATACTTTTTTCCTCACATTCATGTTGTTTAGTTTAGTCTGATGTGTTTTGATCTAGGTTTTCATCCTTCATATCTGACTCTTAGCGGCACGAGTTTTAGGATCTGTGATGTTATGTTATGTAAAAAATTTAATTTTGTTCTTGTATGTTTTTCAGGTTCAGTTGGGAAATTTCAGGAGCCAATTGTTGCTTTGTGTGCAACTTGGTTATGGTGAAGATATCGACAGGACTACCATCTAATCAGGACACCTACTAGTAAGAAGATCTCCATTTCTTGGTTTTTCATGGGGTTGCTTAAAAGTGATTAAATTTAATTGGTTTGGCTGAGCTTAAAATGGATGTCTATATCATACTACATAACAAGTTACTTGGTCTCTTTACAGTAATAATCACCTCGAGTGCAGAATGTGTTCCATACACTCGTGAACTTTGAGGATGTAACATATGACCCCTATTGTTGATGATATTTTTGGTTTGATTCTTTTTCTTTAATTTGGATATTCCTATATGATTGATATTGGAAATTCTTCTTGGTTTGATATTTGGCCATGTGGAATTGTTTAAAGTGAAAGTCTGATAATGTTTTGTTTCTCTATTTCAGCCTGAACTCTCAGCAGATCAATTTCTAATGGTTATTTTAATTTTTTATGCAACAAAGTTTGATTTAAGCATTTTTAATTGGTTCAGCCACCGGCTGTAAGCCTTCCAGGACTGTCAATCTAAAACTCTGTTCCTATCATATCAGAAGCTAGTAGGGAGAGAACTGAAAGGAGGTTTGGAAGAAGTGGACGAGAGGTAAATCAGCATATTGGATTGGTATACTGGAACTCTGGTATGCTTTTTTCCAAACTCGTGTCTTGGATGTCCTTTATGTGATGAAGGAATTGCTTCACTTGGTGTTGGATTTCTATGGATCAATCTGCTAGTGCCTCAGAAGGCTGCTTCCTTCGTTTGATTTAGAAGATTTAATGTTATTTTCCTCGTTTTATTGTGATGTGCAATAAGTGTGATGCGGTGCTATAGAGAATTGTTAGGTATCTTGTGGGGGGACAAAAGGTTATGTGGTGTTGAAAATATGAGTCCTTGCAATTTACAGCCTTAAAAGTCTGGATCACTTTGGTCTTGTCCCCCAAAGTTTAAAATTTTAGATTGTGACCCATAGTGTTTGGAAACAAGTCCATCCCTCAATGGCCGGTGTTGATGTGTCTGTTAAGTATTAACTAAGCTCTAGACAATGTGGTTTTTGCTTAGAACATTTATAAAGAGAAGAATAAAAAATAAAAATTTTTCCTTTTTAACTTTTTATATTAGCTAATTTGTAAATATCGGGTCCCCTCTACGAACACCATCCGCAATTAGCCACCCAATGCTGTGTATGAACGGATGGGTTCTCTTGCTTTTAGGAGATTTATCTTACACATCTTTCCTTCTGCTCTTCATGTCATGACCAACGCACAAAACTAAATCTACACTACAATATTGTCACCCAAATAGACAAACGAAACATTGAACCCCAAGCTCTAGCCACCAAAATCAAGGAGCAATACCATCATTGCCATGATTAAACCCACAAACTACTCAACCTACCTGCAGATTAAAGTTAGTATGCTGTAGGCCTAGCTCATTGCCAAGGGTTTGAAATTTTGAGACCCATTCTTAAATCAGGGGAGAGAGAGAGAGAGTGTGTGTGTATGTGGAGAGGGAGAGGAGGGAGAGGAGGGAGAGGGATAAGAAAGTAGAGGGAAAAAAGGGGGAAAGTGAAATAAAACGAGGAAAATGAGGGCAAAAAAAGAACGATATATGAATTAATAAAATAAATACACAATCATGAGTTTAATAGAGTTTAGAATGAATTACGTTGTTTTGAGCTTAGTCAGCACTTAGCAGAGGGCTTACATGTTTCCAAGCGTTATGTAACGTTAGAGATCATAAGTTGAAATTTTAAATTATGTTTACAAACTTTGTTTTTTGTTTTTCAAAATTATTGACCACCACTGCCACATTTTCTTCTTCTCAAACAACAAAATCTTAAGGAGAAAAGATACAATAGAGCTATGGGCACAATAAAATACACAATATTTTGATTATTTTCACAATAATGCCCATCTTCCCATCCCCTCATACAAATCTGAGTCCACCACAACACCAATTGGAGAGACAAAACTCAAAAGGGAAAAGAAGAAAATTATGCAAAATCAACAGTTACATACATTTGATAGGAAAGAGTATTTCAATCCTGGTTCCTGGAGATATCGAGATAATGCAAAATCCTTGGTTCTAAAAGGGATTTTCAAAGCTAATAGCGTTTTTAATCCAAAAAACGAATGGGAGAGAACAATGACAACAATGATGATAAGAATATTGAGGAAATTAAAAAAAAAAAAATATGGACACAACAAAGACAAATAGGGGAAGTGCCGAATTTGGCAAAAATCAACAGGACAACAATCGTTGTAGATGATGTCTTTGGGCACAAGCCTCACATATTCCTCACAAAACTCCTTGTACTCAGAAGTGTCTCCGACAAACTTTGAGAATTCGATCACCGTTACCTTCGGCACCACCTTGAACACCTTCGTCGTCACTGCCAGCTTCCTTTTCTTCCCATCCATTCTCCCATGCATTTTCCACCTTCACACCCATCACACTAAAATTCAGCCTCTTCACCACGACATCCGACTTTGTGACGATCATTGTTGTTGAGCACTTGGACGTGAACATCAACTCAGATTATCTAATGCTCTAGAATAGGCTCAACGAAATGAACCTGGACGAAATAAAAGAAAGGGCTTTTATTCTTTCACACATCCACTTTTTTACATTATTTTTTCCCATCCACTTTTATATTTTAAATGTGGACAAGTTTTTTTTCAACTTTTTATAATGTGTATATTTCTTATTTTTGTATCAATTATGGACGTGTCAGTGGCGGAGTCAAGATTTGACTTCAAGGGAGGCAAAATTTATATACATTATGTGCATTCATTAGTACATGTATATGTATATTACTTGATATAAAAAAGCAAGGCACATATTCTAGTGATATTTTAATATAATAAGACCTATATAATTTAAAATAAAAGAATAGAATAATACTATTACTTTTTAAATAGAGTACTATAGAACAGTATATCAGAGCCTACTTGTTAACCGATATTAATACTTTAAGAGACTAAGACACGTTGCACTAAAAGAAAAAAAATAAGAAGACATGTGTAACGCTAGGAGAATATAGCTTAGTTTTCAAAGAATCTAATACCCAGTAGTCACAAGAGGGTTAATCTTATTCCTGGAGTTTAGATCAAATTCTCTTCATGTATTCTATACGTTTAGGATTGAGAAGAAAACAAGAAAATAAAACCATCACAAGACAAAGTTAGGATATCTTTTAAGTGCCTAATTTTTTTTGGCAGGCCGGGGGGAAGTGCCCCCCTCGACCCTTTGGCTCCGCCACTACATGTGTATGAAATAATGGACGTAAAGTAATATGAGTGAATATTTTCTCTAAAATAAACAAACTCGAAAGCGTAATAAAAAGGCCACGTAGTATCCACTAGCACAAATATATTATTTTTATCTTATTGTTTGTTTCGTCAGTTTTTTTCATTCACTAATTTACATCAATAACTGAGATGACACATTTTAAAAGTTAGGAACTATTTATAATCATTGGACAAAGGTTGAGGACGAAATTAGTAATAAAACAAAAAATATATATAAATGATTAAAAATAAAAATAAAAAACCCGAAGGAGAGATGGACATCTTAAACTACAACTTATTGGGTGAATTCCGGCTTGAGCCTTGACCATTGAACTTGATATCTCTAACCTGGTCAAATCTTCCTCACCCATTGCAATATTTGCTTAGCGGACCACTGAAAATGCTTGAATGGCCCTAAGGAGAAAGAAAAGGGAAAAATAAGAAGTAAAAGAGGTTTGTACCATTGCTTTTAACCTTGAAAATGCTGAGGCTAGTTATGGAGAAATTATTAGAACCTCTAGGACCACTGTGGTCCTCCTAGCTCCTTCCCACCCAACAGAAAAATGTCACCTATTTTATAATTATGACTCAGCTCTCTCTCACCACTTACATATTAATTTAAATGTGGTCAAAATCAAAATAGAGACACAATTGTTTGACTCAATCTATTGAGTCACAAAACCAGCCAGATATAACCCAGAATCAACTTTGGATTTAAACTTCTAACCCCAATTATGTTAGCCGCTTCTCACCTAATTTTTTGAAACCCAAATTTTTATTTTACTAGCTCAGTTCTCTTCTCTCTCCCTTCCCACACCATTGAAGGAGCCTTTTGAACAATCTTATGCTGAGCTTGTTTCCTTCTTTTCCCTTGGATGAGTAGTGAGTATGACTAGCTGTAAATTATGACTGAAGTGATTGCTGAAATCCAAATATCACAATTGCAACTGACCATGACTGATCAGGGTTATATGTTAGAAAGACTCGTTTCACTCTTCAATGTATCATTTTCTTAGCTTTGTTTTGTCTCTAAGTAATAATTTCTCCTAGTTATGACTGTTAATGGAGCAAAGTGATAATTTTTAAAAGCACAAATTGAATAATATATAATTATCCCTTAAGATTTTAAGATTTTATTTAATTTATTTTGAAATTGCGTTTAAATATTGTCATCGTCAATAGTCTATATTTATATATATCTAAAAGCTGAAGCGTAACATTTATTGTTGCTACGCTTCTATTGAAACACATTAGCAGCCACATTATCCACTTACTTCCAACTCTCTCTCTCTCTCTTTTAACTCTTTTTCTTTTTATTAATTTTCTTAGCTTATTGTTACACACTCTCAAATCTTTCCCCCTCCCTTTTACCCTTTCATCTTCTCACTACTATCTTAATATCTCTCTTCTTCTATCCCTTTATCTTCCTTTATTTTTGGCTCTTCTTATTCTCATCTTCTTATTATAAATTTCCAATCCTCTCTCACATTTGGGGCATCTCTCTCTTTCTCTCAATATATATATATATATATATATATTTTTTTTTCATTTTTTGGTGGTCTTGATTTCGTATTATGTGACTCCTATGGATTTGTTGTGCAAGAGAAATCATGGTCCACTCCCAATCCTTTGTGATCATAATTCAGTGTATCAAGAGTTTTTTATTTTTATTTTTTGTTTTTTTATATTTTTTTTTATCATTAATATTTGTTTGTAGCTCATTTGCATCAAGCCACATCATAGAATTCATGTTTGTGATTTCAGCCAATCTGATATAAATATGGGAGTAAGGAATAAGTATACCACTAATGCTTGGGAAGCCTAAGTATACCACTGTTAATTGTCAATTACAATTGTTGTTTATGTTATCATTGTTATGTGTTGAACTGAAGTAATGAACCTATATAGTTGGCCTAAATTGAACATGATCGATTAACCGTGCCAAATTTTGAGATGCATATCCTTTTGAGTTATCAAATATGCCTAGACCATATGAGTTTCTAAGTTTTCATTTTTTTTTCTTTGGTTGAGATTATGAGTTCCTTTCCAAAGTATTATTGATAATTGTGAATTGAAAATTTTCAAAATTATTTTCCTTCTTTTTTATATATATTTTTAATTTTTTACATCCTATAATGTGGTTGATGTGGTATGGCTAGCCTCATATTATACTATAAAAAGGTGCAAGTATATTTTCAGTTATTGAATAATTAACGTTCTGTTGTAGGTTATTGAATTATTTCAGTCTAATATTATCAACGTAAGTTGTTTTCAAAGCTTACTTTAAGCTGATGAATTTTTATGTTTTTTAGAACTTTACTTTAGATTGATGTGATTTAGTTTTGTATTTTTATGATGGATTTTTTTTTCTTTGATTTAATAGATGTCATCTTATTACAATATATAGATAGTATATAAAAATATATCATTATTATATTATATAGCATGACTTGAATAATTTGATGTCTATTACTATATTTTATATTTTTACCCTTTTTGTTCTTATCTTATTTTTTATAAATTTGTTTCTCTCTCACTCTCTCGATTTTTTATTATTTCTTGCAACTTTACTTTAGGTTGAGGAATCATTGTATTTTTTATAACTTTATTTTTTGGTTAATACATTTTAGTGTTATATTTTTGAGTTTTCCATCACAATTAATCTCTCCCTCTTATAGTTTTGGTTTAATTTTTTTTTGAGTTACTTAGTTATTTTGTAAACGAGAATTTGAATTTATATAAAAATAAATAAAAAGTCTTGGCTATGCATTTGAATGTGTCTATCAATTATTTAAGTAACATTAAGTGCAATTTTGTTATGATTTTTTATTATCATAATAATCTTCTTTAAGAGAATGAGGAATCTGAATGATTTATTCAAAACTTAAAAAGTTTAATTGCACAAGAAAAAAATAGAAAAACATAGTGCACTATAACATAATTTCGAATAATATGGACCACCTCATAAAAGAATAATATCAATCAAACACAATCCAAAATAATAGAATGATATATCGGTAGAGTTAGAAAGATAAAATAATTTTAGAAATTGTTTAATTTTTCGGGAGAACAAAATTATCTTCAACAAAATTTAGAAAAAAAAAATTTATACCACAATTATAAAATAATTATCTATTCTCACGCATCGCGTGGGTCTGCAATTAGTTTAAATAAATATAAAAAAAAGGTGTTGTATAATTTTTATTTAAAAAACTCTCTCTTGTTAATTTAGACATTTTTTTTTTTTTGATAAAACAAAGGATTTATTTATTAACTAAGGAGCACTGTTATAAGTATTGTCCATTGGGCACTTGTGAGAAGTGCCTAGTTGCAAAATATCACACACATGTTTTACATAAACAAAATTTGGACATTCATTATATTCTCTAAAACTGCATTGGTGCTCCTGTCCTCTCTTTGCTAGTTCATCCGCCACACCATTTGCTTCACGAAAGACATGACATGGAAGGACAGTCCATTCTTGACCAAGCAGCATCTTGCAATCCAAAATCAAAACAGAAAGTTCCAATGCTAGAATACCATATGTTGTTAGCCAATTCAAGAGAATTTGAGAATCAATTTCTAGATTTATATGTTTATACCTTAATTCTCAGGCCATTTTTAAACCATATCTAACAGCCCATATTTCTGCAATATTATTTGAGGCAATGCCAATGTGAATTGAGAAACCTTTTATCCATCTTCCCTTACTATCTCTTAATACACTGCCACCTCTTGTTTTACCAGGATTATATTTAGAATTACCATCTGTATTTAAAGTAACAAAAGGGGGTTGTGGAGGATGCCAATATATTATTTTAGTGACTTTTGTACCTTTTGTTTTTCTATGATATGTAAGATGATAAAATTCTGCAGCTAAATGTAAAGTTTTGTGCATAAGCTGGTTAAGTGTTTCAGAAGGAGGATTGAATATCCTATTATTTCTAGAAAGCCAAAGTTGTCAAATTCCATAAGCAAATAAAATATTCCATGGCATCATTCGAAAATAGCTGGGAGATATATTAGTCAAATTTTCGTGTAACCATTCTACTAGTGATTTATGGAAAAAAGATATTTCTCGTTGTCCAGGAAGAGCAATTCATAATTCCTTTGCCCAAGGACAGTCTCGAATGACATGTAAAGTACTTTCAAGATTTAGACATTGAAGACACTTAGGGCCAATACCATGTTGGTGGTGAGCAATAAAGGAACGTGTCGGTAATCTATTATGGGTGCATTTCCATATAAAAATTTGAATTTTTTCTGGACATGGGGTTTTCCAAATCCAATTTCATCTACTTTATCAAATCGAATCACTTCATATGTGTATATGAATTTGGATGTTTCTTTCACAGTGCACTGGCCATTGCTATTTGGTCAAATCAGTTTGTCTGGTTGGATATGGTATTGTGCCAAAGGGATACTTCTAATAAGTTCCATGAATTCAACTTTAATTTCGTCTTCTGCATTGGATAATGGGCCCTCAATACGATACCAGAGAGTTCATCCTAGTATCCAATTTAATCTTTCTTGTTTGGTCACTCATTTTCTGTTTCCTCCTACACAAGTTCAAATTTGGGTATGATTCTTAAAAAGAAAAGAAGAAGAAGAAGAAGTTCTAATGGGGTACGTCTCTTTTGCCAATTGCAATTTGTGTTCTTTTTTTCCTCTCCTTCTGTCTTTTCATTTATGTTTGTCTTTATCTTTATCATTCTTTTGGCTGGGGGGTTGCATCTGCAATATGCCAGACAGTGATGGGTCTTTGGTTGGATCATAGATGATACGTAAGAGAGAGTTTATAAACACAAAAATATTTAAAGAGAAAAATCAGTACAAACTTGTCATATTAGCAATGTCGACAATATTGTCAAATTTTTTTGTATAAGTTGCTCGACTTATAATTAAGCAACGTTACGATTAATGATCCAATATTAATAGTTACGATTAATGATCCAATATTAATAATGAAGGCCATCACAGTTAGCTTAACAGTATGCTTTCAATCTAAATTATCTAATGAACTGGTTTACTAATCAAATTAGTTTTCATATTTGATAAACTGAGGAGGTATTTAGAGAAATTGCATAAAAAACATTAGTTTATAACATCTCTTTTTTATTTTTGGTGTAAAATGTGGATGGTTTGCTTGTCATTTTCTTGTTGAATTAAAGATGAAAGTGCAAAACTTTTGCCGGAATATGATGCAACGTTATTTGGTAAATATTTATTGGCTATTATTAGTTGCTAAGAAACCAACCTTAGGATCAAGTGGGGTGGTATCTAAGTTAACACTTTCTCACTTCATAATATAGTATTTGAACTTGAATTTAAGCACACTGATATGTCTTTTTGACTTTTTGACTGTAATGGAAGTGTTTTAGTAATTTTTATTTTTAAGATTGCAACTAAAAATAAAAGTTACGTAATTTCATCATTGATGCACTTGTTATTTCTTTTAGTAAATGATGGTTTCTTTAATTTTCATCACTATTCTAATAATTAAAGCGACAACTTCAGTGTAAAATTCCTCTACTTATAAGAGTTATAGACATACCCTTAGTGCGGTGGTCACTTCATAAGTATAAGTGCTTGTGGTGTGTGGGGAGTAAAGGCTGGAGTTCAAGTCTCCAAATATTTATTGGCTATTTGGTAAATATTTATTGGCTATTATTAGTTGCTAAGAAACCAACCTTAGGATCAAGTGGGGTGGAATCTAAGTTAACACTTTCTCACTTCATAATATAGTATTTGAACTTGAATTTAAGCACACTGATATGTCTTTTTGACTTTTTGACTGTAATGGAAGTGTTTTAGTAATTTTTATTTTTAAGATTGCAACTAAAAATAAAAGTTACGTAATTTCATCATTGATGCACTTGTTATTTCTTTTAGTAAATGATGGTTTCTTTAATTTTCATCACTATTCTAATAATTAAAGCGACAACTTCAGTGTAAAATTCCTCTACTTATAAGAGTTATAGACATACCCTTAGTGCGGTGGTCACTTCATAAGTATAAGTGCTTGTGGTGTGTGGGGAGTAAAGGCTGGAGTTCAAGTCTCCAAAGGAGAGCTTCACACACATATACACTTAGATTATGTTAGAGTAGAATTTCTATCTTGTAAAAAAAAAAAAAAAAGGAGTTATAGACATCCATGGTTGATTCTATACTTTGAAAATTGGATTAGGAAATCCAAAAATACTCGAGTTGTTGGCCAATCTTCCAAATACGAGACGCTTTTAATATTAGTTGTTTTCTTACAAATTTACTACTTTTGATATCATTTAGAATTGGTAATTCCCTCCAATCTAGGGGTGTCAATTCGGGTTAGCGTGTCGGGTTCGTGTCGTGTCGAAGTAGGGGTATTCGACTAAATGGCTCAACCCTAATCCGACCCATTTAATAATCGTGTCATGATCCTTCAACCCTAACCCAACCTGTTAATAAGGCGGGTTGACCTGACCCAACCCATTTGACATGCTTAATAAACGAGTCGTGTTGGGTTGACATGAATGTAACACAACCCATTTCAACCTGCATAATATTAAATATAACATCCATCTAGAAATAATTTTTTTTACATCCCAAAAAGCAGTGCATACACTTCAAGTCTTCAACCCACATTCAAAATAATATAGTTCAACAAAAATATTACATTCATCTAGAAATAAGTTCTTTACACTCCAAAAGAAGTGTATACACTTCAACCCAAATTCAAAATAACAAAGTTTAACAAAAATAAAATAACATAGTTCAACAAAAATATAATATCCTTGGAACTTGTCAAATACTAAGTATCAATATTGAAAAATTTTAAGCAAACAGTAAACTAATCCTGACTATGACCACGATTATCATCCATAGATTCTTTGTTGATGTCCAAATTCATAACATCTTCCACAAGCTTATCCAATTTCATTTGTGCAAGTTCTATGCCAAAAAAAAAAGAAAAAAGTATTAGTAGTTCTAGGGTTTGTAAAGTTTCAATTTCCAATTATATCCCTTGTAAATTTTTGTAATTATTTACTTTTCTTTTTAAATTTAAAATATATGTTGGATATAAAAGGTATTTGACAAATCTAAAATAAAATAAATATTTATTTGTTATACGAGTTAAACGGATTATGTTAAATGAGTCATTTCGGGTTGACACAAATAAATTGGCGTGTCAAACGTGTCTATTACGGGTTATGCGGGTTGACCCACTTATGATACGTTTCTTATCGTATCGTTTTCGGGTCAACCCGTTTATGACCCAAACCCATTAAGGCCCAACCCTAATCCGAAAAAATCCGTGTCAGGTTCGTGTCGTGTTCGCGGGTTGGGTCGAACATTGACATCCCTACTCCAATCTTCTTCTCTCTCTCTCTCTCTCTCTTTTTAATTTTTTTAATTTTTATAATCCAGTATACCATTTTGAGATATCCCAAAAATATTGTCCATCCACTCCAATGTGAAAAGTTAAATAAACAAAATTTTATCTTTTTTATTTGGAAAGTTAATACTTTTTTTAAAGAACTATTTTAAATTAAGAAGAATCCTTTTCAAATGAGTAATTTTTGTTATAACTAAATATATTAAATAGTTTTTTGTGAAAGCATAGTTTTTTTTTTTTTTGGAATCAAGCTGAAGACGTAGAAGTCTTTGTTAATACACACCACAATAAAGTGATAAAAATTGAAATCGAATGGTTATGGAAAAGTTTGATGGTTTACATCGAAACATTATTTACCTAGACAAAACTTTAAGCAATTTTTTTTTTTTTTTTAAACTTAAGCAAAATTTAAGCATAGTTCTTTTGGTGTTATATTTTAGATTCCTCAATTATATTCTTTGTATTGATTAATAAATCGCATGATTAAATTTAATTATTTTTAAGAAAATAACGTTTTTTATGCTCAATCTAACATTAATATAACTGAATTTAATTAAAGATAAAAAAGGTAAGTATATAAGTTTTGTCCTATATATTTCTTCCATTTTTTAAAAATAAATAAATAAATAAATCAATTCAATAGTTAAGAGCGGAAGATTTGCACCGTGGATGTCACCCTTAGAAACATTGAATAGTGTCAACAAGCTACAAATAAGGACCTTCTCAAAAAACAAAGAAAGAAGAGGCTACAATTAAGGATGGCATCGGGGTAGATCAGGCTAGATCATGGGTGCCTCGTACCTGCCCTACAAGGTAGTTACCCTGTCTCGCTTTGCTTTGCGTGTTGAGGCAAACTGCCTTGCCCCACCACCTTGCAAAACCTCACCCCATTTTAATTTGCCTATCCCCATACCATTACAATATTTCTTTTAATAAAACCTGTTACATGCAATAGTATAAATCATACTTGAAATTGCAATTAAATTGATTACATCAAATCAAACTAATTTTTACTAAGGACTCAATAATAAAAATAATACAAAGTATTTAACAAGATAATATAACAATAAAAACAATAAGTTTTAACATTCAAACATTAAATACTTTGTAATACGATAAATCTAAGGAAATATTGTGAAAATTAATAACACGAGCATTTTTGTATATATATGTGAGCCAAGGCAAGTCAGTCTCTGCCCCGCCGTAGAATGTGGGGCAAAAATCTCAACCCATCCCCACCCATCACCTCTACAAGGTAGAGAAAAAGACCAGGATAGGTTGGATTCAAACAGAGCAAAATTATCATCCCTAGATAAAGGCTTTTGGCCTTCTCAATTATTTTTGAGTCTAATAAATTTGGGGGCATGATATCAATCACAAGCCGTAAGGCCCGTAATCTTTTAAAGATGTGCATTAAAGTTTTTGAAGGGTCTAGCATACTCCCATTATAATGAAGGAGAAATTATAAGGTCCTCATGGTGGACAAGTGATGTGGTCCACCATTCTAGTAAAAGACTTATACTTGTTTAAAATTGTGGAGTTTTAAATAAAAACTAAATACTGACTCAGTAATTTTAAATAAATTGGAGTCTTTTACTGGAATGGTGGACAAATGACGTGGTCCACCATGAGGACTGTATAATTTCTCATAATGAAGGGTCATGTTAATAGATGCCCTTAGGACGAGAAATTATAGGGTCCTCTGGTGGACCACGTCATCTGTCTACCATTCCACTTAAAGACTTCCACTTGTTTAAAATTGCTGAGTCAGTAATCATTTTTTGTTTAAAACAAATTTCCAACTTAGCAATTTTAAACATGTGTGAGTCTTTTAATGGAATGGTGGACCACGTCACTTGTCCACCATGTGGACCTTATAATTTCTCTCTTAGGACAATTGTTAATAAATTATAATAAGAAAGTTTTAACATAACTTTTATGAGAAATATAAAAAACTGCCAACAATATTTACTATTTTATTATTCTCCCAATAAAATATTTTTAAAAATAACTCCCTGGGAATGAAAAAGAATAGATAGCATGGTGTGAGTCGGCGGTCGCAAATGGCAACTAGAAAGTAGGCGGTTTCTCTCTAATTAATTTGCTCCGCAGAAAACATAAAAAACAGATGTTACAAACTTTTTACGCGTCTCTTATTTGTTGTCATTTGTGACATTGTTTGCCATTTATATACTAGACAACACATACACACCTATGAGATCATTCATCTACTACTTTCTTTTCGGAGTTCATTTTGGTCTTGTACTTTGCTACTACTTCCTACGAGTTATTAGGTGAGAGAGATAAGTCTTTGTTTTTGTTTATGTGTCAACACGTATTCATTCTATATTTTTCATGGTTCAAAAATTGGGAAATGTTAATGAATATTCTAAAGGTATTTATTAGTAAACCATTTTAAAAAAAAATTTATAAAAAAAGAAAAAAAATTTTAATATTTTAATGCTTTTTTCATTTTTTATAAAAGTGATATAAAGACTTTCTTAAAATAATTTATTAACAATTCCCTTAAGGACACCCGTCATAACCCAATTAATATTACAATTTTAATCAATATTTTTTTCATTATTTAAAATTGTGAATCAGATAGACATTTAAATACAAGACTCCCCCGTCTTATGTGTCAATGTGTCATATCTACCTTTTTTTTCTTAAATACATTCATGAAAAGTAAAGTTAATAAGGCGTAGGAATTGGCTTCATTGAGTTCTTCACACACGTGGGGGTTCACTGCATGGGAGAAAAATAGGGTCGATTGACACTGAGGAAGAGGAGGGTCTCTTGACATTTTGAAGGTGTGTTCTGTTCTTTTCTGTTCTGTTCATGGTTTACAGTTTCTGTGTCATATGACAGCAAACTTTTCTGAATCTTTCTTGTTTGGAAATTCAGAAAAAAAGTTTTTTGATTCAGAACGATTTTTGGTGCCAGCTCTTATTAGCTTTGTTCAACCATTCTTTTATGTAAGCTCCTGAAGCTGAACATATATGGGTTCAGGTTAAATGAATGTATAACATTTAACTTTTTCCATGTCAGTAATCATTTTCTTTTTTTTTACGTTTACACATGTTTTGGGTGGGAGTTGTTTAATCTTTAACAATAGTTTAATGAATGTTTCACGGCTGTCAAACATACATCATAATTCATACATGTTCTTGACTTCTTGTGATATATTTGGTGCAAATATACAGTTCTGTTTCATAAAAGCGTGGCAAGAAAATCTTAAGAGAATTCTTTTGTATAGAAAATTTTGAAATAGTCGAAAGAGTGCCATGTGAATGAAGTGATTCACTCATTAACCTGTTCTGTTTTTTATGGCATCTGCTTGTAGCGTTTAATTTGTAGGAATGGCATTTTGTTTTCTTTTTTATGGCTGTCCTGTTTAAGATTAACAATGCCAACGTTGTGTTATGCCCCATTATCTCTAGCGAATCAATTCAGTCTGACAGCATATTTCAGATATAATTTAAACTATCAAGGCATTTTTCATAATATTGGCTTTATATATATATATAGCAGGTGAAAGTCATTTTCAGAGCTGTGAAGAGATCTCAACATGGGCCTTTTGGAGCTCTTCATCACCGCATCAATTCCGGTGTTGAAAACGCTATTGTTAACCGCACTAGGGTCTTATCTTGCCCTAGAAAGCGTTGATATCTTGGGGGAAGATGCTAGGAAGCATTTAAATACTGTGAGTTGTTGATTTATTCAGTTCATGTTAGTTGTGCTTGTAACATATGGAAGAAATGTTATTGAAAAATTATACATCTGAACATTTAATTTTGATTTTGTTTTGGGATAACAAAAAGGAAAGGTACTTACTTATGTTTTATGTCATTATTTAAGCATTATCAAATCAAGCTGTAGAAATGGTGAGACATACATTCTGATTATCCAATGCACTGCTCAGTTTCTTAGTAGGCTTTTTTTTTTTTTTTTTTTTTTTGTTTAACAGGTAGTATTTTATGTATTCAATCCAGCCCTTGTGTCCACCAACCTTGCTAAAACAATAACGAGCGAGAGCATGCTTAAGTTGTGAGTTACACTCTAATCACTGCATCAATTCATTTAATCAATACCAAAGCTTTCCCTGGGAAATATTCGACTCCCTTTTAGTATCAGAATTATAGTATTTTGAAGTAAATTTGATTGAATGTGTAGGTGGTTCATGCCAATCAATATCCTCATCACATTTATTATTGGCTCAGTTCTTGGATGGATTCTTGTCATAATTACAAGAACCCCTCCACACCTGAGAGGTCTTGTAGTGGGTTGTTGTGCTGCAGGTAAACATATATAAAAGATCCTAACTTGTATTCGAAAAGATTGCTTCAACTTCTATGTTAAATGCAACTAAATATAGTTTAGAAAGTACAGCTTAAACGGTTACGTGGGCTCAAATAGAAAGAAAATAAAGTAGCATTGTCCATCCCATCATCAAATTGATTATTACTTCTGTCATGGATAATTTCTTAAAAGTTTGTTGTTTCCCCTACTGAATGTCGCCTATGTGCTGAAAGATACCAAGGAGAAGTGCAACAATATTTTTCACGCAATAAGCTAGAGTGAAGGAAAAATATATTGGCAATTGCTGATGGTGACAAAATGTAATTATTAAGGATGTCGTTCTGTCACTTGGAGTGTACAAGGACTTTCTTATTAAAGGGAAGGGACTTCAGGAAGCTCTTTGTCCTAACAAAAGTTAGATGTCTTGCTACTGCTTTTCAAGCTGCTTTAATAATTTTTTCTATTATAACTCTAGTTGGCCAATTGTGTATTGGAGAGGGGCATTGGTGCTGACTGTCAAAAACTGGATCACTATAATAGCTTGTGAAGGCTTATGAACTTTACTTACCATTAGCTCATTGCAGAAATGATGGGTTAGTTTGACCATGGATATTGGGATTGTAACAGCTGCTTACCTTGAAAACAAGCAATAAACAGGATATATTCCTATTTGCATAAATTGTTTCCCAAATTCTTTTCTTTGGTATGAAACACAGCTGCATTAGCTGCTTCAAGAAAACACTGTATAAAATCTTCAAAAAATGCTCCAATGTTTGTCTGACTAAATATATACCACTTTGTAAATCATTGACAAACATTTTTTTTCCTTATAAAAACAGGAAATTTGGGGAACATTCTTCTCATTATGATCCCAGCTATTTGCAAAGAAAAAGGAGGGCCATTTGGAGCTCCTGATGTCTGTCATACGTATGGAATGGCTTATGTTTCACTTTCAATGGCGGTATGTATCTTTTCATTTGCTTCATATATCATTTTGGACTGAAGGTTCTTTTTAATCTTCATGGAATTCGAGGGAGAAGGATTTTAGCTATTCTTGCTTCTTGAAATTACAAGGAGTTTATAAGCACTTTTACTATATAATAACCACCTTTAATTCAGTACACATAGGCCAGCTCTTGGATGGGTTGTGATTGGTATCTCCTGAGGAAACAATATTTAAATCTGGTTGTGAATAATCATATTTATTATGTACAATTTCTCCTTTGCTTCAAATTTGCTTGTCCTAATGTATGTGTAATTTGTGACTTTGTTTCAGTACATCTTGCCATGTTTGTCTATGATAGACTAATTTCCACATATTTTCTATATTGGAATTGTTTGTTGTGATATTTCAGATAGGAGCCATTTATTTGTGGTCTTACGTGTATAACATTGTTCGGCTATCTTCAAGGAGAATCACCATAGAATCCGGAGGAAAGGACATCTCTAGAGAATCCTCTACCTCAGACCTGGGGAGTTGCACGGAGCCACTACTTTCTTCCACCAAGGAATACTCGATATGTGAGGTCCCCAAGGAGTACTCGATAACTGAGGACCATGAAGAGCAACATTCACTGCCCTGCGCTAGAACTGTTACGAAATCTGAGGTTGCTCCAGCATCATATTTATGATGAATTCTATGCTTTCTCTGTGAAATACTTCTTATATTATCTTCTAGTGGGGTGTTATATATGACTTTTCTTTGCCATTATTTCATTTTCACTGCAAAGCTCGCCAAAACTGTTTCAGAACCTAATTTAAGGAATTCTTGTGCAAAACTGTGAGAGAGGCATGAAAGGGTATATCCCTTCACTACTACAGTTTCAGAACCTAATTTTGATTTGGATTTTTTTAATCTCACTGAAATAATTCTAAATAAAGATTTACCTGGTAATGACTATTTACAGGTGGATTTCTTTTTCTATTTTTGTTTTAATGACTAGAGAGCTTTACTTCTATTTAGTTATATAATGTGGAAACATGTCTATTTCTTTTTTCTTTTGGTAAGTATTTTCTGGTATTGACAGTGTCAATTGTATAATTAGATCACCTGACTCAGTCAGGAAGCCATGTTGGCGGCCTATGATGAGATTGAATTTTTTCTAAGAAAAGTTTCATCATAACAATGATTTTCTTTTATAACTTTATCCCCAAGTAGTTGACACATAAAGTTGTCTATATGATTTTTTTATTTGATTCGTTGTGCTAGATCTAGTAAATACTTCACACTGCCTGTGATTTGATAAAACTATGCTATCATATTTGTTCCTCTTCAGTGAAAGCAGCATTCTGAAATCTCAATATTTATTCCATTGCAGGTTGCAATTGCAGATAAAATAAAGCAAAAGTTAACAAAGCTGTTTAAAAAGATTAATCTGAAGGCAATATTTGCACCTTCAACAACCGGAGCGGTATGACCTTTTAGCTTATTGTTGTCATCTCATCCCTTTTGATGTACGTTTTAGCACTCTTTGATTAGGTAGGTATAGTCCAAATGAACCTGTCATGATATTGACTAAATTTTATATGAAGACAATATTTTCCCCTTCAACCACAGGAGTGGTATGATCTCAACTTATCATCGTCATTTCATTCCTCTTTATGTGCTTTTAGCACCATTTCATTAGGGTAGGTCCAGTCCTAAATGAGCCTGTCACGATCAAATCTAACTTTATCCTCCTTGGAGGATGCCCTTTGCATTTTTACACAAGAATGAGTTGTACAACTTGGTGAAGGAGATCTATTATGGTTCTTGCTTCTTATAGAATAAAATTTCAATTTTTTAGAGAAACAAGCCATGTGCAACATCCTAGTTCAAACTGAATGTATTTGAGTTTGGAATTAGAACCAGGATCATGTCTGAAGCCACTTTCCCCCCAAATTGAACAAGAAAACAGGACTCCATTCTTAAGTGCCCCCTGGCCATGACTTCTTTATGATTTGGCTAGTGTTGATTGGTTTTCTTGCTATGGTGGCTTCTGAACATTTGCTTTTGATAATTTATTGATATGTTGACTAACCTCATGCACTTTTCTTGTGTAGATTGTTGGGTTCACAATTGGACTCATCCCTGAGATCCGAAAGTTATTGATTGGTGAAGTTGCTCCTCTTCGTGTGATCCAAGACTCTGCTTCCTTGTTGAGGTATAAGACTTAAGAAAAAAAATCTATTAAACTCTAAATAAATTGGTCATGATTTTGTTTCGGGATGCAGGATAATAGATAACCACTAGTGTCGGTAGATTGAATGGTCTTCATCTGTTTGTAGAACTTAGCACATATCATTTATATAATGTGCACTCTCAAATCTCAATCCTCAAATATAATGGTGTTATATGTCATTTTGAAAGTTCTTGCTACACTAAGTTGCTAACTCTATGGCCTACACAAACTATTTGCATCATATCACACATTAACTTGGATTTTCTCTACAATTATTTGGCTCATTGTATTTACATAGTTACTTTCTGTAATGAGAAATTTTTTGATATTACTTCTCCCTTTTGCTAAGCTTCTGAATTAATCTATAACTGCAGTGATGGAGCCATCCCAGCTCTCACTCTAATAGTAGGTGGAAATCTTCTCAGAGGTAATACTAATAACTGATATGAAGATTAGTGTAACTTTTGTTGGAACTTCGTTCTCATTGGCAATAGTAAAGTTGTAATTGATATTGGTTTATTTTTTCTTCAGGTTTGCATGGGTCAGGAATTAGTAAATCCCTCATCTTTGGCATTGTAGTTGTTCGTTATATAGCTCTGCCTCTGACAGGGATTCTCGTCATTAGAGGTGCACATCGAATTGGTTTGGTGCATTCTGATCCATTGTATCAGTTTATTCTTCTGCTCCAATATGCAGTCCCTCCTGCTATGAACATAGGTACTAATATCTCCATATTCAGATAGAGCAATTTCCCAACAATTTTACAGTTTTACCACTGTTTTTTGTTTTTTTGGGACTTAAAAGTAGAGAATCCACCATTACATATTAAAAATGACACAATCTGTTAAAAGCTTAGTTGGAAATGGAATTTTCTAAAATCACTCAGTTGACTGGCTGCTTTGTTCCCCCATATTTGATTTTTGACATCCTTGAATGGCAGGAGTTATCACTCAATTGTTTGGAACTGGAGAGAGTGAATGTTCAGTGATCCTGCTGTGGACTTATTCCTTGGCTTCAGTGTCACTTACTGTTTGGTCAACCTTCTTCATGTGGCTTGTGTCTTGAAGTCTCACAGCTTTCATTAAAATGACTTCCACATCCAGGAATTGCAAGTTTGCAGCAGATTTTTAATTCAGAGAGACAGCTGCGTGTAGCTCAAAGCAGATTTGATTGACCCTTGTAGTTCCACAAAATTTTGAAAGTTTTGTGTTACTCATACAGTATTTGATATTCACATTCAATTAATGTATTTTGAGTATAGAAGATAAAAAAGTCAAGAGAAAGTTAAGTATAGCCCGCTGTTTCCTTGATGGTTTCATGCTTAAGAAAGTTAAACAGTTATTATCATTAAAAAGAAAAGCGAACTTGTGTACCATCTATGTGATTTAGGTGATTTAACATCTATATCTGCTCAGTAGGTGATTTCAACTTAATATTTTTAATCTTTTAGTCACATTTTGTGTATCATGTCAGATTTCTTGATTAAAATTACGCAACTAATTTCTTACAAAAAGCAACAACCCACCCCCCCCCCCCCCCCCCTCACACAAGATAATATTGAATCTACATTATCAATAGCTTTTAGCAGTACAAAATTTATTTAACAAATTGTCTTCCTTCCACTTAGATAAAATAAAAGCCATTATTAGTTTGCACAAAATTTTTTTTGTCTTTCAAAAATTCCAATTTTGTTTTTATAACTAAATACAAATCAACTGTCAATATGAATACAACATGCACTAAAATAATTAACTAAAACTTGCTTTACCATCAAAATTCACAACACCACAACCAAGCCTTAATCCCAAAAATTTTAGGATCGATTAGGGATCCTCAACAAACATCAAACTTGTTTGGGTTATGACTTTCCATCTAAAGATTAATTAGAATGAAAGTCAATTGAAGTACTCGCGCATAGTGTGGATTATAACTGTAATCTGAACAGTAAATAACTGTAATTTGAAGGACTAATATATAAGCAAACCATATTGTCATTAGAATTGCATAAGCAAGGTTGAGCAATTGTCTAGAACAGATTCTTCGTACTACAAACACAATTAACATGACTTGAAGTATGCTTGAGGGAAGCAGATACAATTTGCTACAGAACTTCTGTTACAAGCCAAAATAAGATTTCTCAGAGAGAGTCCTTGTTCAGATCATCAAAGTAAGGATGTTCCATAGCTTTCTTTGCTGAGATCCGCTTTGAGGGCTCATACTGCAACATTTGCTGCAAAACACAAGTGTCAAGCGAGTGTCAATCATCATATAAAAATAAACATTTTAAATTTAAGCCAACGCCAAATTATAAGCAACCAACTTACTGCTAGCAGATCCAGTCCATCCTTATCCAAGTTAGGCACAGATGTTGACAGATTTTGAGGGCTCCATTGGGGGTACTCATGCCAATTCATTAGTTTGCTGACCCCAGGCCACACTTCTTCATTTGGAGTACCTAGTAACCTGCATTAGAAACCAGAAAAAAGAAAAATTGTGAGGACACATCATTATATAGAAACCAGGGAGGCCATTAGAAATGAATTGTTGTTGTCTTTACTGAACCTGAATATATGAAGGAGCTGTTGCAGTTCAGAATCTCCTGGGAAGAGTGCTTGCTTTGTGACAAGTTCAGCTACAATTCAGACAAAAAAGATTAATTAATCACACATTAAGCACATGTGATATAATTTGATAATCAACAAATTCATGGAGTAGGGATGTGTACCAAATATACAAGCAACAGACCACATATCTACAGCAGTAGAGTAATGGGTCGAACCCAGAAGGACCTCAGGAGCTCTATACCACAGAGTCAATATCTAAGAACAGCCATGACACAAAAGTTTGATTAATTACTTGTTAATCAAGCATAAAGAACAAACATAAATAAGCATGATTGTCACAATTTTTTTACCTCATGGGTATACTTCTTAATTGGCACAGTAAATGCTCGAGCTAGTCCAAGATCTGCAATCTTAAGCATCATCGTCTTTCGGTCCATCAACAGATTGTGGGGTTTCAGATCCCTGATCGTCACAAAAACACAGTTGATTCCAATTAATTACCCAAACAAAATAAACCGCATTTGAGATTGAATTGTTTCAGATGAAATTGAAGGAAAATAATTACCTGTGTAAGATTCCATGACCATGGCAAAAGGCAACACCCTTGCAGAGTTGGAACATTAAACACTGCATTGAAAAAACAAAATCCCCAAACATTTTCATTTTGTAAATAGAATAATTAAGAACACAGACTTCGATAGGAAAACAACTATGAAGAATCACAAAAGAGTTTTCAAATGTAAAATTAAGAATAATTAACCTTAACAGTATTGGCAGGAATGTCCTCTCCAGATTGACGGAAACTCCGAATGAATTTCTTGAGATCAGTGTCCATATACTCAAACACCAAGTACAGTACTGTCTTCCCTTCTTTATTCTGACCTTGTTTCACATCCATCAACCTTTTTCATCACCAAAATTAAAAATTTAAAAACACAATCTTTTTCAATCTTTAACAAAATTGAAGGATCTAAAAATCTAAAAAAAAAAACCTAGAAATCTGACAAGAAAGAAAAGAAATTCAAGAAACCAAGAATCCAAACAAACAAAAACCCTAGAATTGGAAAGAGGAAATTGGAACCTGACGACATGGGGATCGCGAGAGAGCATGCGGAGAATGGAGACCTCGCGAAGAGTGGTGGGAGGGACGCCTTCTTCGTCCTCGTGGAGGCGAGTTTTCTTGAGGGCTACGATTCTGCCTGTGGCTCTCTCTCTCGCTCTGTACACCTTCCCGTACGTCCCTTCTCCTACTTTCTCTAGCTTCTCGAACGCCTCCATTGCCGACACCGCACGAGTCACACCAGCTTTCTCCATTTCCTTTCTCTTCTTTTCTTTCTCTCTCTAACGCTCTCTCTCTCTCTCTTTCTCTCTGTGTTTTTTTCAAAATGTAAATGTTCGTACAGGGGGCTTAAAGTGAGGGATTTCGATATTTATAACGGTTTGGGGGGAAAAAGTAGGGTTGGGTGTAGGGGCGTGGAGAATGGGGTGGGAGTTCTGATCGTTGCTCAACGGATACTTTTTTTTTGAATTTCAAAATGAAAATTTGTCCAGATCAGATCACTATTCACTACTCGTATTTTCTACTATATAATATACTATTAAACTTTTATGGGCTTGTGCTCCTTTTTTAATTGGTTGGGTACAACTGGACGGACGGCCCATCATTTTTTTTTATGGGAACGGCCCATCATTATTAATACTGAAAATAAATCACAAATGGAGTATTTTCTAGCCCATGAAAAAAAAAACTACCTTATTCATTAATTATATAAAAAAAAAAATTCACTACAATGTTTGAAGCAAAATAAAAATGGATTTTTGTGAAAACTGTTTTTTAAGGAGTTCTATCATTTCAAAGGTGTGAATACATGGTAACAAATGGACAAAACTTATGTACAGTACCTTATGTGTTGTTTTTTAAGTTCTCATTTTAAGATTCTACCATATGACTACTTAACTTAAAAAATACACTTCTATTTATGAGAGAAAAGCCACAGAATAGAATCTTAAGAGAGGAACTTAAGGAATAGCACCTAAGTACTATACCTAAGTCTTGCTCGTAACAAATATACCAAAATTAATACATTCTATTTTTAGTAATTTTTTATTCTCTTTCCCTCCTCTTATCTTCCCCTCAAATAAATCATAGGAAAATAAACCCAAATGTATAACCTAAAAGTAAGTCACTTTCCGCCCTGACAATTTAAATCCTCGTGCTAGAATGGTCTTGCCCATTCAGTATTAAACCCAAATACTAAGGCGAGGCATACGAAGTGCTTAACCACTAGACTCTCACCTTAAGGTCAAGATAGGGAAAGAATGGAAGAGGGGGAAGGTGCCCTAGTATACTATTTTTACTACTTTATGGCTACACTCACTTTTTTCTCTCCTTTTGTCCCCATCTCTCCATTGAAATGCGCCATTATACAATCGGACGTAAAATTTTTTATACCCGAAAGCTTAGCTGTAAGTGCACACATTGAAACATAACAAGCAGCAATAACACCAATACCTATTCCAGAGATCGAAAAATTGTTTGGTATTCTACCTCTAAGTTAATGAACTCCACCTGAAATTCCTCATTTGTGCGAGCATCACCAAAATTACATGAACAAAGGAACTGATCACTAAATTATAAAAGCGCATCAAAGTTTATTCGACTTTCATCACCACCCACTACAGAAACTATTCTATGGTCACATCCAAATATAAGTCCACATAGTTTATGACTATCATAAACTAGGGGGAAAAAATTTATATCCTCTTTTTAGTTACTAAACAAATATGTTAACAATGAGCACTAAGTGCGTGCACCCTTCCTAGATGTATTTTACAGTCTTCTACGACAGCTTTTCAGTTGCTACATGTATTTTACATGAAAGATGATGGAAATGGCGCCACCAGCCCATCACCAACCAGAAAAGTTAACTTCTTAGATTGAGCCTCACATTCTGAACCTTAACTGATATCTTTAACTTCTGTTCTTCCAAGTTTTTCAAAACAGCTGACAGTTTTGCTCGATATGCTTCACATTGCTGACTTGCATTCTCCAACTCAGCAGTCAATGCCTGAATTTCCTTGTCCTGATCCTACATAAGGGAAACAAAAAGACTATAAATTAATTTAAATTGAGACACAGGTGCACATATAAGAAACAAATTAAATGCATAAAAGAACCAGAATGAAGAAAGCCACTTTTTGCACGCAAACAGCTCCAAAATACAAATTATTGAAGAGGTATAATACGAGTTGATTTTTGAAGATTCAGTGAGTATGTTTATTGGACAATCTTGTAGACTCCTGTTCGTTAGCTGAGACTCGGCCAACAGACTATGCCTTTTTTTTGGTTCACCTTTTTGTTTTATATTGATAAGTTCATTTGAGTTTGAAAATTGAGGTTTAAGCATCTTATTTGACAGTCAAATGAACTCGATCAGTTCTACAAGTCCCATACCAATGAAGTCAAATCCTCATGATAAGCACATTTATTATACAAATAACAAGAGATTTTATACCAGAGTTGGTCTTTTCAACAGAGATATAAATGAATAGCAACAGTCAAGAGAACAGAAAAGACCAACTCTGGTCATTTTGGAGTGGATTAGGTCATCCATCTCCCCCACTTCTCCCCAAAACCCATCCAAGTACTCAAACCACACTTCCAACTCCAAAATGACCTAATCCACTCCTCATTGACAGGAACATGTTCAATACCATAGTGTATATCAAGTAATCTTTTTAATTTCTCTCTCATAGGTTATTTAAAACATAGATACTTTATAATGATTGACAGCATATATCTCACAAGAACCTATTCAATAATGCCCCAAGTTTTGGTGAGCTGTGTCTTTGAAGTGTTTAGGATAAAGTAAAGTCAGGTCCAAATCAGACCCACCTGGAGAAGAAAACCTTTCAGCAAATAAATTTTCCCCTAAGAGTAAATTTTGTAGCATAACATACAGCCAAGGATTCCTTCCTTCATATGAATCAAGTGTTACATGTAAAGAGTAAAAAGATAATACCAGAAGGAATGCATTATCCATGAACGGCACATCTTCTAGCATTGTTAAGCAACAATGTCAAGAAGAAAGAAAAGTTTTTTCCTATGCTGGGGTTGCTTATCTGCTGTTATGCTAATAATAGGCAGAAGCAAAGCTTCAAAAGAAAACTCAAACAGATACATAGAGTAAGATGTATCTAGAGTTCAAAGAATACAAAATTTCTTGATTGCCTGCTGCTGATCCTATTATAGAAATAGCCGATTTTCTTGATGCAGTTTTTTTCTAACCTCATAATCTAACTTTTAGTCAAGAGATTACATTCAGATATTCAGTAGAATCGACAGCTTAGAATATTGCTCCCTATAACTTTAATTTTAGTTTGTCCTCACTTTTATGTTTGTTTGTAGCCATTCTGGTTTCATCAACCCACATAAAGACATCTACAGACCTTCAATAGACAACAAATACAAACGATGAAGTTCTTGAAAGATAAGTAGAGAACAAAGTACCCTTACAAATAATAATACGGTTCAGTATTAGGACTTTCTAACCTCATAATCTAACTTAGGAGATAACATTCAGATATTCAGTAGAATATGTGACAACTTAGAATACTGCTCTCTATAACCTTTTCCTTTTTCTTTTTTTTTCTTATTATTATTATTATTATTATTATTATTATTATTATTATTATTTTATGACAAGGAAGGTATGGGGCAGTGGGACCACCCCAGAGGGGCAAACCCTGAATGTCTACACACCGCCACTGAGCAGGCATCGGGTAAATTGCAAAATACCTCAATTAGGATTTGAACCAGAGATTTCTAGGTTTACAGTTAGTCCAGGCACTCTCCCTTACTGCTGAGGCACCCCGGGTGGGGGATTTTTTTTATAACTTTAGTTTTAGTTTGTTTCACATTTAAACCTATAAAAAAAAGTTTGTCTCATCTTTAAACCCTCAAGATCCATGCAATGGACCCACACTTTTATGTTTGTTTGTAGCTGTTCTGGTTTCATCAGTCTACAGACCTTGAATAAACAATAGACACAAACGCTGAAGTTCTTGAAATATAAGTAGAGAATAAACTCCCCCTACAAATAATAATACAGTTCAGTATTAGGACATATCCAGGTTCATGCTAATAAAGCAGCATTTTTATCTAGCAACAAATCAGCTCTTATTCCTGTGGAAGAGGAAGATTACTGAAGAAAAGACTCAGTGAATTAACTAGAGCATGTTTACTAGGGGGGGAAATCAGAAGATGATATGATGCAGAGGCCATGAAGGGAGGATATCTTTTATGAGAAAATAACATACCAAGGAGTAAGACTGAAGCTGTGGACTCCCATTATCCAGCGCACTCTGATGAACCCCAGAACCATGCTTCTTGGCAGCAGCAACCTTCTTTGCAGCCTCTTGAAGAGCAGCCATCGCCACATTATAAATAGGCACAGATTCAGCCCCTTCTTCTACATATTTGATAGCTTCTTGTCGTAGATTGTCATAACGAGCAGCAGATGACTCTTGAGAATCACTAGGCAATCCAAGAGTGCACTGATCCAACAAAACCCCACTTTTTGCATTTCTTGTCCACCGTTTCAAGATATAATGAGATGGAAGTGTCAAAACATTGGTTACTCTAAATACCGCTAATATGTGCCTACATATAATACCTGCAAATTCAAACATTTGACAGCTACAACTGGCTTTCTTTTCAAAAATGTTGAGCCTAACAAAGTGCGTTTTGTGGTCTTCCCCAAATTTTGCCACCCGGTACATAGTTTCTGATCCTGTATCATCAATTATAGTTGCAGGATAAGCAAGAGTTTCAACCAATTCTTCTTGGAATATCATAAATATTTTCCTTGTGTAAAGATTTGCTGCTTGTTTTTCCATGGGAGATGGTGTTTTTAGAACTGGTAAAGTATTAATTGTATCATAATCTGCCTTTACTTCTTTTTCATACCGACTGGCAATTGCCTTTTCATACTGCTTAATCAGCACCTGAACATTAGTTGATGCATTTATATAGCCATCAAAGTATGAGTTTATGTTATCACTTCCTTGATTAATTGACATCTCCCCAAAGAATGTATCCTGTAGATATACCGGGACCCATTGGTGGCGAGCATTATACATTGACTGAAGCCATTCATTATCCCCAAGATCATAGCTTTGAAGAAGGGACTCCCAACATGACTCAAACTCATCAATTGTCTCTGTCACATTGATGCACTTCTGGAACTCCACTTCAAAATTAGGACGTGCGTGATACACATCAGACAATTTCTCTTGAGCTTCCCTTAACACATTCCATTTACAAAATCGGTGACGGGTTTCGGGAAACACTTGCACAACTGCTGCCCGTATGATCCGGTCTTGGTCTGTTGTGATTGAGATGGGATAGCGACCAGACATTGCAGCTAGCCAAGTTTGGAATAGCCAAACAAATGAGGACTCTGACTCATTAAGGAGTAATGCACACCCAAACAATACAGGCTGTCCATGATGGTTCCACCCTGTAAATGGAGCAAAAGGAACTCGGTAACGATTAGTTCTATATGTTGTATCAAATGTAACAGTGTCTCCAAAGTAATTATAATTCATTCTTGAATTTGGATCAGCCCAGAAAATGTTTCCTGTTAAATTTTCAAAATCACCCTGGACTGCACAAAAGAAATCAGGATCCTCAGCCTGCATCTGCTTCAAATAGTCAAAAACAATCTGACCCCCACTCCCTAGACTCCTTTGCCTGCTACTACTCATATAATTCTGGCAATCGACTTTAGTAAAACCAACATTGTTAATTCCACCAGATTCTTTGATCAACACAGACATCACCCCACTAGGGCCCATCCCAGCTGCTTGAAGGGTATCAATCAAGCTTCGAGCAGGGCCCGATACATGCCTATGTGACCGGAGGCAATGCACCTTATCGGGGGGCACAAGCTCGTGATTATGCTCCTTCACGAGTTTTGACACAGCCCATTTCCCAGAACTCTGCTTCTTCACCGTCATCTGCGCTTTACACCCAACTCTAGTAATCGTCCGCTGTCTCTTGGACCTATTTTCACCTCCCTCGCGACGAAACCCTTCACGGGAACACACAATTTGACGGCATATGATGGAGCCATCACGGCGTGAACGCTGGTACACACTGACCCGGGTACTAAAACCAATACGTCGGGCATACGAGTTATAGAAAATACGTGCAGCCTGTTCGGAATCAAATTCCATACCCTCATAAGGTTCAAGATTGGGTTCTTCCCCATTGTGGGTCAAGAACACATTAGACGTACTAGGATTAGAACCCTCAAATGACTCATCATTGTAATCTCTTTCATAGTCATCATCATGGTTTTCTAAGTCTAGTGTGGCAGTGTCATCTTCCATAGAACCACTAGCGTCAAATTCCATAACCTCATTTTCAATGTTCAGTGGTTCAAAATCCATAACTGGGTTAACAAGCTTCTAACTTTTCCATTAAATTATCACCTTTTTATAGCAATAAACAGTGTGGGTGCTGGAAAGTAAGAGAGAAAGAGTGAGAGAGAGAGAGAGAGAGAGAGAGAGCTAACTGACCGGGAGATCAGGAGTGAATAGAGAGCCCAAAGTTGCAGATTATCAACACCAGGAAGAGAGAGATTGATTGTACAAAATGGGTTTTTGGTGAGAGAGAGTGGTAGCTCTGGTTTGTTCAGTTGAGGAGGGAAATTGGGGTGTTGAGGGTTTTCAGTTTGGGGAAAAAGTTTTGGGTGTGAGAGAAAGATATCAAACTTTGTTGTTCCATAGGACTAGTACTGATCTCCTGCCGCACGACACAGCTTTCTTTTTTGTTACACACACTGACACAAGTACACTACAGTCCTCAAGTCTGGATTAAGATCAGGTTGCAATTGCTAAAACCATGCAATTACACCATTTCCTTCAATTTTTTTTTTTTTTTTTTACATTTTTAACTTTTAACTTTAACTTTTTACGTTTTTAAATTTTTTTTTTTTGAGAAAGTAATATTTTTTTTATTTAATAGTTTAGATTAGAAGTTACTTTTAATCTCCATTCTTCAATGCTATTGTATCAGATCTACACTATTGAACCTGATCTTAATCTTTCAAGTCTACACTACTCCGAGAAATATTTAGTATTAAATGCGTATCAAAATTCAATACCTTACTAATAAAGGAAAGACATATATTAATAGGTAGTTATTTTTATACATATGTCTCTTATTTATTAAGTTTTGATATAAATGATGTGATTTTATTTAATACAAAATACTTTTTCTTACGCTGTTGACTCTCTTTCTTATATATATATATATATATATATATATATATATATATATTTTTTTTAAATCATAAAAAAGAAAAGAAAAAAGGACTACCTGATGTAGTCATTGACTCATTGCTTCCAACTTACTTAAATTCTACTCATGATTCGTGTGGGATCATTAGTGCAATAGTGAGATTTGTTTTACTTTTGAGAGGCTGGTGAAATTGATTAGGGTAATTTCTATGTTTTGCATGGAGAACAGGGGAAGAAATACACGGAATAAGACTTATAGCTACTTTGAGTAGGCTATTTTCAGCTAATCTAACATTTGGAACACAATATGGAATATGGATATATTAATGCAAATAGAATAATATATATGCATGTGAGTAAACTTTATTTTTATTAAGTATTTGAATTTTAACCTTAACATCTTCCTTGAAAATACAAAGAGATGCAAGTTTAGATGCAAAACTTTAGTAAAAATAGATGCAAGTTCAGATACAAAACTTTAGTAAAAACGGATAAAATATTTTTATTCATTTGCCATTGTGTAAATCTCAAAAACTTACATAAGCAATAGAAAAGTCTTAACTAAAGTACAAAGTTATGGATTTTAAAACTATTTAAGTTTTAGAAAATGATATTGATGTTATTAAAACTGATTTTTTTTTTTTTTTTTGGTTTAAGTATAAAGAAGAGGATTCAACCTCATAACTAAAAATAAAGAGATAGACGCAATCGATCATAAGAGCATCTCCAACAACTTAGCCAAATTTTCACACTATGTAGAGAGTAAATAGTTTTACTTTCCTACTTTTTCAAATACATTCTTCAACTGACTCTATATTCATTATCTATCACATTTAAATATTACTTTTTCATTATTCTTTAATCTTTCTTTATTCATAATGTGCACAAAAAAGAGAAAGTGGTAAATATTTTAATTAGTGGAGAGAGGGAACTGAATATTTTAATCATAAAAATTCATTTGGAGAGCAACAGTGACTCTCCATGTGTGGGGAGTACGGTAGCTAATCTATTCTATTTTTTACAATTTGGAGAGGTTGTTGGAGCTAATTTTTGTGGGTTTGCTATCCAACATGACTTTAGAGAGCCTATTGGAAATTCTTTGAGACCACTGACACCCATTAAAAATTATACCTGGTAATGACAATTAACAAGGGTATTACTATTATCCATTAAAAATTATACTTGGTAATGACAATTAACAAGAGTGCATTACCAATTAACAAGAGTTATATGACAAGGTACCAATATGTAGTCGCTATAAACATAACATCCACTGAAAATAATCCTTTTGTACCAGTTTAATAATCTCTACCAACTGGGGGGAAGGACAAAGGACAATTTCCCCAGACACCAGTTTCTCTAGGGTCCCAAGTGTTGACTAGTTTAAATTTTTCTTCTTCCATAGTTAGAGCCCCTTGATTACACTTTGGAATGGGTGGAGACCTATCCAATTATTAAACCAGAAGTTAATGGATTTTTCATGATTCAGCCAGCCACTTTATCACATATAGCATTAGTATTGCACAAACTAGTCCAAACAATGGATTTTCTCCTTATTTTGGTATTTGCGTTTGAGAGTAATCACCCACTTATCCTCCGATCCAATTCGTAGTGCCTAATTGCTCTTTGATGAAGAGCTAGGTTCCATAATGCTTTTCCTAATTCTAAGAACCCTTGCTTTTAGGTCTAGTAACAGTGTCCCAATTGACAATGTTTTACCTTTTCTTTTCCTTGCTATCGTCCTAAAGGAAACCTCTATTATGCTTGTCCATTAACTTGCATACTCTACTTGGTAGTTGGCCAGATTGCATCAAGTGTGTGGGAATAGTTGTCATTACCGAATTTGCAAGATCGAGTCACCCTGCCATCGAGAGCTTATCCTCTCATCAGTGATGATTGGAACTCCTAAGTATTTTCCAAGACTGATGATTTCAACAACATAAGCAACAACAGTTCAAATTCACATCTAGCAATTATTCTAGAACAATTATTATACTGTAAAGAATATAACATTATTGCAAACTGGATATAATCAAACAGAACAGAAGCACATCAATAACCTGTTTTGAGGCTTCATAAAGGAACTAAAAACAAAAATCAGCAGTACAGTTGGATAGTACATGTTTAATTGAAATAGGTGCAGACTCGTTGAAGAAAACAATGTTAGGCACCTGTTAATCGAGCAATAATTTCATTTATATACTTATCTGAACTTCCACCCTCATCCACTGCTTCCTTGGCAAACTCTTTCCACTGCTTAGCATTCTTCTTAATCTCCTCTGCTCTCTCCCCATGCATGACTTCACTGATGCATCTGTCAATTTCTTCCCTAGTAGCAAGATTATTCCCATTTACCTTTGGTTGAACACCCACTGCCCAAACTTTCTCGACAAAATATGCATTAGTCATTTGATCTAAAAACTGTGGCATTCCCACCATTGGGACTCCAAAGCTTATTGCCTCAACAGTGGAGTTCCATCCGCAATGTGTTATAAAGCATCCCAGAGCATGATGGGCCAACACCTCCAACTGTGGGCACCATGTCACCACCAATCCTTTTCCTGCTGTCTCCTCCATAAAGTTATTAGGGAGATTGCTATCTTCGGTTATCTTCACCACCCATAAGAAGTTGTAGCTAGTTTGCCTTAGGGCCCATGCCATTTCAGTCATCTGTTCAGCATTCAAACTTGCAACACTGCCAAACGAAACATACACCACTGAACCAGGTTCCTTTGTGTTAAGCCAACTCACGCATGACTCACTTTTTGGCTCATAGAGATTGAAACCATAATCTGTGTCGTCTTCCACCCTCTTGTCCAGATAAAAAGATGGCACGGTTGGTCCAATAGTCCTAACAGGCCAGAGATTGGCCATCCATTTTACGACCTACACCTTCCCAAATTTACTTTGTAAAAAGTTGATATGACAAAATTGTGTTGATAATGAATTTAAATTATATAATTTAGGTCTGCATACAGATTTGAGTTTTGGCAGATTATGGTTCATCTATATCCAAGCTTCCACAACATGTATCAAAATTTCCATTCTTTCATTTTTTTTTGAGAAAGAAATTTCCATTCAAATTACATTTCTATCAGATTTGATGAAACCTATTAGATTATGAAATAATTTATCATAACCAAATGGAATAAGTAGATTATCAATTTACAAATAAGATGTAAATATGTCCGTATGAATCTGGATAATGCATCCATTGATATAACTGCATATGTAATCCAATGACAAGTACTCACATGCATGTGTGTCAGACTCAGGGCCGGCCCTAGGCTTAGGCCTTACTAGAGAAGGCCCCAGATTTGGGGGCAAATCTTTTTATTTTTTTTTTATATATAAATATTTTTGGGAGACATTAAAACATTTTAATTTACATTTTTTTTTTCACTATTAAGAAGGCTCAAAGAATTAAGTATGCTGGAGATAGAGATAAGACAAATTTAAATAAATAGGTCTTACAAATAGACGTGTTATTAATCATAAGTAATTCAAATCATATTCAAGTCCCAGCATCAGAATTGTTTTTTTTTTTTTTTTCTTCTCAAAAAAAAAGTAATTCAAATAGGAAAATGTTAAAAATACTATAAATTTTACTACATAATTTTTATTTATTTAATTATTTTTATACAAGATAAAAATTCTACTCTAACCTAATCTAAGTGTATATGTGTATAAAACTCTTTTCTAAAGACTTAAATCTCAGTTATTGCCCCCCACACTCAACAAGAACTTATACTTGTGGAGTGATCACTGCACCAAGGGTGCGTGATAGTCTTCATAACTTTTATAATTTGATGTGACAATGAATATGATAGGTAGATTTCAACAAACTATTGAATGCATTTTTGAATGAATATTTGTGATTGGTGATATATCTTTGTAATTCTCATGTTGTAAATTTTATAATATTTCTAGTATTTTTGTAAGCCTCATGTCACTGATCACATTCATTCCAACACCAATTTGTAGTAAAATTTGTTATAACTTTAGCATTTTCTCAAAAAAAAAAGTCATATTAAAAATTAAAAAGAACGGATTTAAAAAAAATTATTATATAAAATGCTAGTTAAATTTTATTTAAGTGATAACATAAAAGCCCCATTTGAAGATTTCGCCCGCCTCCGAAACGCTTGGGTTGGCCCTGGTCAGACTTAGACAGTTTTGAATGAATTGAAGTAAATTCTATGTATGAACCTCTTGTAAATGGATCTAACAGGGTGTTCATCTTTATTGGACTTGTGGATTAAGAACACTGTCAAAATCACATATTGATAGTTGTGCCAATCAACTAACGTCCACAGAAATAATCTTAAGGATTGGAACTTCAAAAAAAGTAGTGGATAAAGAAAATTTAAGAATATATTAACTGTCTCACTAATATTTCAATGCACTGAAAAAGAGTCAGAAAATATAGTACCAAACTCACCTCCTCTTCCAACTTATCAAAGGAGTTAAAAAGGACCCAATCCGCTTGCTCAATGTTGCTGAATTGGTTCAATATGAGCCTGACTACAGGGGGGTAGGGTCCCGTATCTGAACCAAGAGATGCCAAGTTTGGAAATCCAGGCTTTGGCATTCCAGGCATTGAAAATGCAGGCATGGTTAGTTGCTCGCCAGATAGCTCCACATGCATTGGATAGTAGCTGGCAATGGCGGCACATGGTTGAGTGAAGAATGCAGCACCAGCAACACCTAGTTGCTTGGCTATATTCAGAGCCCATGGTAAATTAGCATCATACACTAGGCACTTCACAGGGTACTTGGAGTTCTCTAGTTTCTTGATGAGGTCAACTAAGCCCCGTTTGCCACTAGCTTCAAACCTCTCAAGGAAGCCCTTAAACCCACCTGGTCCTCCAATCCCACCTTCAATGCAGTCATCATATATTGGCTCAATTGTAACTGATCCAGCTCCAGTTTGCATGGACTTACTGACAGAAAGTAAGGCTGCTATTGTGATTTTGAGCCCTTTCGAGGCCAAACGTTTAGAAAATTTGAGCATTGGATTTATATGGCCTTGTCCATGGAAGGGAAGAACCACAACATGAGCACTGTAAGCTCTCTCTTCCTCCATTTCTCTTTAGATTTTTTTTTACCTGCATTATTTCCTGAGCTGATATAATGTTGGCTTTGTATAGAGGTCATATAGACAGATGCAAATTTTATAAGATTGATTTCTAAGCAAATGACCATATAACTGGTCAAGTAGATCCAAGCAAGGAATGCATCATTAAGTGCACGAGTAGAAGTAATGCATGTCTCTCCCGTACCTCATGAGGGTTCAACTCGGCAAAAGGCGGCATTGTGAAAGAACATATGTAAAAGTAAAACAACTGTGAGCCTCTAAAGCTCACTTCACAGAAAGGGTATCTCATATTTCGGATTGAGATCAGGTGCAATTGCTTTTAATGGTTGAGATTGATAGTTGTAAAAAAAAACTTTCAATCTCAACTATTGATTAAAAAAAATTAAGAAAAACTTCATAAGAAGTAAAAAGTAAAAGTTGAAAAAAAAAAAGTAAAAAAAATTGTGAGACAAATGAGGTGAATTGCACCCGGTGCAATACCTAGGTATTGCCTTCATATTTCCATATACACCTCCAAATTTTCAATAACTAAACTAGCTGTCTAGTTCCACTTGTCAAATGGAAAGTGCAATTTTCAAAAGGGAGCTATAAATGATGTTCGATGAAGATGTCATCATTGTTGTCATGGTGCTACAAACAATGCCGTGCCACTAATATGCATCAAAATCTGTATGATGTGAAAGGAAGGTAGATAACCAGCCTTATGTGCAACTCATCTTTGACAAAGCATTAACTAGTTCTGTGCGAACAACATGCTGGTAGATTAGTTTTTTGTTGGTGCAAACAATGCTACAACATTTTTATTAAAGCTAAACTTGGTAAGGTTTCTTGTCAAAATAAAAAAATCTAAAATTCTAATCCTGCCTACCTATCAAAAATAAAAAAATAAAAACTAGTAGCTAATAATTTAGATCTACATTCCAACTCCGCATATTTATTTTATAAAAAAAAACCTAGTACCTAAACTTGGTATACCAAAATTTAAAAGCCACTAAATTTCTACCCTTCTTATGTTCACTCTGTTTCTTTAGTTGGTAAGTTGCAAATAACAATCATAAACTATCATCTCAAACAAGTAATTTGGCGTTAATTTAATGGCAATGAACTCACTAGACGCCATCTCATACTGTAGTACAAGTAACCATAAAAAGAGTCACAAAACAGTATCATTATCATATATGGTTAAAAGAATAGAATCAAGTGTCAAAAGAAAGGACAAAGGAGGCCCTAAAGTACAGGTCAAAGCCTAGCCATATTGTAAACAATCAAAAACCAATGACAAAATAATAGTACGATCTATAAATCTAACGATTAAAAAGAAAACGCACTCTGATTAAAAAAGAGCAAAAAGTGACCAATTCTAAACCAATGAATATAGTTGTCCGGAAAAGAGAGAGAGAGAGACAGAGCTTACCAAACTGTCAAAGCAAAAACCTTTTGAATCAGAGCTCTCTAATTCTCCACCAACCCCCAACCAAACCAAACCAAACCAATGAAGGAAGAAAGAAAGAAGGCAGGTCCCAGTTTAATAGTTTAGTCACAACGGTCAAAGGTGCTTTACTATCACGTGCTGCTGTTTCTTTGAACCAATGCCCTGACAACACGTGTTTCTCTTGAAAGAGTATGGAGTGGAGTTAGCTGAGTGTGTGGTCAGAACCCACGTGAATCAGTGCATGCATTTATTGGGTTTCAAACTTTCAATCTACAACCATGAATATTTTGGCTCGGTTGTTAAAAATGAGCTTTTTCACTGTTTACAGTTTACAATGCTTCAATCCAAAGTTTTTAGCTGATCAAACTGCTTGAAATAAACCTTGCTTGTACTGCAATTAAAGTTTCATTGGACTCGTCCAGGGGAGTCCAAATCACTTGTGTCTCATAGTCTTTTTCTCTGCCATTGAACTACATGATTTAGCTAAGACGTACTTGTAAAATTGATGTGAGAGACAGAAAAAATGGGCGGATTTGGAGAGAAACAAAGGAATAAAAATCAGTAGACACCACATGTTTAAATTTTTATGAACCAATTTTACATTTTTGCCCATAACTCTCGTTCATCTTTTACATTCGTATGGGCATAAAAGTAAAATTACATATATTTTTCTTCCGGTTTCCTTTCTCTAGAGTTCTCTTTTCTTTTCTCTTTCCCTCCTTATTCAACCATATGTGAGAGAATTATTTTCTTTCTTCCTCTCTCATCTCCTTTTATTTACTTACTAGTATTATGCCCGTGCGATGCACGGCTTAGTAAAAAAACTTATATATAAATTATTATTATTTTTGATAATATAATCAAATTTAATAACAAATAAAATGGTAAAAATATTTTTAAAATTAAGTACATGGAAAATGTATATTATGTAAGTATTTTTTTTTTGCAAAAAAAGATATTATAAAATATTTTAAAAAAATTATGGCAAGTTTAAAATTTTTAAAAGATCTTAGTATTAAAATTGTAATTTGATTATGTGTGTGTGTGTGTGGCACTTAAAAATCTTTCCATTCTAATTATAGATAAATTTCTTGCATATATGGCCAAAAAAAATTCCATAAACTACCAAAAAAAAAATCCATAAATTACAAAAAATGTAAGTATTTAGACTACAATATAAATGTAAAATTTTATCTATAAATTACCAATCATAACCACTTTAATGTTTCCATTAGGGAGGAGATAATCTGTATAATCAATTAAGAACACCAAATAAAAAAATAGTATCAATAATTAAGATAAATTGCATTATCTAATTTTTTTTAAATCATATAATTTAAGCAATAATTGAACTACTTTAATAGAAAAATAGAAACTAAAAAAAAAAAAATGAAGATAGCTCTTCTCACATAAATCTCATAATTTCATATTGTAGATGAGCTCCATCCCAAATAGATTCAGTGATAATATTTTGACCGAAACAAATATTCCATAAATTACAAAAAAAAAAAAATAAGTATCTAGACCTTCTAGAGTATCACAATCAAAATAATTTAAAAAATAGATAAATGAAAGTACATAAAGAAAAAGAAAAATTGTATTGCAATGTAAATGTGTAAAAGTTTACATATAAATTACCCGTGTCTAACTATTTTGATGTTGTCATTTGTATCTAGCCATCTTGATATTGCTATAAGTGAGGAAATAATCTGCACAATCAATTAAGAACACTAAATCAAAAAAATACATCAATAATTAAGATGAATTGCATTATGTAAAATATTTTTAAAAAAGCATAGAATTTAAGCAATAATTGAACTACATTAATAGAAAAATGTAAAAAGTAAAAAGAAGATAGCTATTCTCATTGAAGAAGCCAAATCCTTCATTTAGTAGTTCTTCACTTAATTAATTTTGGTTTTTTATGTATTGATTTTAGCATTTTTAAATAGTAGAGTGGAGTAGGTTTAGTAGAGTTTTAGTTCAACTCAATTTCTCTTGGATTCAAGAGTTTTAGTTCAACTCAATTTCTCTTGGATTCAAACTTAATTGGTAGAGCTATTTTCTTTTTACGTGTATTATTATATGTTTTTTTTATTGGCTGTTTTCTTTTTAAGTGTAGCTATATCGAATTTTTTTTTTTTAAATCATAAAAACGTGCTCTATGTTGCTGTTTTTTTTTTTTTTTTTAATTAAGATTTGTTTTTCAACTTTTTTTTTTTTGATAAGATTTTTTTTTCAACTCAAACGTGTGCTATGTTGCAGGTTTTTTTTAAGTAAATTTTTATTTTTATTTTTATAAAGGATTAGATAAAGAATTTAGATTGAAATCAAATAAAGATAAAATTTTGATTGTAATTAAATTATGATTTTTATCAACTTAGATTTTACCTTTTTTTTTAATTAAGAATTTTTTTATAAAGGATTAGATGAAGAATTTGGATTGTAATCAAATTAAGATAGAATTTGGATTGTAATCAAATTATGATAGAATTTGGATTGTAATCAAATTATGATTTTTATCAACTTAGAAATTATAGGAGAAGTTAAAATCATATGTTTAAGGTTCTTTTTACGTGTAGTATTATTATTATTATATGTTTTTTTTTTTTTTTGCTATTTTCTTTTTAAGTGTAGTTATATCTGTTTTTTTTTTTTAATTTTTTAATTTTTTTTATATCATAGAAACATGTACTATGTTGTTGGTTTTTTTTTTTTTTAATTAAGATTATTTTTTCAACTTTAACATGTACTATGTACGTATTTTGTTTTTTTGTTACACGTGATAATATAATTTAAATTAAAAAAAAAAAAGGATTAGATGAAGAATCTATTGATTTTAGACTTTGTTGATAACATTTTAGATAAGCACAACTGCTATAGTTGTAAATCAAATATTACTTTATTTCATTACTTGATTTATCATATTTATCCAAAAAATATGTATATATCTATTCTTAAAATCTAAAAATTTATTAAAATTTCTGCAATTTGGTGAAACCACTTGGCGCAACCACGGCGTCTAAGCCCAACTTTTATTATATATAATATGATTTCTTTTTTAGTAGCGGAACCAAAAATTTATATTTGAGAGGCCAAACATAAAATTAGACAATTAATTTTTTCTCTGTGTATATATTAACTATATATATTCAGAACCCAAAAGTATATTATTTCTGAATTACCGTCTCCTAAATTTGTCTATGAACCTAGATTTTTCAAATTAAATTATCGCTCATTAAATATAATGACTAAAATTTGAAAAAAAAAAACTAATAATTTAAAGATTGCTAAATAAAAGACAAACAATCATTCAAATTTCAATATATAAAAAAAATAATCTAATAACTACAACCAAATACATGTTATATTATTTTTTATATAAATTAAATTATAAAAATAATATATTTTAATCTTATACATTTATAATGTTTTGATATATTGATTATTTTAATTTTTTAAGAACAAATAAACATATGAAAAAAATTCAAATCAAACAAAATGAAAATAAAATAAAAGTACACGGTCACACACTTGCTTTTGTAAAAAGGATTTTAACCACACACATCTCTCTCCTCCCCAGACTATCTCAAGTCAAGTCTTCTCTAGAGATACCAATCTCTCCTCCCCAGACGCTCTCAAGAGAATTCTAATGAATACTTTGAGGTCAAATATGCTACAATGTTTCAGGGAACGGAAAAAAACCATAGCCCAAACAGAGGAGAGTTTCTACTTGGAAAACGGGGGGCTGATGTTGGAGCAGCTTATCACTTCTTTTGATGGCAAATACAATTCCTTTCGGATATTTTCCAAACAAGAGCTCGAAAAGGCAACAAATGACTACCATGTGGATGGAATACTATATAAGAGTTTCCACTATATAGTATACAGAGGAACCCATGATGGTCGTGAAATATCTGTCAAGAAGTTTATGTCAAGCTCGTTTCAGACGTACAAAACATGGTGCATAAATGAGGTAGCGGTTGTGTCCCAGATGAACGTTGTGGAGTTCTTTGGTTGCTGCTTAGAGACTGAAATCCCAACATTGGTGTTTGAATTTGCAGAAAATAGAAATCTCTCTGATCATATCTTTGATGATCATCGATTGCTATCATGGGAGAGCAGGCTTAGAATAGTGACCGAAGTGGCACATGCAATTGCATATGTTCACATGGGAAAACCCAAGACTATTGTCCATCGGGATATAGAATCAAGAAATATTTTCTTGGATCAAAACTATGTTGCCAAAATTTCCGAGTTTGGTTTCTCATTACCAATTGCCTTGGACAAAAAATATGTAGATGCCGAAGTTGTGGGGGCTGTTGGGTTCATTTCTCCGGAATCACACTATACCGGCCGATATACAGAGAAGAGCGATGTTTATAGCTTTGGAGCTGTCTTGTTTGAGGTTTTAACAGGAAAGAGAGCATGGAACATATTGCATAATGAGTTTGAAGTTCTTGAAGAAAATTGCAGAGGAGAAAGTTCAATTGTAGGGGTCCAGAGTTGCAGTTGGGATGAGATTGAAAGCAATATTAAATCCTACTTGAAGGCTAATCTGTTGGATGGAGGAAACAGGAAGCAACAAATTGAATGTGCAGAGCTTACACAAAGATGTCTCAAAATGAATTCTGATGAGAGGCCTACCATGAAGGAAGTTACACAATCTCTTAGAGAGATCAAAAGGCTCCTAGATACTCCAACATGATTTTGTAGTCCTGTCTCATTAATAAATATCATCATTTAATATAATCTAGTTCATAAGGATAATATCCATGACTCTCTGCTTTGAGTAGTTATATTTGCACCAAAGAATGTGACATGTGGCTCTGTTTAATTTGCGAAGGGTTTTTTTTCTTTTTTCTTTTGCTGGGGATTTGTACCTTTTCCAGTTCATTCCTTCGGTAAGCCCCTTCAAAGAGCTTCTCTATCATATATAAGAACATTTATAAATCATTCTTCAATGGGTGGCAAGCAGGACAATATGGATTGTATACTGCCTAGAAGTAACATTGCCTGGCAAGGAAAGTACTCATGCCTTCATTCACAGAAAATAAAAGAGCAGAAAATAATTTAACTCCCTTCTTTTCTGATGTGTGGTTTGTCAAAGGGTAAAGGAAAAAGAAATAAAAGATAACGAAGATAGATTTTCCTCTCTTTACTTTCTTTTTAAAACCTGCAGATTGAGAATAATATAATTTTCAGTTTATTTTTTTTTCTTCAGTTAATTTTCCATTCTAAATTGTGAAGCAAACGTTATGTAAAATATAAGCACAATATATAATCCAACAAAAACTGAAGCCGCACACCTGGCTTGCAATTCAAATCAGAAACTGGAATTATCAATCTCAAAAATGTCATCCCAATACCTCTCCACTTTAAAAGCCTAACCAAAGGAGGCAAATTGATTCTAATCCACAATATCTAACAGACAAACTTCCTTAGGGCTCTGATTGAGATTTAAAAACAAAAATACAAAATGATGAAGAATAGTTAAAAAAGAGGCTGCTTCCTTGAGCAGGCACACAATAATCTATCAAATAATGCCACATGAAACTGTATCAGACCACGTCGTCAAATTCCATGAAGCCATTGATCTTATAGAAGCTTCAAAACAGAGAGAGCATAATCAACCTTCCTATCATAATGTAAACAAAAAAATTTCTCTTCCAAAACTTGCAATACAATCCACTCATAATTATTTTGTACCAAAAGAAAAATGTTAAATAACAAAGAAAAACTCAGTTTAATACCATCATCTGTCAGATCCGCCTACAATATAAGGATATAAAATTTGGGAGAAAAAGAAAAAGAAGCAAAGAGAAGTGAAGATAACAAGTATTTTGGAAGACAAGTACCAAGGCCATCACAACTAGAAAGGCAACAACTGTGTTTAAGGGGATGTGGTAGTTGAAGGTGAAGCCAATGCAGTAAGAACGTCTGTCACAGACGCCATGACGCTCAAAGCTGCTTTCAGAACCTCCTGTGAACACCCTGGCTTTACGATGGTTCGCACCTGGAGAAAAGAGAAAAGGTAATTTTAAGAAAAATAGATGACAATAATGGAGAATACATGTCAAATGTTGACATTCACATCATGACTAGAAAACAATTTTGCACGAGTGCAAATTTGAGAAGAAATAGAATTTGTGGCTTGATCCCTAAAACAGGTTGTCATGTCACAAGCAAACATACAAAAAATTATTAAAGTCATGCTTGAACATCCCAATTATCAGAAACATCAACAAAAAGTGACAGATTAGAAGATCTTGCAGTCTGAATAATTGTCCTTGTTTTTTCCCTTTTCATTGTAAAGTTCATAGCATGTACAAAGAAGACCTGAGAGAGAGATCAAAGAATAGTAAGCACCTTGTCAAGATATTCCTGCAGTTTCTTGATACGGCCCATGTAATCCTGGTCTTCAACACATAGAGTTACAACCTTAGCATCAGCACCAGGACCATCGAACTGAAGGGGTCCTGGATTTCTGTAGATATCATCCATCAGAAATTTTGCTGCATTTTGCCTCAACAGACTGCAAACAAGGTCATGAATCAGTTGACAACCAAAGTGATAATGGAATCTTGTGAAGCAGAAAGACCAATGTTTCATTTGATTTATATGAACATCAAGCAAAGCTGTGGCCACTGGCCAACACACACAGATTCTATAACAAAAGTAATGCCATTTAAAAATAAAATAAAATAATCAAACGAGTCATATAATCAGTTAGAAATTTTTATTCTTTTCTTCCCTTCTTCCTTTATTTTAAATCCCAACTCTATATCAATCAAGCATCTTGATTCTTGCATGCAATGATGAGGAGACTTACTCATATGCTTTGCCTCTCAAGTCCACGGTTGCTGGATGAATAGCAGGTTTTCCTATTGACAAGGCCCCTGGATTTTGAGCCCAACGCTTCACAGTCATCATTGCCTAATTTCCAACAAATACGGTCAATGGAGTTAACATTCTTGACAAATGCAAGCATTACCGAAGAACCAAAAATGCTGGACTTTCACTTGACTTGAAATAAAAGACATTAAAGGAAAACTACAAAATCCATATTTGTGAGTTGCAATGGATGAGAAATGCCTTTTTTTCCTCTTTTATTTTATTTTATTTTTTTCCTAATAAGTTAGTGGCCCAAGGGGAGGGAAGAGTTGAACCAGTGATTACACCTAGTAAATATAATTTTAATACTAATTTTTAAGATCAAACCCCCTGCAGTAGGTCCGCACCTTGGGGTTTATGGAGGAGAAAGGCTATGTAAGTATAAAAAGAGAGAAAACCCTACTGTCATTGGAGCAGCAGCACAACGCCACTTATTCACAGGATTCTTCAAGTTAGTTACAGTTGCCAAGTAACCATTCAAACCAGCTGCTAACATATGATAGCAGATGTGTCCAAGAACCTGCAAGGATATCAAATCACTATGATCATGACAGGTGATAAAATATTTATAGCTAAAAGGCTAACAAGCCAAAGCAATGCCAAGTGTTTCCATACATAGGCATAGTCACAGTCAAATTTTGATGGTAATGATCCCCGAGCCTGATAACCAAAGAAGTGACAGATAGCATTGAATTTCTTCCCTTTGTATGTGCCTTCTTTCTGCTCAAAACACCAAAGACATCAGCAACTAAGCATTTTGTTACAAAAAATAACTTAGTATAAACAGTTAATTGTAACCAATTCTAAGCCAATTATGGTTTTCTTATCTCAAGAAGCACTTATTATCTCACCTAGAATCATGATTCCAATATTTTAGGCATCAAAAAGAAAAACGTGCATGATAGAAGTAAAACAAGAGGTTAAGGAATGCCTTCTTAGAGGTGTCTAATGATAAAGCGAAAGGAGAGCTAGATCATCATATGGCACATAGATTATCAAAACTTTAACAAGGGCTACAAGTTTTGAAGAATGACAACAAAATGCCATGCTAGCATAAAAGAAGAAAGACAAAAATGACAAGCAAAGAAAAAATGGACACAATGGATTATGGGTAGTTAGGCCAATTGGATTCATTTTCCCATCCTCTTAAGTGATTAGCATTTCACTTCTACTATCATTTATTGACATTTCCTTTTTTATTAGAGTAGAGGTTTTTTTTTTTTTTTTTTGGAGAAAAATAGAGTAGAGATTCAAGTATGAGAAACAGAGAGGGAACATCATTGGATAATTTGCAACCAGAAAATTATTAACAGGAAAAGAGAAAATTAAAAATACAGTATTGACAGTATAAGGGGGGAAAAAAAGAAAACAAAAACTGAACGGAGATTAATCTATAATACCAGACGCTTGTTCATTTCTGCCTCCACAAGATGTGCGAGAAGTTTCTCTGTCTCAATCTGTAATACAAAGCAAAAAGGATATAAAAGATCTTGAAGTTTGATGATTCCTTTTCAAAACACAACTCTCTGAAGACCATTACCTGGGACAACTGTGCAGAGTCATCGGATTCAGGGTAAAGGAGCAGCTGTAACATTCAAAGACACAATCTTAGATGAGCCCCATAACTCTTTCGAATAAGATTAAGTACAATGTCTTTCAAAGTGATTTTTTTGTGGCAAATTGGTACCTGTTTCTTAATAAAGGGTGGCAAAAATTCAAACAAAGCAGATGCCCAGGGTGAAAGTTGAGTAGAAATGTTGTCAGTGGAAATACCTTGCCTGAGCAAACTATGAATTTCCTGAGGTCCAAGATGTTTATGTTAGAGCATAAAATAATATAACTCATTAGTCTCACATGAAACTATGAAGAGAAAATTGCAACATCAGTTTTTCATGGAAACAGAAGCCACTGGTATGAAATGATGGTTCAAGATAATTCATCTTAACAGGGGGGTGGGGAGAGAGAGAGTTGCTATGACAAGAATTATTAGTTTGAACTGCCTGTTACCTTCAATAGGGCATATATTTCAGGGATGCTTTCAATAAGACCTTCTGGTAGTAAGATGACTCCATGATACCTGTCTGGTCCCCAAAATGAAGGGGGAAAAAAGAGATAGGTCAGATAACAAAAACTGAAATTATCACCAACAACATGAAAAAGCTTGAATTATTTAGAACCTTGCTCTGCCCTAGCTTGAACTGCATCACAAATTTGTGCTGCAATATCAAAAAGTGTAAGCTTTGAGGCAGCCACCTCCTCCCCAAGAATAACCTGCAAAGAGCATATCAAGTTATATTTAGAAAAGAGATTGAGAAAAATATAAAATATGTGTTGATAACTTCACAAAGGCATAATCAAATTGCAAAACACCAGACAAGAAAAGCTAACCATATTGGGATGGGATTGGAGGGTGCACTCCAAAGCAACATGGGATGCCTTCCGGCCCATGAGTCTGATAAAATAATAATACTGGAACAGAAAAGAAGTTATGGAGACTTTTAGATTGAGAATAGAAGAAAGGAACAAAACAGATAGCATACTAAAAGCAATTACAAGAGCTCTTGATTCACCATAAAAGAGGTTTATGGCGCAACAAGATCAATAAGGCTACAGAAAAATTCTAACGTCAGTTCACCCTTTACCTTCTCCGCGGAGAGTGCATCAGTGCAGACATTGCTAATGAGCTGGGAATTGACCTGAAAGAAAAGAAGAAAATTAATTTCTCATCCTCAAGATTCTTTAATTACACCTAATTGCAAATAGAGGTTAACATGCCCCAGCTGCTACTTGCATGTAATCTCTCAAGGCAATAAGAAACACTGAAACAGAACATAAAGGTAAAAGGGGGTAATTTAAAAGAAAAAATATAAGGGGGGAAAAAGTTTGTCATCTTCCTTAATCAATAAATTTGCATGCATATATTTCCCTACCAAGTAAAAGGTCATTACCATTTGGCTAATTATGCACTAGGGAGATAAGGGCTTCCTCTGGGAACCTTTTTTTTTTTTTTTGGTTCCTTTTTATAGGTGACTTCCTCAGAGAACATGATGGTTATTACTACACTTCACTTTCAAGTAAAAGATCAACATCAATTGACTAATACCTTACATATTGTATCAAAACCAACATTGGTCTCCACGAACTGGTTCTTCAGATCTCCATTCAGTGTAACAGGTACACCAATCACCTGTCAAATTAATAGAAGTTCTATTAATAGACTGTGGTATCATAAAAATATATCTAGACTATTCTTATAACAAATGATGCAAAGAATAAAATTGTAACAAAAGCATTTAAAAATTCAATTGCTTTATTCTGGAGACAAATACCTATAAATATGAACAAAGTAATGCATAAACTTATAATAATTACATCACATGCAAAGTACCTTCGTTGGGCATTTTGCTACAGCAAACGTTTCAGCAAGCTGAGCAGCATCTGTGTTTGATGTCACTCCTACAAAAATATCATAGATTTATACTCAATAACTTCAAATTTAAATATATATATATATATATATATATATACACATATGCTAACTGCAAACATATTCTACACCTTACCTCCAATAATGACAAGGCCATCCAATTTCAACTCTTTGCAAGCATTTAGGGCAGAATTAACTTGCTCAGTTGTTCTAATTTGATCCTTAGTCCGTCCCAGCAAATCATAACCACCTGGCCAAGCACAGCCAATTTATCCAGTTCATAAAATTCAAATAATTTAATATCTTAAAGTGGTGATTTTCTTGCAGGATACCTACCTTGATTTTTGTAGGTTGAAAGAATGTCATCTGTAATCTCAAGAGTTTTCTTTGCGAATAAACCTTCTGAACCACCTGTTACCAGTTACAAAGGCGCTGGCTTAAGTAAATAATATTTGCTTCAACAGAGAAAATGCACACACCATTCACTTATATCCCAACGAAAGCAAAAATGAAACATAATCTAGAAATGAAACCCATGCATAATTCTCAATGAGATCTAATGTTTTAAAGCAACCAAACAAGCCAGTTTCAAGCGTTGATGTGAGGAAAAAGTCATAGTAAATAAATAAAAACAAAGTAAAATTGAAAATGATTATACATATCTAGATTTATACACACACACATATGGATATAATAAAATAAATACAAAGACACAACAAACAAGCATAATAATTTAAATTAAAAAAAAAAAAAACTAGATACTAAAAACTCAAATAGAAAATGCAGCTTACCGAGAAATCCAAGTAAAGTACTCTTGGGGTTGTGAATTTTAAGAGCACTGTAAAGACCCCATACAACATTATGTCCTCCAGGAGATTGTCTCCCACAAAAGACTATTCCCACCCTGTTAAAAGATATTACATTAGATAAATAAGATGTAAGTGTAATATAAAATGCACATGAGAGGACTATGCAATTATAATCAGATGTGCACCTAAAAGCCGGATGCTCGGTTATGATCTGAGCATCTGGGACTTTTGCAGTGGCCCTGAGAAAGTGAGCCAAAGGCTGACCATAAGTGTTTGGAAAGTAACGAGCTATGGAGTGGGCATCAGCGGGGTCTGCTGCTGCAGCTGCATCACCAAATTCAACCCTGACAGTGGTTCCCTGTTTGATGACAATGTAGGATTACCTCAGTCATTATTCCAACTCTGTTAAAAATTAAATTATTAACCAGAAAGCACCCTTTCATGGCACGGATTAATAGATATCTCATTTATGTTAATTTTCATCATCAATAAACAGTAATAACTACACTACAATACATGAGTATATGATTTATCGCCATCAAATCAAAACCCTAAACTAAAAACTGAAATACACAAGAAAATATTTCATAGTAACACAACTGACATGGGAAAATTCTGAACACCAATGCAATGGAACAACAAATACGATTGAAAACAGTAATACCAATTAACAAGAAACCAATGGTCAAACTCAAAAGCATAAATCTTGAGCTAAAAAAGTTTAAACAAATGAATGCTGCAGGGTTTTGAAGATATTACAATCCACAATTCTCAGTGTCAAAACAAAGCAAAACAGAGTGGCAGTAAACAAAAATAGATCTAATCAACCAGTTCCATGAATTCTTTTCGCACGTAAGTAGATCTAACACACAATCAGATCACAGGTTTTTTGTCAAACACATAGTGAGCAAGCCACTGCATGAAAAAAACCAAAACAAAAACAAAAACATGTTCACCATAATAAGAGAAAACCCGATCGGAAATCAACCACAAAAACACAAAACGAATACGAGTGTAAAATAAAGCACAGATTTTTAACACAACAAGAATTTCATAGTAAAAGAGGGCGGGACCTGGAGACAAGGAGGGAGTTCAGGTTGGTAAAGAGATCGGAGTTGTTGAAGGTCGGAGAGTTCTCTGGGAATGCCGTAATCTGAATCCATGAGAGAATTCCTTGGTGTTCGCTAACTCTGTCTGCGACTCAGAGTTTTTTTTTTTTTTGTTTTAGTTTTATTTGTTTTACCTAGTTTTTGAGGTTTTTGGTGTTTGTTGGTTGGGGTGTGGGTTTGAGAGTAGTAGTAGTAGTTGGACACTGAGGGAGGGTCTTTAAAAAGATCGTTTTTATAGGAGGGGGAAAAGGTGGTGACTCGGCGATACAACCAACCTTGTTGAGACTTGAGACCACAGGTTTGGTTGTCCAGTCCTTGCTTTTCTTTCTAATTCGCCTCTGTTTTTTCTATTTTATTACGTACATGCCATGGGTTCTTTTTTGTAGGTTGACTGATTTGCCCTCCGCTTCTCGAATCCTTGAATTTTATTCGTTGAGACTTGAGATCCTCAACTGAACTTCGCCGACCCATTTGTCAATTCTCAATTTGTCGTCGTTGGTATATACCAAGATCAACGTGATTACCACCGTTGATTTAGCTCTTTCTTATTTCTTTATCAAATATTTTTTCGAAAAATTTAGAATTATTTTTAAACCAAAATAAAAAATTAGAAACGTAAAATATCAAAATAAAAACAACTCAACCATTAAGGCAGAAAAACATACTTTAGTTTTTTTTTTTTTTTTTTGTCAGTTTTATTGGATCTGGATGGTATATCCATGATTCTAGCATGAAGTCATGAGCTCGTAATGGCCCATGCTGGTGGTTTGAAAGAGACGGGAGTAGTTAAAAAGTCACAATATCTTACGTGGTAGACTGTAATTAGATGTTTGTCACTTTTACATGGACTTACAATTTTTTCTTTATTATTTACACTTTGTCACGTCACTGTTGTGGTAAGAAGTTGTGAAAATTTTTGTGGTTCTAGACTTTTTCAATGAATTATAATATATACGATATATACACTATCTCTAGTCCTTCACATGAACATAATTTAAGAAGATAAGTGTTACGATTCATAACATTTTCAAAACAAATCATATATAGTGTTGTAAAAACTTACCATTTAGAATTTGTTGTGAAAAATACTGTAAAAATATTGTGTATATAACATTTCTCATTAAATAATGATTAAAACATAAATCAGTTATTAGGCAAAACAAAGTTACATATTTTCTCAACTAACAAAAAAGAAAAAGATGAAAAGTTAGATATATTTAAGAGGAAAAAATTTTCAAGCTTTTGGTATATGCTGATTATCAAAAGTCAAAACATCTCAGTTCCTTTTTCACAGTTCCCAAGTATTCATTTTCATTTCATGTTCCTTTTTAGTGCCAAAAATAGGTATTCTATTGAATATTCTATTCATTTTAATTTTTCTTAAACCCTTTTATAATTTTTTAATACAAAACATCACGTTGAGAGGTCAAATGCTACGAAGCATGGTTGATCTAATCATCAATGTTATTATTATAATTAATTAGTTCTCTCATTTTCACTTGCTTTCATTATTTATCCCTTTAAAAAATTCGTTCATCTCTTTCACTGTTTTTTTCTTTATTTTAACCGTTTTCACTTGCTTTCATCATTTATTTCTTTTAAAAAAATGTTCTCCTTTTAACATTTTTTTTATGACAAAATTTGACTACAAATTTAATTATATATAATCAAGTTTGTAACCAAACTTTATTCTTATTTTTAATTTGAATTCAAGCCATAATATTACTTAAGCGGTTTCGGCCGCCGTGGGTTTAAGGATGTAGCCTACAAAATAATATACTAATACTTTAAGATAGAAGAAGAACCCATTAGCTAGGGAGCAAAATTTGTTCGCAGATTTGTTTAATTTGGTTGAATCAAGATAATTTTGTTTAACATTGTACAAAAGTGGCTTTTAGTAAGATAATTTTATAACTTAGATGTGAAATACAGAAAGTTAAGGGGCAAATTCTAGAAAGACAGCACCGGTCGCACTTAACAAAGCTGACCGGAAGATGGAAGATGGAAGATGGGGGTGGTTGCTTTGCTTGTGATTCATTGTGCACATTCGGTTGGAATATGCTGTTAGGGACATTTTTGTAACTTAATGGAGGCCCACTGACTTACCAACCAATGTTTTATGTAATACTAACTTGAAAAACACTGGCTGTATGTATCCTTCACCTAACTCTCCACCATGAACTTTTCTCTAACATCATATCTCTAGTCAGGTAAAGGCATTGAGCTACTCTAGAAATAGGAAGGGTCAAGGGTCAATTTTCTTTTTCTTTTTTTTCTTGAGCTCTAGAATAGGGAAGGGTGTTGGTAATGGGACAAGATGGTTATTTTGAATGCTCCGTTCCCTTTTTAAGACCGAAAAAACTCACATTCACATGAGGTGAGGAGAGCAGAATAAATCTGCGCAGGATGTAAACATTTTATCATCTTAAATATAAACAAGATTGTTTATTTTAAAATTCTATGTAGATCAATGAAGGGTTTTTAAGATAGAAATTAAAATAGTGAATTTGAAATACTAATATTGAATTTGAAAATATGATATTCTAAAAATACTTCAAGCTAATATATGTTTTAATGCATACCATTTTATAATATGTGTTTAGATTTATCTTGAAAGAAATCATATCATATACTATATAATAAAAGTCGGACTTAGAAACCGTGGTTGCGCCAAGTGACTACACCAAATTGCAGAAATTTTTTTAGATTTAAAAAATATATATATATAATTTTTTTTTTTTTTGTTCTTATCTTCTTCTCTTATAATTTATAAGTTGATAAAAAATATTAATTTAATTACAATCCAAACTCTTCATCTAATCCTTTTTTTATTTGAATTATATTATCACATGTAACAAAAAAAAACATAGTACACCTAAAAAATTTTAAAAAAGAAAACTGCAACAATTTTCATCTAATCCTTTATTTTTATTTTTTGAATTGTATTACTACGTGTAAAAAAAAATAGTACACAAATTAAAAAAAAAAGGAAATAAAGAAAAGAAAAGAAAAGCAACTTATTCAACTACATATAACGTATTCAATCTATATGACATTTTTGCTTCTTCTTTTTTTGAGATAACTACTTCTAATTTTTTTCATTCAATCTATATGACGTTTTTGTTTTTGTTTTTTTTTTTGATAAACATACATCCTAAGTTAATTCTTCTTCTCTTATCATTCCTAGAATGATCATAAATCTAATTTCCTCACAATTGAAAATTAATTCTCTCTCTCTCTCTCTCCACCAAATTGCAAAAAATTTGTTATATTTTTTAAAATAAAAAAAATAGAAATTTTTTTTTGTTCTTATCTTTTTCTCCTATAATTTCTAAGTTGATAATTTAAGTACAATCCAAATTTTTCATCTAATCATTTTCTTATTATAATTCATAAGTTGATAAATAATATCAATTTGATTACAATCCAAAATCTTCAACTAATCCTTATTTTTTAATTTAAATTATATTACTACATGTATTAAAAAAAAAAAAAAAAAAAAGCAACATTGTGCACTTTAAAAAAACAGCAAGGTAGTACATGTAAAAAAAGCAGCAACTACTCTTAGTATTTAAATAAAACACTAAATTCTTTGAATTTCCTCTTGCACTTTTTTTAAGATTTAGACTTCAGCTTTACACTTCCACAAATTAGACTAACATTAGACTTTTTGTTCATATCAACTTCTTCAATGTGGAGTGTAAATATACTAAATAATTTATAATGAATATGCACCGTACGGTTCTTTTTCTTTATTCTTTACTTCTTCTACCTACAACCTTTCAAGTATGTATTTGTTTGCTCTAATTTTTTTTCATTAAATTGAACAGGTTTTGTGTACTTTTTGTTTTTTGTTTAACCTAATTTGTTTATGTTTTATACAATTTATATGATTATGGTTTGAGAATTAATCATTAAATATGCTTAGGCATGATTTTTTTTAAATTATTTTTTGTTTTATGACATGGGTTCTAAGGATGATATGTTGCTTTCATCCTCTCAATTTTGATTTAGAGAAAAATCTTCTTTTTAGCTTACTGTGGGGCCCAGTAATTTGTGGCCCTGACCCATTTATTCGTTGGGGCCCAAGGCCCGAGCCGAGGAAGGTTATGGCCCAGGCTCGGTAATATAAGTACGAAGTAGCCTTGGGACACAGCCGAGGACGATTTAGTCCTCGGCATGTCCAAGGTCTCACCGAAAGAAAGGGTAAAAATGGTAAGACCAGCTTGGAAAAAATCTAAAAAATATCTAAGTCAATAGAAAAGGATACGCTGGAAAGTGCAACGACCAGGGAAAGCTGCCCTTACTGTCATTCAATACTCTGCACCTGACAGAGCCATACTCCCCAGCTTTTACAACCACCCCCAACCACTCTGGATATGAGCTGATGGGACAAGTATCAGTCTTAGAAAAGTCGACCCTACACGTGGACGAAGGATAAGGAACACAGGCTATAGTATAAAAGGAAAAGTAAGCAATCCATAGAAGAGGCTGGGAAAAATGGCCAAAACCAGAGCCTCCCAGCCCACCTCTAGGAGAAAAACTCCCAGAGCGTACACGTTTTATTTATGTATGAACACCCCGGAATACCACCGACTCGTGATCAAGGCCTAACCTTTCAAACCCACGCTTTATAAATGATATTGTTAAGGCCTATTTACGTGCGAACCCAGTATTGTTCTTGGGTCGTTCCAAATCGTGTCCTTACAATTGGCGCCGTCTGTGGGAAAGGCTTGTGTGTTGGCACAGGTGGTAGGTCGAAACAATCCCCTTGTCACTTCTAAACAGCCGATTGTATGGTTTTAGCGTAAAGTTCCACCAGGGGCTATGTTTCTTTAGTAGGGGCTGCGCTTCGTAACGTCAGCAGCACGGAGGGTTCTAGGGGCTTGGCCGAAGAGCTAATTCCCCGTAAACCAAGGTCCCGTGCCATAACCGAGAGGTTAATTCCCCCAAATACTTATCAAAATCAAGTTTTGGACAGAACCAAGGTATTGCATGGTTCTCGAACTCAAACCTATGGAGAAACCAACTACTTCTCAAAATCAAGTTTTGGACAAAACCAGGGTATTGCATGATCCTCAGACTCAAACCTATGGGGAAACCAACTACTTATCAAAATCAAGTTTTGGACAGAACCAAGGTATTGCATGGTCCTCGGACTCAAACCTATGGGGAAACCAACTACTTCTCAAAATCAAGTTTTGGACAGAACCAAGGTATTGCATGGTCCTCGGACTCAAACCTATGGGGAAACCAACTACTTCTCAAAATCAAGTTTTGGACAGAACCAAGGTATTGCATGGTCCTCGGACTCAAAACTATGGGGAAACCAACTACTTATCAAAATCAAGTTTTGGACAGAACCAAGGTATTGCATGGTTCTCGGACTCAAACCTATGGGGAAACCAACTACTTATCAAAATCAAGTTTTGGACAGAACCAAGGTATTGCATGGTCCTCGGACTCAAACCTATGGGGAAACCAACTACTTCTCAAAATCAAGTTTTGGACAGAACCAGGGTATTGCATGGTCCTCGGACTCAAACCTATGGGGAACCAACTACTTATCAAAATCAAGTTTTGGACAGAATCAAGGTATTGCATGGTCCTCAAACTCAAACCTATGGGGAAACCAACTACTTATCAAAATCAAGTTTTGGACAGAACCAAGGTATTGCATGGTTCTCGGACTCAAACCTATGGGGAAACCAACTACTTCTCAAAATCAAGTTTTGGACAGAACCAAGGTATTGCATGGTCCTCGAACTCAAACCTATGGGGAAACCAACTACTTCTCAAAATCAAGTTTTGGACAGAACCAGGGTATTGCATGGTCCTCGGACTCAAACCTATGGGGAAACCAACTACTTCTCAAAATCAAGTTTTGGACAGAACTAAGGTATTGCATGGTCCTCGGACTCAAACCTATGGGGAAACCAACTACTTCTCAAAATCAAGTTTTGGACAGAACCAAGGTATTGCATGGTTCTCAGACTCAAACCTATGGGGAAACCAACTACTTATCAAAATCAAGTTTTGGACAGAACCAAGGTATTGCATGGTCCTCGGACTCAAACCTATGGGGAAACCAACTACTTATCAAAATCAAGTTTTGGACAGAACCAAGATATTGCATGGTCCTCGGACTCAAACCTATGGGGAAACCAACTACTTCTTAAAATCAAGTTTTGGACAGAACCAAGGTATTGCATGGTCCTCAGACTCAAACCTATGGAGAAACCAACTACTCAAGAAGAATTCTAAATCGTTCAGTTCTCGGACCAAATACCGGAAAGGGTTGAGATTATAAAAGTTATTAGCAAGATGGCGAAATGCCTTATTACTCAGCAACCTGCAGGGGCTGTACATTTTTGGGTTATATGTCCTCGGATGATTACCTCCTACACCGCGCCGAGCATTCAACTGTCATCTCGGCCATTTTTGGGGTAAGTGTTGTTTTCTTAGGTCGGCATTATTGTGCCAAACAGTTCTCGTAAGTTCATGATAACATTTTTCTTCTCAATAAGGATTTCAGCCCTAAGTATCAGTTGTTCGATTCAGTATTATTAAGTCGGGTAGCTTCAATAAGCTTATATTAACATATTCTTCTTTTTGCTTAGTAGGGGTTTCTGCCCTATGTATTATTTGTTCAGATCGGCATTATTATGTTAAGGTAGTTTTAACAAATGTAAAGTAGGGTCTTTTTGTTAACAAGGATTTCGGCCCTAAGCACCATTTAGAATACCAGAATAAAGAAAAAAGTCATGTGGTAATACGTCTGTTTACAGGGTAATCATTTTAGAAAGAAGAGTTAGAATATACAAAATAAAGCAGTATTGACTTTTATTAATATAAAAAGGTATTACAGCGTACAATGAAGGGCTTAAACAAGCCTATACGGAAAACGAATTGCAAAAAAATATATATAACAAACATACAAACAACCAGAAATCTTTTTTAATTCTGCTCCGAAGTCTCTCCAAATTCTGCCCCAGTATCACCCATATTGAGAGGAGGACCTTCTTTGATGGATAAGGAGAAGGAGGAGAAGAAGAAGAAGAAGGAAAAGCACCAGGATGGATCTGGTGGTGGAAAGAAGAAGAAAGAGAGGCAAAAGGAGGCACCAGTGAAGGAAGAGAGGAAGAAACAGGGATACTTTGTCCCTACGTCAGTCCTGATTCCTAACACGCTGGTGCCATGTTAGCTATGCTCATGAGAGAGCGGCTGGTACTGATATTGGGTGACCCCAGCTCAGCCGCGCTAAGAGATTGACGCGACGAGCCCCTGCTTCAGATTTTGGCTGAAAGGAGGGTAAGAAGTATCTTGAGTCTCTGCCATCCCTGCCCTGACCGACCCAGTTTGAGCTTCATAAGAATGTAGCATTTCTGAAAAGGGTATGGTCTCTTCATTCCCCCTCCTATCATGGACGAAACATAAGTTAAAGTGTAAACGAGCGGATATGGGAAATTCTGGGGGAGGCTAAGAGTTTTTAAACTTTAAAAAAATTTTGAAAGGTCTCTGTGTAATAGAGGTAACCTCCTACTTTCATTCTTATATGAAGGGCAAAACGGGAGGCATTTAATCTGCCCAAATCTCCAGGAAAAGCGGTAAACGAGAATATACCCGTTCCACTTCCCCACACCGTCAATAACCGTCGAATTTAAAGGGTCTCGTGAAGGGAAATCGTGTATTAAAGGCGCGTTTTGGACAATCAAACGGTAGGAACGCATTGTGAATGAATTCAGAGGAATGTCCCGTAGCCCGGTATGTTTCCTGGGTAGATGAAGAGACGCTAACATTAATGAAAGACAGAGTTAAACGAGCCGTGATAAAGGCTTGGCATTTCCAAAACCCTCCTCTCCAATCAAAAGGTTGGACAGCAGGATTTTGAGGGGCTATTGTAGGGCCCAGTAATTTGTGGCCCTGGCTCATTTATTCATTGGGGCCCAAGGCCCGAGCCGAGGAAGGTTATGGCCCAGGCTCGATAATATAAGTACGAAGTAGCCTTGGGACACAGCCGAGGACGATTCAGTCCTCGGCATGTCCAAGGTCTCACAGAAAGAAAGGGTAAAAATGGTATAAGAGCAGTTTGGAAAAAATCTAAAAAATATCTAAGTCAATAGAAAAGGGTACGCTGGAAAGTGCAACGACCAGGGAAAGCTACCCTTACTGCCATTCAATACTCTGCACCTGACAGAGCCATACTCCCCAGCTTTTACAACCACCCCCAACCACTCTGGATATGGGCTGATGGGACAAATATCAGTCTTGGAAAAGTCGACCCTACACGTGGACGAAGGATAAGGAACACAGGCTAGTATAAAAGGAAAAGTAAGCAATCCATAGAAGAGGCTGGGAAAATGGCCAAAACCAGAACCTCCCAGCCCACCTCTAGGAGAAAAACTCCCAGAGCGTACACGTTTTATTTATGTATGAACATCCCGGAATACCACTGACTCGTGATCAAGGCCTAACCTTTCAAACCCACGCTCTATAAATGATATTATTAGGGCCTATTTACGTGCGAACCCAGTATCGTTCTTGGGTCGTTCCAAATCGTGTCCTTACACTTACTATTAAGCATGTCTTGATATAATTTAGATTATAAATTGTTCATAACAATTTGATTTTTTTTTTCTAATTGAAATAGCTTTGGCTAACTATTAGAGTTGTACACTTTGATCTATAAAAGAAGTCAAACTATCCATTTAGTTTTTATTTTTATTTTTTTATCAATCATTAAATATGGTTTGACATGATTTTTTATCAATCGTAAATTTTTATAATAAAGAACAATGACAAACAAGAACAAGGATACACTAAAATTATAGTGTATAAAGAGGTATTCAACAATCTCCCAAAGATACAAAATTCTCGTTAGAGCACAATTGGTAGGTTACAAAATAATAATTTTTTATTAGGTGTTATCATTTTATATTTGATAATTATTATACCAGAACAAATTCCTTTTGTTATTATAATAATTATTTGAGAGATTATTATTTATCAAATAAAATGTATATTCTATAAGTTTATGATAAAACTGTGCAACGCTCGGGCCTTTGACTAGTAAGATACATACAACACAAGCGAAGTTTTTTAGCATGGTAATTTAAGTTATTAAGTTATTATTAGTTGAATGGGCTTTACGAAGTTTTTTACTAATCTCTTAAAAAAAAGTTTTTTACTAAATACTCTCTTTGTGGATAATTAAACGTAACAAATTGAAATACCTTACTTTCTAAAAAAAAATAAAAAAATTGAAATGCCTTAAATTTTTAAACTTTTGCTAAAAAACACTCCTTAAAAAGGTTGTAGTCCTTATTTTATGATTCTAATAAATTTAAAAGATTTGAGTAGCTTTGCATCTTCAAATCCTTTATACATGTTAATCTAAATAGAAAAAATAATTAAGAAACTAATAATTTTGTAGATTAATAAAAATATAAAAAGATTGAGATGTTACAAGATCCTACATATTTATAATTTTACTTAAAGAAGTGAATTAGATCATAAAATTTGAAGATTTTAAGATATAAAACGAGAATTTACTAACTATACAAAGGAGGTGACTTTGACATTAATTTTTCTTTTTTTAGAAAGTTGCTTTGACAATTATGGGATAAAGATACGAGAGAATAAAAGAATCGCTAATATTGATAGTGACCAGATATGTATAAAAAAAATTATGAATAAGATATATATTTAATAAAGATTAAATCATACTCCCATAAAAAAAAAAAAGATTAAATCATACAAATAAATAATTATATATATATACACACAACACTTAAAATAGGGCAAGCAAATGATTCTCCAAAAAAAAAAAAAATAGGGCAAGCAAAACCCATTCCTCCTCTCATCCCTCTTCAAGAGGGGGAGAACCCAAAGAGCAACTGAACAAGACATTTTTACCATCCCTGTATTCACTACATGAGAACATATTCTTTTCAAAGAATGTTATTTACTTAGTCCAATGCCAAACCAACAAACAAAAAATTAATACGGATATTATCATTAATTCTCGCCCCAAAGGCCCAGATCATTTATAGTTGATCTGTTAGAACTCTAGGTTAGGTCAAGTTCACTTAACCTGATAGAAGCACATTCGCATTCCAAATGAGGAGAAGAAAATGAAATCACACCCAAAGCATATGGGTCATGTGGCCAGAGATCTCCAACAACAATCTCTCAAAATGTGTAAATCTCACAATAATGCAGTAATCTCTCGAAGTGTGTAACTCTCACAATATCGCAATAATCTCTAATTACAATGTGTAGACCTCGCAATAATCATTCAAGTTTTCTACTAGTTAAGAGCATCTCCAATAGATGCTCTATATCTATTTTTTGGAATAAAAACATCACTGTTCACACTCTATTCACACTCCAACAGATTCTCTATCTCCATTTTTAGATTAGTTTTGCTACAGTGCTTCTCTACAAATAAAGAACATTGTAGCTTTTACTATTCATTATTCAAATGTTTTTTTCTATTATAATAATCAGGTATTGAATAAAAAAATGTTGGAAGATGTATAGTTGTTAAAAAAAGAATAAATAATGAATAAAAAATAATGAAGAAATAATATTTAAATGAAATAGAGAAAATGATAGAGAATCTGTTGGAAAGTATATTTATAAAAGTAAGTAGGTAAAAACTAAATGGTACTGTTCATTGTCCAAACAGTACAAAAAATTGGCTAATATGCTGAGATGCTCAGATCTTCAGCCCTTCAAAAATCGTACCACTATGCTCCAAATTCTTGATAAATATTCAGAAAAGGAAAATAGGTAGATATCGGGTAACTTTCTAGCTCACCCACCAAAGACAAAGAAAGCAGTCCCATATTGGCATATTCTGTGTCTGTCTCTCTAGCAAAACCTCACACTCCATTTATTTTGGGGTTAGGCCCAAGAATATTGCCTTTCATTTTTATCGGATGCCCTTAGATAATTGGTCAACAGTCCATTTAAAGAAAGTTTCATGAAAAAGAAAAAAAAAATTAATATTCTTTTTTTTTTTTTTCATAAAAATAGTGTCAAACATATCCTAAAATGAATTGTTAACCATTGCCCTAAGGGCATTCGTTAGCATGACCCAATTATAATAAGGATGACCCAATTATAATAAGGATGAGTAATAAAGCTGAGATTTAGGTTTGATTAGAAACAATTTATTTAACTGAAATTGAAAATTTTTTACTAAAATTGAAAACTTTTTACTAAAAGTACTGTAAATAAAGTTAAAAGTTAGTTGAAATATTATAGTGAGACCCCTAAATATCAAAAAATACAATGAAACCCATAAATAGTAACAAAAATTAACTAAATAGTAAAAAAAACAGTCCAATATAAGTTTATTCCAAATGCAACCTTAGAGGTGCGGATCTATTAATTGAGAAAATATCACCTTCGCCAGATATCCCTTGATTCCCTTCTCTTGCCCGAAGGAAGATGAATATGGCTACTCCATGCACAAAACTCAATCAACATTGTGCTACAATGAGCATGGTAATATACTAATATACATCCAGAGTTTTTTCATGATTTTGAAACTTCAAACTGTAAATAACCAGCATGGAAACTTATATATGATTTGATAAAGATGATTTGTGTTGAGGAAAGCTCCTTTTACTTTTTATGATTGCTTCATTATAGTCACGATCCAACAGAGAAAGGTGGAGGAACCATGCCTCAATAATGGAAACAAAAATACATATTTTCAACCCAAAATAATATACCATGCAAAAAGGCAAAGAATAACGATTCGGCTATAATGAATAAACAGGGAACCATAACTTAATTTACTCATTAAAAATCCACCAGCATGTCCGTTAGTATCATTTATTATCACTTAACTAACTACTCTCAACACCTAGACATCAAAACAGAGAGACAACTGAGCATATAAAGGAAGAAGAAGTCTCTCACAAAAACTCAGAGAACAAGGTTTGTGAGAACAAGGTAACTCGATTTCATTTTTGTCCTCGAAGCTTTGCATCTCCTACTCTTTACAAAAGATTGTACCATAAAGTCTCCAAACATCTTACTTCTTGCCCCTCTTAGAGCTACTCCTGGGTTTCTCTGTCCCACGTTTACGAGTGGAACCATTTCCAGGATTAACTGGGGCATTGCTGGCAGATTGAATAGGCACATGATGCCCAGGAACCAAAGCAGGGAACCCAACAGCAGGGATTCTGCAAAGTAACCATGGTCAACATCATCCAAGTCAAAAAACATGATTAGATTAGCCATCACATAGGGCTGAAGCATTATGAAAACAATACTCTTTCTTTTCCCACCTTTAAATGAACTAGGTAAAAGCTAAAACTAAAGATTTACCGAAACCATAATGGTAATTCAACCAAACTTTGCAAGCACAGGCACAACAACCTCTTACAAGTAAGGTCATGGGAAATGAGAATTAGTAGTATAAGGAATACATAGAGCTGATTAATCAACTGAATACAAACATGCAAGTTGCATGATGTAGTTGTACAAGAAAAACCAAATAGCTTACACACCCATGTGAAGGCCAAACTTCTAAAAGATCTTCAAGGCAACAAATTTTTTTTTAAAGCATGGGTGAGTGTAATTTGGTCAAGATGAAGTTTTGTGCAGAATGTTGCTAGTTCAGAACAAGCAAACCTTCAATTATATATCCGTCAAGAGATACTTAAATTCAACTTTCTGGAATATATTTGAATATCATCTTATCTATAAGCTTAGTCAGACTCAATAAAAAAAGTGCTTTAAAACTCTCCCCTCAAAAGAGGGGGGAAAATTGGACCTAGACTGATCAAGTGAAAAAAAAATTTAGTTAAATTTGTTAAATCTTATGCCACACTCAGCCAATTGTAAGTTCAAACCAGCTGAGCTCAAACAGGAACACCTAGCTCAACGCGGTCCACACAATAGTTCAATTCACTAGGCAGTTATACATGGCAGGTTTCCAATGGTAATTCTATACTTCTCTCAGAATTAGCTATTAAACTACTTAGTCCCCAAATAAATTAAAAAAAAAAAAAAAAAAAACAATAATCGTAATGGTAATAGAAAAAAAGCAAGAACAAGATGGTTATGATTCATACCCAAAAAGAGCACAGCAGACTCCTGCTTGGTTGCTGAAGCACCAAATGCACTGCCCGAATGCAAACTAAGCCGTAATGCTTGATTCTCGGCGTAACAGCACTGAAGCAAATGCCCCAGTCTCCTACATTCCCCTTCCAGATACCTACTCTTTAACTCAAGATCCCTCACATACATCTTTTTCCTCTCCCTTGATCTCACCGCCGCATCCTTATTTCTCAGCTGCCTGAAAAATCAGACCCATCATGACATACAACTCTTGAAGACTCTTTATCATTCAGATAAAGTAATGTATCAAACATTCATACTCTTCCCATTGTATTGAAAGTCACAAATTCCCCACAACATCTTATTTTGCCAAAAAATTATTGCCCATATCGATAAAATGTAATAAAGCACCACAGACAACAAAATTCCCAACATAATTGTTCTTTGTCATACATAATTTCCTAATAGTAATTTAGTACCACGAATGAACAACAAAATTCACCAACATAATTTGTATTTACTAAGCAGTTCTATATAAATTTTTTTAAAAAAAAAAATTAAATATATAATACACAAAGACTTGTTCTTTAAACGATTATTATACAAAATCAAACCCTAATTAAACAATACCTATAATAGAAAGTCCTTTTTTTACTGATTTAAACAATAAGCATAACGCAAAATTGATATTCAAACCCTAATATAAAAAATTAGCAGTACCTTCTTCGTTTCTTGGAGGTAGGATCATCAGCACCATCATTATCATCATCTTGAGTTTGATCATCGTTATCGACCTTCTCCTTCACCGAAATACCGTTTCCGTCATCGGAATCGCCGGAAGAGTCCTTATCGATCGGAGAAGACGCATCGACGACCTCACCGGAAGCCTCTACAGGGGAATTCACGAGTATATCGGCGAAAAAGCTGTCACAGAACTCGTTGCTCGGCTCCGCCGCGCCAGAATTGTTGTTGCCGTCGTCGTCGTTCATCAAAAAGGTCTGGATCTCGTCGATTTCCGGTGAAACCGAATCGGGTAAACCCATGGGTTCGAGAGAAAAAGCATTTCCGTCCTCTGGTAATTCATCGAAGAAACCATCCCAATCGATCTTTCCGAGTATTTCATCGTTTAAAAAATCAGCATCATCCATAATAACCCACTAATTGGGATTTCTAGATTAAAAATTTTAAAACCCTAACTGAAATTTTACAATAAAAACGAAAAAAAAAAATTAAAAATTAAAAGGAAAGTGGTGTTCTAGTTGGGTCTAGTAAGAAGAGCAGTTGTGATTTATAGATGTGTTTAAAGTTTAAACGCGTATTTTCGGTTTCCTTTGCGAGTAAGAGAAGGAAAGGTCAAATTTTATTAAAGTTAAAAAAAAAAAAAAAAGGGAAAGGCTACTGAGTGGAAATTAGATTCTATGCAACAGCGCGGTGGTCCAATCACGGTGGTCCACGTGTGATTGAGGAGAATTGGGGTTTGTGTGTGATGACGTGGACGAATAGAGTTTTTGTTGTACAGATTCTAGTGAGATCCTCGGAGCAGAGGATTAATGTGTGAGCGTTCCCGTCACTCAGCCAATAGAATCGCAGTTAGTGGACGCTGAGAAAAGTTGTGGCGTTAACACGTGCAAATAGTGTGCCTTTTTTTTTTTCTTTTCTTTTTATGTTCTTTTGGGATTGTTTTTTTAGGGTGTTTCATTGCATTCCAAACAAAAATTTGGAAAAGAAAAAGATTTTCAAGTCCGTAATTCTTAAGATAAATAATAAACGTAAATCCACCACGAGACCAACGATTACAATATCAAATTCATCTATTTCTAGCAAAAATCTTGTAACTTAATTTATTAATATTTGTTGTTGTTTTCAACAAGCTTTTCAGACCCAAACCGTTTATTGAACCGTAAAAGAAAGAGATTCAAGATTTTTGAAGTCAAACTAAGGTCGAACCGTGATGACGTCATAATTAATTTAATAATTAATTAAAACCTAAATATAGATATTAAATTTATAAAACTAGCAAAATTGACTAATATATCTATATATGTGAGGGAAATTTAATGATTTTCAAGCATATATTTAATAATTAAATAAGAAAGTTAATAAAATAAAATAATAACCATGAAAACATTAAAATTTATGATTAATTTTTGAAGTAAAGTTGAATATCTTTTAAGGATTTTAATTATAACTTTTTTTAATTCTTTGTAAGAGATGGATAATTTAATTAAGTATAATAAAATTGTGTTAAGTTGTTTTTATAAAAAAATTTAAAAAAAAATTGCTAAGGGGTTGGACCGCACAGTTCATGCCACCGGTTCATGCGGTCCAATCCCGGTTTTAGGGGTTCACGGAATTGTCACATATGCCCGGTTCTCTATGTTTAAAAAACCGAATTTCAATCCGGTTCTCGCTTTTCACCGTCCGACCTCCTGGTCCGATCCGGGTCTAAAAACCTTGGTTTTGAACGGAACCATCAACTCTCCCACACCTATCAAAGCTTAACCCATAGGCCATAGAGTTCTAGCCAAATCAATAGATCAATGATCAATTGATGTGGAGGCTGAGTACACCTAGGCTATGTAGGATGGTCAGTAAATGTGGCCTACTCAGGATTATTTAGTGAATAGTTAATCGCCTTCCACGAGAAGAGCTGAAGAGAATATAAGATTAATGTTGTTGTCATTAGAAAAAAAAAAAAAAAAAAAAAGAAAAAAAAAAAAGAAAAAGAAGAAGAAGATATTAATAGAGCCACAATTGAATTGCAAATCATGCTTTTCAAAGAAAACAAAATGCTATATGGGTTGAAGAAACACCACCTTGTATTAAAAATATTTTACAGTTTTATGTTCAGTTGGATTAGTTGCCCCTTCCTTGAATTAGTGTTTTTGTATTGGTTGATTTTTTATAATAAAACTATCGTTTATTACTCAAAAGAAAAAAACATAAGATATCATCAAAAGCTAACACATTTATGAATTTACTTTCCTTAAAAGCTTAACACATTTTTTTTTTAGAGAAAGGTTTTAACTTATCAATTGCTTTTGATTATTATTTTTTATTCTCAGACTAAAATACCAATTGGTTTTTTGTGTAAACGGAGTTATATATGAGTAATAATAGTCAAATATGAATGAAAAAATTATTCAATACTTGAAAAGTAATATTTCTTCCTCTCATATATATATATATATATAGAGAGAGAGAGAGAGAGAGAGGAATTTCATCCTCTCATATGAATAGTAAATTATACCATGAATTTAATTAATAGACCTCATTATTAAATGAGGGAAAAACAGAAGTAATAAATAATTATCCCATAAACAAGTAGGCCAGTTACATAAAGAGGTCCAATGGACACGTACTTTTATTATATATTAAAGACATGTTTAACTATGTTTAGAGCTTGAATATTTGTCACTTGAATAAATCCATCATTTTGAGGAATGGAAGAGAGCAGGTTGGTTAAGTGCCTATTTGTTTCAGTTTTTAGAGGCTGAAACGCACGTTTGTTTAAAAGCTGAACAGAAATTACCATTTGGTTCAGCAGAAACGCAACTTTTATATAAAAGTTGCGTTTTGGGCCAAGGCATAAAACGCGCAAGCCAATTATGGAGCTCTGGAGGTCCATAAACAAAAAGTTCATGCGCATTCTGAAGCTATCCGTTGGGCTCTTCCGAAAATTACCAAATTACCCTTGATAAATCATCAGTTCTCACGTTGTCCCTCATTCCTCTCATCTCATCTCTCTGCTCTCCCAACAAATTTTCAAATCCAAACACAAAAAAATCTATAATAAATTCTCAAATCAGCTAAGGAAAAAAAAAATCAATCCCTTGCAAATTAGGATTCCTTAAAATGCAAAACAAAAAAACATCAGAATATAACAAAATGATAGAATTACAAGACGAAATTGAAGGCGAATGCGTCAACAACACTGACTTCTACTTCGATCAAATCGACGAACCCCTCCTAATCAAACCCTCCGACTCCGACCCCATTTTCGATCTCCAAGCCCTTCCCTCTCAGCCACTCGCCGTCTCCGAACTCCACCGTCTCATCTTCGTCGCGCACTCCGATGGATTCTACGTCGCTAGAACTTGAGTGGGACGCTATCGATTCCGTCAAGAACCAACAGACGAAGTGCTAAGAGAAAAGGGAGAAAGGAAAAAAAAAAAAAAAAGAGGAAGAAGGAGAGCTCTGGAACGTTCTAGAGTTTGGAGGAATGGCAGAGAAAAAAAAAAAAGGAGGAAAGAAGGATAAAAAAGAAAAGAGTAAGGGTACGTGTGTAGAGGAGAAAAAAAGAGGGAAAAAAAAAGGAAAAAAAGAAAGAAAAAAATACCGTGTGTGGAGGATAAAAAAAAAAGGAAAAAAAAGGAAAAAAGAAGAAGGAAATGTTATCACAATATTTTCACAATAAATTTTAAGGGTAGGTTATTATTAGCTAATATTGGTGAGAAAAAAAAAATTAGAAAGAGAAAAAAATAATTTTAATAGTATGTTAAAATTAAAATCAGTATCAATTTTTATCACAATATTTTCACAATAAATCTTAAGTGGTAGGTTATTATTAGCTAATATTGATGAGAAAAAAATAATTTTTTTAGAAAGAGAAAAATTGATTTAAGTATGATGAAGCAGTTGATTTAAGTATGAAACAAACTCATATCCAAAAAAAAAAGTATAAAATAAATTCCCTTATATATATTGTCATTTTTGGTAATTTACCCCTCAAACTGCCACTTTTATAAATGCTAACCAAACACTCAGTTTTTTCAAAAAGCACTTTTTAACAACTTTTACCAAACACTCAACTTTTTGAAAATGCACTTTTTCATTATGCACTTTTTGAAAACTCCACTTTCTCATTATGCACTTTTTGAAAACTCCACTTTCTCATTATGCACTTTTACAAAAAGCTGAACCAAACTCACCCTAAATCTGAGACAGGGAGACTTGGTACCAGGTAAGTATAGGTAGGTGTCAATTGGATAACAAACCTGTAGACATTTTCTTAAAATAATTCTATCGCAAGCATCATATATTATCATTCGTGTTAAATGACTAGTTCAAAATTATGAATAGAATTTAGAATATATAAATAAAGAGAAATACTACGTTCACAACATTTTCACAATAAATTATAAGTAGTTAGTTATTATTGGTTCAAATTTGAACCTATCACTAAGATTTTTTTGCTCCAACAATAACAACCTGTCATTTAAAATTTGTTGTAAACATGTTGTGAAAATATTGTGGACGTATCATTTCTCATGAATAAAACCATTCAAATTATTGAACAACAAACCCAACCTTAATAGCTGCATACAATAAGAGCCCGTTTAAATTGAAGATGAGTGAAGGAAAATAGAGTAGAGGTAGCTAAAAATAAACTAATTTTGGACTAAATCTACTCTATTCTCCCTTCCTTCTCCTCAATCCAAACGGACCATAAATTACTACAGCATTCTCTAAACAAATCACATGTCCTTGGTCATGTGTCTCTCACGTGACAAGCTTCACATTTTCTCAAATAAAAAGACTCCAGAGGAAACGAAACAGTATAATCCCTGAAATTGAACCACCAAGAAACATGCAGCAAAAGGTCATCGTCGGATGAGTTTGCAGTTTCTGTGTAAGCCAACACCATCTAAAATAACCAAAACTAGATAAACAAAGCAACAAATATCTTGCACATGACCTTTGATTGTTTTTCAAATTAAGGAGTAAAATTTCCATTCAGACATGGAAGGAAAAAACCATCGCCAAGAGCTTCACAGCACGTTGGCACATCTGGCTCTCTCCATACAGGAGCCAAGAGGGCTCAGTTCAATTTCCTGGGGTCATGTTACTCTACTCAATGTAGCCAAAAAAGAAACAAAAGATAAAAAAACCTACGCTACACCTCAGACATATAGCTACAAAGTAAAGTTGGAACCAGAACTAAACAATAAACAGCAAGCACAGTTGCAACAGAGAACACAACACATGACAGAAATGCAAAATCATCCCAGATGCCTAACACCTTAAAGGAACCAAGCTTTTTGATAATTGATAAAGATAAAGAGTCCATCTTGCATGGAGGACGCAGTAAAGGAGGGAATTCTTCCCCGTCTTACAAGAGAGCTTGACATAATTTTTAACGAATCAATACACTCTTGTGAGGATCCTACCATTATGAACCTGAACACTTCTACATGACCATGATTTACTCCTTGTTATGCAATAAGCACATGATTATTGCATTTTGTGATCATTTTTTCACGATTTCAAACATCCTATACACCTTTAAAATACACACACACACTCACAAACGATAGGATTTGAATTTATGGTATCCACTCCATGAAGATTGCCTTTTATCATTAGGTCAAGATACCAATTGGTTTTTAGTTTAGGATCAAACCCCACCATTCTATGCACTTATTAAAGAAATGAACAAAGAGGTATCACATTTTACATAAATTGCCCTATAAAGTATGTTGAATTAAAGGTCTGCTTGAGATTTGCTTATTTCCAGTAGCTAAAAGCTAGTTTATTACCAAAAAGCGAAAAGTTAGATTGTTTGCAAAAAAAGTTGAAACAAAAAGCAGATAAGCAATTGTCAAATGCACACCACATATTCAAGCATAATTATAATAAAAGAATAAATTTTATTGAAGATGACAAGCTTTGAGCACCAAACTCCAAGGACATCAAAGTCCTGCACATCTCATATGACCCTGTATTTTGTGCTGATAGATCAGTGTCATGGAATGACTCCAGCTAAGAACTTCAATAAACTGGTAGTAAGGTAACAGTAGATAATCAGGCTCTGTATAGGTAAAGGTGGGGTGAAGAGTTCAAATGTTTAAATAGAATATGTATAAGGTGCTCCAAATTTCCTTCTCACATTATGTAATTCTGAATAAGTAGAACTTCACCATTTCCTGTAACATCAAAGGACCTGTCACTACAGATCACACTGCCAAACCCCATGAAACTTGAAGACATGTCAATATTGGAGTTGCTGAAGTTATGACACTTCAATCCTCGACTTCTTTTCACCTCCAACAAATGAACACTTTTAAGTAGTAACCCATACATTAATGTGTATTGTCACCCTCCAAACAAAACAAGTTGTCTTCGCCAGATCAAACATGGGTAGACCCTATATCTGCAGTGCTAGGGCAAAGGGTGAAAGAGGTGACTTTAGGACTCTCAATAGTAGATGGGTAAAGAGTGTTTTTGTTCCTCAGGGGGTCAACCTAGTATCCTATAAAGCCACAAAACATTGAGAGAAGCACTACCTCAAAGCTAGATTTAAACTCAGACTTCGTGTTGTCAATATTCCCGCGTTAAACATAACCTGTTTTTGCTTTCCTAGAGGCAGAAAAGCAGAATATTATTCCCTGATAAACATGTTTATTTTGATTAGAAGAAAACAAAACTTAGATACACACTTCATAAACTAACCAGACAACTTGCCCATTTTCTGACCCACTTTGAGTACGGCAAGCCCAATTTTCAGGGCTACCAGACCTGGCCCTAAAAGCATAAATAAAAATCATTAGAGAAAGAGAGAGAAAAAAAAGAAAAAGATTCTGACTACAAAATAACACCAGGAACAGATATATAAGAAAATGCTCTAAATCTGTTGATCAATGACCTCTAGACGCTCAGGAAGTACCTACAAATTGCAGTGACATCTAGGATTACAGAAACAATCACAACCAGTTACCGAAAATAGATGTGGACTTATAACCACAGCCCAAATTAAACTCTGATACAAGACTAGCAGAACCCACCACACAACAAGTGTGCCGAGGTCCTACAGTAAGTTGATATTGACCAAAGCCTACATTATATTATACATCTTCCTGGAAATTTACACAAAGGATAGTGTCAATAAACCCTAAAATATTAACCTTGTCATTGTTATTTAGTTTTCCAAAATCTACAACTCATCAAGTCAAGCTCGATTATCAAAGGAACATGGGGCTTATGCCTCTAACCATTGAACGGTCAACTTATTGAACAAGTAAAACCTCAAATGAGAGAGACTGAAAAAATGAATGACAGATACCTGCAAGCCAATTTCACAGCTCCTTTGTCCTCAAATGACAAAAGACTGTCTTTTATATTATTTCTAATTATATTTTAAGCACTAGGATTATTTACATAAATGCATTTAAATTTACAGATGCTCTTCAAAAAACCCTGCCACTCTAAGAATGGGTGTTCCTATTTGATTTATGTAGCTGCTTGACAACCTACTATAAGATCAGTGCGGCTGAAAACTAACTAACTTGGCACTGATAGCCAAACCTCAAATAACACTCAAAATTGCAAAAGGCCAAGCAAACCACAAAGACCTCACCAACTTCCAAATACAGTGCTCTAAAATCTTAGATCATGAATTGAGCACCAAACACTCCAGAGGAATTCCAACTTTCTCTAAATAACAGAATTAAATTGAAACTACCACATCCTAGGGGGATTACTATTTACTCCAAACAAACTGATGCTCACTTATGATCCCAAGATTTCACACCTAGTTAAAAAGAGCTTATTCTATACAAATTCAACACAAGCTCTGAAAGCTTTATCTATCACCTTGAAAGCAAGCCTCAATTGACAACTCCCAAATTGGTCCAAATTATTTACATTGCAATCCTAGTATCAAGCGAAGACTAAATGAATACCAACAACCTGATCAAACATTTCACTCAAAATGCATAACGATTGAGCAACATTATGAAGCCTGACAATGGGTAATATCATCCACTTGGGCTAATTATCAGGTAACAGATAATAGGCCATTGATAAGATCAAGAAGAAATAATAAGAAAGAGGCCCAATTCTAATGTAAAAAGTATAGAGTATCCTATTGAAAACTGTTTAGCATTTGGAAAGCAAATGGTTAAACAGCACCTTAAGACTCCTACAATCAGACCAGATGCGTACCACAAATAACATAGATTCTGGATTGGCAACTCAAACTTAAGCCAATACACTTAAATTAATGCAGAAATTTGAACTAAACACTAACACCATTACAGCCCATACTTGAACAATGAAATTTCAACATAAAGGAAACTTAGAAGCATAAAATTTTCAAAGATGATCAACATTACCCAGTACCAGCAAAGTTAAAAGATTAAAAAAAAAAAAAAAAACTACAATTCAACATACAACATTTAATCTACTATCTTAAGTTGACACTACAATCATGGCCCAATGGTTCAATTTAAAAAGAACACCAATTTGGAAGTCTCAAGTAAGCATTAAAACAAACACGTGAAGAGCAACCTAGAAGGAACTAGATTTAAAAAGTAAATTACCAATGCCAAAGCCAAAGTGAGCTATTTATATATCATATCATATCATATCATATCACTCCCTCTCCTCCCTTTCTCGATTCCACTGCTCAATTCTAGCTCGGCGCTCCTCGCTTCCGTCCCTAACAGGACTCCTGCTCCGCTTAGGACTCCCATATCTTCTCTTAGACCCATCTCTTTCATGCCTATCATACCTGTCCTTGCTGGATCGCCCGTTTCCGCGATAATCACGGTCCCGAGAATCCCTCTCACGCCTATCGTGATCCTTCCGGTGCCGCAGCGGGCTCGAACTCCGGCTCCGGCTCCGGCTCCGGCTAACCCTATACCCACGGTACCTCCCAAACAGCTTCCTCCTCAATTCTCTCCCAATCAGCTTCACGTGCATGAAATTGCAGTACCCACCTCGGTTACAGTTATTCTCCTCGAATTGCCGACACGTGGCTTCGCGAAAATCGGTCACCGGCGAGAAATCGGCGATAATGGGTCGACCCGAATAGAACCGGCCCTGTAAGGCCTGTAAAGCCGAGGCGGCTTGGTCTTCTTCCTTGAACTGGACGTACACGTTGCCGATCATGTGGTCGGCGAGGTTGTCGCAAACGTTGAGGCTCTCGATCTCGCCGAACTTGCTGAGTTCTTCGAAGATGTCCTCGTAGAAATCCTCGAAGTGCTCTTGGATCTTGCGCGGGTCGATGGTTTGACCCTGGGCGTCCACGCCCGGCGTGATCATGTCGGGTCGTTGGTACATGTTCGACAAAAGCAAGGTCGGAGAGATCGTCGGTCGGTTATGGAGGCGAGAGCAACGATCGCCGTGGCGACACGCGCCGATCTTGAAGTAGAATGGGCAATTCACGCGGTCCTTCTCGGTGCCGAAGATCGAAGCCAAGTGCTCCGCCATGTTAAAATCGTTGATTAATTTTAGGGTTTGAGAAATGGGGGAAAAAATTGAATAAAAGCCTTATTTAGAAGAGGGGGAAATTGAAAATGAAAATGAAAACCCGGGGTGTGAGGAAATTTTAAAAATAAAAAATAAAAATTTGGGTTTTTGGATTTGAGGAAGGTTCTAGTCTATATATTTAAGGCTACGTAAGAAAATGAACTTCAATGGCTGGTTTTTGATTTATCCATCGATTAGGGACTCGAAGGTGGAACTTTTTTGTTCACCACTCGCTTTAATTGGGTATATTTATACATGACAATCACGAATCAGTAGGTGTAAAAAGAGTGGGTAGCATCATGGGCGTTAATTGCGTTGACTTTTCTGAGTTCTTTGAACAATGACAATCTTGTGGGTTTAAAAAAAAAAAGAGAAATGTTAATAAGCATGTGCTTGTTAAGGTTGTATTAAGATGGACCTTACTTAATTAAAAAATTGAATAAACAAAAGAAGATGATATAAAACTAGTCTTACAGTTTATTTTGATTTTTTTCTCTATAATGCTGAAAGAAATGACATAAACCTGCCCAAAAAAAAAAAAAAAACTGCAAAAAGAAAGTAAAAAAAGTTGATGTAACACAATCCTTTTTCTATTACCCAAGCTCTACTTGGGCTTGGGTCAATTCAGCCTAGTTCGTTTGATGATCCGAATAAGCTCAAGGCTAAACTTATTTGGTTGGATTTTCAATATTTTGTGAGCATCTGTACAATTTGATCTAATTGTTTAGGTCTAAATTGTCTCTCTCTCTCTTTTTTCTTTTTTTTAAATGATAAAAAAAGGTCTCACGCATGTGGTCATAGGTCATACCCACTTAAACCTGAATTTAACATGGTGTGGGGCACCGCTAGATATGTTAATATGGTGTCAGCCTAGCTCTTTTGATGATCCGAATAAGCCCAAGGCTAAACTAATTTGGTTGGGTTTTCAACATTTTGTGAGCATTTGTACAATTTGATCTGATTGTTTAGGTCTAAATTGTCTCTCTTTTTTTTCTTTTTTTTTAAAATGATAAAAAAATATCTCACGCATGTGGTCACAGGCCATACCCACTTAAACTTGAATTTAATATGGTGTGGGGCACCGCTAGATACGTTAAGGCTATTCACGACAGCACAACATTTTTTGTTGAAGCATGTGACTCGAGTCAGCATACCCCTGCAAGCACCACGTAATGCCAATCCGAGACTCCTACCAACGCACTATGCCAACAACTCTAAATTGTCTCTTTTGGTTCATTGAAGTGAAGTTGCTTTACTTTGTACGAGTTTATAGTCCTATATTTAGAGTGACAATGTAAACAATATCCTAGAGAGTAGAAAGAAACGGCTACCCTATTGCATACTTGTCTTAAAAATACATTGTCATAATCACTTTACCCTTAATAGAACTAGAGTGAGGATCTCACATGCTGGCACTAATTGAAAAATGATTTACGAAATACTTATGTTGCAACATAAGCTTGATAAAAAAAGTAAAAAATAAATCATAATAAAAATGGCTGATTTTGTGCATATCCGTTGATAGTTACAATGGTCTTAAAGCACTGCTTGAACATCTGGTTTATGTGTTTATGGTTTACCACATAGTACAATTGGAACCTGATTATTCGTAAATGTTATAAGCACTGATTCATATTTGTTTTGATAATTATTGTGACATGATTATTAACGTTTATATGGAGCATACACAGAGAATATGAGACACATTTATGCATATATGTCAGCTTAATATATGCTAAGATGTCTTTGATATTTATGTTGCTGAAACTATGCATAGATAGCCCACAATCCTCTTGCCATTTGTCTAAAATAAAATAGAAAGAGCCTACAATCCATGTAGCTTATAGAAGACCCGAGATAGGCGCTTTGATAGTAATTGGACTTACATCTATATAAAGTGTTACAAAGATGTTAGACGTACGCTCTTTGAAAAATGTACTCAATTGTAGCATGAAATTCATACTAGATATGCTTTTTCAACCATTTTAGGAGGTGGATGAAAAGATATCTAATTACGACTATGTGCCTTGTGACTATATTACAAGGGCAGGGTAATGTCTACACTACCCTATACCCATGTTGTGGCCGTGAATGATACAGCCTAACAAGACATGGTTGGGAAAGCGATTCAACCAAAGCTAAATAACATGAACTAAAGCAATTCTACCCATAGCCGCCGACAAGTTTTGTAGCTTCTTTGGATGTTTGTAACATAAACATGAGTATATTGGTGGGCGGAGATAATTAAGCATACTCAGATATATTGAACTCGAGGGATTAGATATGCCTAATTTGATGTTACCAAATGAGTTGGGGGGCATATTTGGATGAGTCTGAGGGACATGATATGCTAATCCTTAACAAGGCCTAGTGGTAGTGCTCCTAAACTTTTCTAGCAAGCATGCTCGACAGTTGCATGGCCTAATTTATTTACCCATTCAAACAAATTTGGAAGTAGCACAAGAGATGCATTATTTTCTCGTGCCCAGCGTTCAAATGGAAGACTTATAAAAATGTTGGACCAGACCTCCAATAACTACCAAAGTCAAAATCTATAAATAGGGGCAGTATAACTAACTTGTGAATGAATAGAGGAAGAGGTTGCAGGACAGCAGGAGCAATCCAAATTTATATTTCAAATTGAATCATTCAAGAAAGAATGTGAATTGAGCAAAAACAGCGTGCTTGCTCAACAATGCAACAGTGTTTATGAGGGGAAAAAAAGAAAAAGAAAACTAATCAATCCAAATTTAATAGTTCAAATTGAATGAAAGAAATGGATAAGCACAGATCAGGCTTTAGAGATAAAAGCTGACCCCCCACACATGAAATCATACAACACTGCAAGAAGCAAAACCACAAATGATTGAAAATCATCTCGGAAGGCTGTTTGGAGGGAAATTACGTAATGGATTCTCCCTCAGTAGCTCCGTTTCCCTGCACAATTAAAATAGTAAAAGGCTGATAAGTATCACACTATCACTTAAGAGATTGCCAGTATACTGAAATAGACAACAACATATATTCTCAAGTAGATTGCTTACTTTTTAAGGTCTCGGCCATCCCCATGCCTAAGTTGCAACATCGAAGACTTATCACCACCCTCATTATTCCTCTTATGAATTCTGAAAACAATAATAATAAGAACAACACATTATCAGAACAGAATTTGAAGAATGAGAAAGAGATCTAGAATGCATTGACACTTTGATTACATGTCAAATGAAAAACCATTAACTAATATAGTAATACTCCACTTGATTCTACTGAAACAAACGGCGTTGGTGTTGGTGTTCATTTTTAAAATGTCCCTTAAAAACATTTCAAATTTCAACACACATCAGCATAACAGCTGCATATTATTACAAATGATGTAACAAAATCATATGACTTCAAATCCTGTGTTCACATCTAATAATGGGATATAATTGGGAGACAATGCTAATGTATCTAATAATGGTTGCTTTTAATAAAATTTAAAATGATACTCACTCTTCACATTCTTCATCGACAAAAACCTCAATACTACTGGCAGTTATTCCTCCTGTTATAGACCCAGGTTTCTGAGGAACCTAAAAGAAGCAGAATTAGAGTTACTTAGATGCTATAAGAATGATGCAAGGAAGAAAAAGTCTAAGGTTTGAAGGGAAGAGTGGGAAGAAGGTGAATGGTAAACCTTGTATGTTGTCCACTTGGTAGGGATTGCATTATTTTCTTTATTTCTCTCTGCTCGAGCTCCAAGAGTGCGCCAAGAATTCAAGTCTGTCTTTGATGTATCTGGCTGACGATCCACATTGCTTATATCTTTGAAAATAGTGAGCGGAGTTGCATGAGCCCTATAAAATGGAACCAGAGCAAAAAATTTAGAATGGAAAAATGAAAACGTATAGTTTACACTTGCTACCATCAATCATATCTAGAATGTCTTATTGACATATTGAATGAAATCATCCGATCCAACTTTAAGGAAGAGAAACATCAATGGACTAGTCTATATATACGGCATCAAACATGCTCATGATAACTCTGCATATGGAAGAAAGACAAACAAAATGAATACCTAAAGAACTTATGTCTGAAACTTGCATTGATTGAAACTTCCCCTTTTCAAAGCTGGAAGGTGAGCTTCAACCCAAGTAAAGGGTAAGTTTAATGCATTTTTTTTCACTAAAAACATGTGAGCTGCCAACCATTTAATATGAGAATCAAAACACTAAGAGAAAATTGTGCTTTACTCCAGTTTGGAAATGTAATCATGTTGGAAGGGGCGTTTTGGAAAGAGAAGCAATGGGGAGATATGGAAAACTATTACTTTGGAAAGAAAGGAAAAGCTCATTAGTTTTGAGGGGAAGGAGCAAAATTTGGTGAGTAGAAGTTCTTCTTTTTGAATATTCTAGATGATTGGACTTCGACTTCTCATATTTTTTCTACTATGAACTTTCTAGCATTCCCAGATACTTCGAGCTGTTGTTAATTGTTTTTGTACTTCTATTTTCTTCCTTTTCACTTATTTTGTTTGGGGTTTCCTTTGTAAACTCCCGGTGTACGGCTGCGTCCCTATTACTTATCAACAAATAAAAAAGGCTCTAAACAGACTAAACAAGAAATTTTTTGACTACCAGAAGTAATAACATCACAACAAACTTTGAATGAAAGGCCCATTTCTGCAATGGTTTGGGTATCCTATAGCAACTTTCATCATTAAATTTTTAGAAAGCTTTGAGGTTTCTGTCTAGAAAAATTAAGTAAATAAATTACTCCATATTGCTCACCTATCTGGCCTAACATTTTTCTTGACAAGATCAGAGTTCTCAGAGGTCTGCATTCCTGAAACATTAGAGAGAGTTTTAAAAAGCATATATTTTTATAAGTAGAATGCAGAAATTCAAGAAGGCAAATCAGAGCAACGGATCTTACGATTTTCTCCTCTGGAGAGGACAGTTCCAAAACTCCGTCCTGGTAACCGCTTCTCCACTGTATCTTCCTAAAAATACGGATAAATGGAACAATTAATGGTTTATTAAAAAAAAAAAAGAAGAAGTGATATTAAAGTTCTTAACGAAAAGTTGCAAGCATACATCTGTTGGTTTTGGTCTTCTCATTGAGCGAGCAAAATACTTCCTATAAGAATCCTTCAATTTTTCGAGTGGTTGAGCATTCCTATTTAATGGAAAAATTAATCAGAGATGTATTTCTGCAATGCACGAGAGAGAGAGAGAGAGAGAGAGAGAGAGAGAATAAAAAACTGAACTAAGGCTCAAAGAAAGAAATTGAGAAATTAGAATCAGCATAAAATTATGTTAGAACATATGTAAATAACTTATAAGTGACAAATAAGGCTACTCAGTATGCACATACTACAGATTCCATTTGTATTATAGGTTAATACACATGTGTAGAACAATCTCCAAGAATCTCATTACCAATGTGATGCATTTAAAACACAAACTCTAAAAAAATGAGGTACTAAAACAAACATGAGAGAGAGGAAGAAGAGCACATTTTTTCTCAAAATTAGATCTTGTAGCAGGATGCAGGCAATATTAACCACACTCCCAATGATGTGAACATTGTTTTGACCCTTAATGAAGGCCTTACTAAACCGTAAAGCCTTAACCAAATAACAACTAGAAACTTAACACCACACTACAATATTTCAAATACCAATGAAATAACACTACAAACTGTGCAAACATTAAAAACTAACTCTCAAAGAGTTCCAAAATCAAAGAGTTCTCATCAACCAAAGCTTACAGGTTACAGTTACAGCCACGTTTTTCTTGTTTTTCAAATACTTCTTTTCAATTAAAAACATAAACTACATTTCATACATGAATACCATTTTCAAGTTACATTTACTGATCGAATACAACAAAAAACAGCAGAATATATAATATTACATTACAACAAATCTTACCTAGATATGCCAAGATTATAAATTTCGTTGGCAAGTTTCATCTTATTCTTGGATTCTAAGTGTGAAGCATAGGATATATAGTACACAGCATGAGTCTTCCCAATTTCATTTGCCTCTAGAAAACTGTATATGATTTCTGCATCACTACAATTTTCAGCCTGCAATAGCATTTCATTTTCAAACATCAATCCAAATAGGCAACAGTCGCGATGACACATGCACTATATTAAAAGAGAACAATTAAAACAAAATTTTAGAAAGTAAAAAAAAAAACCCACATATTCCAACCACACTTTCAGGTAGCGTAAATCATCCTTATAGCGGTCTGAATGCCAAAAAGTGCGCACACATTGTTCATATATCACAACCAGTCCAGAGTAGTCTCCTCCCATTGGAAATGCTTCTTGAACCCACTTAATACACCTTGCAAAAGAAGCAAAGATACCATTAATCAGTTTGGGCATGTGTGACAACATTTGAAAAGCTGGTTGCTCGAATAAATTCTTTACAAAAAAAAGAAGCGAATATAGTGCATTTTTAGCAATAAAAACCCACAAGTTCAGGAGGAAAAAAGTCATGGATAACTTGTACAGAAAACAAGAACCCAGTATCATGCAGGAATATCAATATGAAAAGGGCAAAACTTAAGTACAGTTTCTCAGTTGTTGTAACTTAAGTTCCTCAATTAAATTTAACCATGTTTATCAATGAAGGCATTAAATCTAATTGTCTTCCTCCAAAGACAATTAGATTCAACTATGTGACTCATTGGCTAATGCCATGATTGAATTTAATCAGAAACCTTAGGTACAACGCCTAAGAAATTGTAGGTGTAAGTTTTGCCCATGTTGAAAAAACGTGTTAGAAAAAAGCTAACTTACATAAAACCTTATTCTATTTTTTCACAAATCTGAAATCTCAATCTCATTGTAACAAAATACAAAATTAGTGACAGACCCTTGCCCTAAATAAGGTTGTGAGAGAACAAAGATGAAATATTAAGGAACAAAGAGTTGAGAGTACTCACTCGAGCCATGGGTGTAGAGGATCATCTCCTTGATACTCATCGATAGCCTCAATCAACCTCCTAAAACCCCACATGGAGAAATCAATCACAAAAATTGATCAAAGAATATTTCAAAGAAAAATAGTACAAAGATTGAAAGAAAGAAAGAAAATAAAACCTTCGGTTCTCAAGCAGAGATTTCTTGAGTTGATTGTCGTTGTGGGATTTGAGAGCTTCGTTTAAGAGATGAACTTTTCTGCCTCTCTTCAAGGGCCTCACGTTTTCTTTGAAAAGTTCCCACTCGTTCCCAGTCTGTCTCTTTGAGAGAAGAAACTCCGTCTCTGGATCCAACCTCTCGATCTGAATCTGACCCTCCTCCATCGCTGCCTGCTACTATTACTTACTCTTTCTTCTTCTTCTTCTTCTTCTTCTTCTTCCTCTCGATGAAGATTCAAATTTTGAAACACAGATTGGTTTTGGGTTATCGCTAACTAACCGTTAGAAAGGGGTTTTTATAGAAATTGGAGTTTGTGCGCTCTGCTGGCCCTACCTCCCATGAAATTTGAACTTTGAACCTGCACTAGCCGTTGGTCCCAAATCATTACGAGTTTACTCAACCATTCAGCCCAAGAAGGAAAAAAAGATCTTTGAGCCTAAACAAATTGAGTCGAAGCTATGGTCCAGATTCTAATTTGTTAGTTTGTACCCTTGCAGGCTTTACCCACTGTACCCATATCGTGGGCTTTGGCCCATTGAAAATTTACTATTTTGATTTTATATTTCTTGAAATAATCTCTTTTTTTTTTAGCTTTCTGTAACTCATTTTAAAATTACCGAAAACAGTATCTTTTAGTAAACATGGTACAAATAAATTACAAAAAATAAGCAATTTAGAAACTTATACTTAAAGTGGGTTAACAAATAAGATAAATTGTCAAGTTGATGTATTGAGGCACCAAGCTTGTTCTGGATAAATCATATGATTGACTATAATGGACATTCCTTCAAGACACGCTTCAAATCTAAGGCTTCGCTTGGGAGTTCATAAGGGAAGGGAATGGAATGGAATAATAATAAGGGAAGCCTAAGATTTTCAATAGTTGATCTTATTATGCCCTGTGTAATGACCTCAACTATTTTCGTTTCTTCAAATAGGACAACAATGAGTCTGTCTCTCCTTTCATTCTCTCTCATTTCTATTTGAATGAATGACATGTGGCATACTAACCATCCAAATAAGTTGTCTTTGACCCTAAAGAACCAAAATGCCAATCCAAACACTATATTTCTAAGAACTGAGTCAAATCCCCAGCAATCCTAATCTAAACTTGAGTTTTAATTATGTTGTTGATATAACATCAATCATAATTATTGTTATACCAATTTGTTAACATTTAATAAAAGTAGTAGTATCTTTAGCATTTTATCAAACCTATTAATTTGTTTGAGTTATAAATTAAATACTATTATAGGGGTCAAAAAAAACTAATTATGAAGAACAGTCCTTGAGATCTTGATCAACACAACTAATTTTTAGATAAATTGGGTAAAATTGTACAGTGGGAAGATTAGACAGATGATTGAATACAAAGATGGTTGAAAATAAACACTTCGATTAAGAGAATCTATTTCCCGAGGTACAGTGTATGAATCAAAGACAAATACAAGTTCTTGCTCTCTCTTCTTCTTTCTCTTACTATTCTTTTATAATTTTCTGAACCCCCTCTCTTGTTGGCTATATTCTCATTTTATCCTCTCCTCATGCCTCGTTTACAGCTATGCATTTCTTAGCTTGATCAAAGAGGATACTTGTTCTAGCAGACACCCTTCCCACCATTTTCTTGATCATGAAGGGAGACTTTTGGGGGGTATCTCTATTGTTCAGACTAGTCATTCATCATTTAATGAGGCTGACATTAGGTAGGAATACTTAATTAATGCGGAGATGATTGTTACATTGGGTTCTACGTCATCTTCTTCGTTCTCCTTGGGAATGGGGACTGAAGTTGCATCATCGATAAATCTATTAATATCCTCTTGGTTAGGTTTTTCTCGGATTATCACAGCGATCGGTCTAGTTTGATTATCACCTCTCAGGCTTGGGCTCTAGTTTAGTTTTCACCTTTCAAGCTTGGGCTTCTCGATGGTGGGATTTGGGCTGAGTTCTCATTTCAAGGGTGTCTCTTTGGCCTTTCTTCTTCGGCCCAAGTTCACGGGATGGCTACTTTCCAACCCCCATAACTATAATTTTGGGATATTTTTCAAATTAAACCTAATAATTTTATACATAACAAATTAAATACTGAATTTAAAATTCGTTTCAACTCAAGAAGCTTTGTGGTTTAGTGGCAGAAAGATAGAAAAGAGGATTTAATTTGAAACAATTTAAAAATTCAAAATTTAATTTACAATTTATAGTTTTTTTTTTTTTTTGATGAACCACAATTTATAGTTTATGAAAATATAAAACCTTCCTAAAATTAAATTAGGATTTATTTATTACAATAATTTTTTAAAAGAAAGAAAAGGAAACAAACAAGTACAGAACAGTAAGAGCCCGTTTGGTACGTGTGTATAAACAACAGTTTTTAGTTTTTTTTGAAAATATGTGTGGATGAAAGAGTGTGTAAAAATATGTGTAATATTGTTTAAAAACTGAAAATATGTGTTTGATCTCGCATACCAAAGAACCTAGGCCCTGTTTGGTAAGTGTGTTTGAACACACTTTTGAGCATTTTAAACAACATTACATACTTTTTCACCCACACGTATATTAAGAACACTCAAACAACATTACTCAAACTTCTCTACCAAACACCCCCTAAGAGCACTCACAACAGTGGTACTATATTGGTATATTGCTATATTTTAGCTCCTCAAACACCAAAATCATGCTCCAGCAGTAGAGCTAAATCTATTTTTTCTAGCTCCATTGCTACAGTGTATATCTATAGATAGATGTGCACTGTTCATGAGAGCTAAACAAAAAAAATATTATTTTATTCTGCCCGGTGATTAAAATAATACCACTTGCTCCTTTTTTTTTTCTTTTTTTTTTTCATTCTTTTATCACACTGTGCCTCTCTCTCTCTCTCATTCACTCTCATCTCATATCTGAAGCTCATCTCTCTCAAGCTCACTCTCTTAACTTCAATCTCTCAAGCTCACTCTGTTTACCGCTGCCGACTTGACTCATCGTCAACGTCGTCGCCACCGAAGCTCGACGTCACCGACCCATCAACCGTCCCAAGCCGCCGATCAGCCTCAGACCCACGCCGCCGATCGGAGTGCTTGCTCGTGGTTGTGCTTGCTCGTGGATATTTGGTACCTGACTGGGAAACCCATGGAACTCGCCGACCCACCCCTTCTGCTGACCCAGCTCGCCGACATTGTGCTTGTTTGTGATTGGTGATTTTTTATTTTGTTTGTGATTGGTGATTTTATTTGGTCTGGGTCGAGGAAAAAGATTTGAGATTTGAGTTTTTTTTTTTGTTTTTTTTTGCCTGTTGTGGATTGGTGGTGGTGGTGGTGTTGGTGGTGGTTGTGGGTGTGGTTGTGACTGTGGCTGATGGTAGAGGTGGTTGTGGTTGGTGCTGGTGCTGTGGATGTTTTTTGGATAGTGGGATATATTATTTTATTGTAATGTTTATATTATTTTATTATGTTGAAATCTAAAATAGATCTACTGCTGCAGTATGTGTGTAGGTAAAATAGATAAAATAACTTTTGATAGAACTAAAATACTAAATTTTTAACTCCACCACTGTGGATGCTCTATTTATCCAAACAGTGTGAAGATGTTGAGCAGGAGGATTCTGGATAATGTTGGAAAAGACACATAACAAATTAGAAAGATGGGTTTAACTACACACATCCAGATCGAGCCCACAAAAATTTTCAATCCTCACCGTTCGCTAGAAAAACTATGGATTGTGGGAAGGTACAGCAAACAATTAATTATTGAAAAAGTGAACCTCTATCAAAAAAAGAAAAAGAAAAAGTGAACCATAAATAGTGGTGGACCCAGGGTCCACTACATATTCCACAAATGTCCCCAACTCATACAAAGTTCATCTCCAATAAAAAATCACCACAGAGTACTAGTGGGATGGTCTTTACGTAAATCATTTACCTATGGATGGAGACAACAGACGAGAGACCACTACTTAGAAGGTAAACTAACTCGTGGTGGTTAAGCTCACCAAACAAAACAGTAACCCTGGTTAGAGATCAGAGAGTCACAACTCACAACACAACAAATTCTAGAAAATAAACAAACAAATATAAAATAGAAAAAGCACGAAGAAGACGAGAGAGAGATCACAGGAGAGAGACACTTTTAAAAGTTAAAGGTTAAAACTATTGTTCACGCTTCCATTGTAGAGATCGACCGAAGACCACCAAGATGGCGTGTTTAGCGACAGGGACAGGGGTCGTCGGTTGTTGTCCTCGCACAGTACGAGGAGGAGGAGGAGGCTCGTCGTTGTCGCTGAGATCGGAGGCTTTGTTGTTTTCGAAGGTATCAGTACTGGTACGGATGGGTGAGGCTAAGAAGGGTTTGACGGTGAAAGCGATGGCGGTGGCGCCGAAATTCATAGGGACGCAGAGGAGAGAGCAGCAGCTGGCGGAGATGATAGAGAAGAAGGTGATAGAGGCGAAGGAGGTGTGCGGCGAGGACGAGAGATCGGACGAGTGCAAAGTGGCGTGGGACGAAGTGGAAGAGATTAGCCAAGCCAAAGCCGATCTGAGGCTCAGGTTGGAGAAACAAGATCCTCTCGAGTTCTTTTGCCAGGACAATCCTGAGACTGATGAGTGCAGACTCTACGAAGACTGATCACTACTTTTCCATGATTTTGGGGTTGTCTTTGTCCTAATTAGTCCTTTTCTTTTTTTCTTTGCTTTTGTGTATGTGCTTAGTTGCATCTATCTATGTTTTTTTTTTTTTTGCTGAATAGTTGCATCTATCTATGTTGTGCTTGGTTGCCCCGGCATAATATTTGGGAATGGTGGACCTTGATAGCCTGTGAAATCAATCACAAAGTTTCGATAAAATAAATGTAAAATCTTGGTACTCTCTATTTGCTATCTTTAGTTAAAAGTGGCATTATTTTATGTTAAAAAGAACTCATTTACAAATCAAAAAAAAGAAAAAGAAAAAAAGAAGAACTTATTTAATTATGTTTTCTTAAACTTAACTAGAGGTTCTTCAATTCAATTTGTCAATTGAGTCCTCTGCTTTTCCAATTGGTACCCGTACCACTCTCATGAGTAAGGACATGATTCAGGACCAGCTGAATGTGTAACTTATCAATAAAAAAAAAAAGAGGTTCCTCTCCATCAAAAAAAAAAAAAAAGAGGTTCCTCAATTCAACCATATGATTTATATATAGTACAGCCATTATCGAGGGCTATCAAGATTCCCAATCCAAATTTTGTTTCTTTTATGTCACAATACTTATCCTCACGAGTGAATACTATCGCTCCCCTAAATCCCTTTTTACACACCACTTGACACTAAAAAGTATTAGGTAAGTTATAAAACGTTTAGTTAATATCTTGTCGTTTTAATAGAATCAAGAGATAATTTTGGACCTAACCCTAACTTTACATATGAAAGTTGTCTTTGTGAGACCCACGCATGTGTGAGTGAAAGATGTTTTATGAAATTGTCTCATGAAATAGCTTCTCCAAAGATATCTCAAAAATCTCATGAGCTGATAATATAGTAGATTGAAGGTGATGTCTCCAAGTCTTTCATCATATCCTAGACCAATGAATCCATCACTCACATACCTCCTAAGGGTTGAAGACTCTTTAATTATAATGGTAAGTGATATGCACAACAATAATCATCCTCCATTAATCATGGGTGAACAATTACAATATTAATGAGCATTAATAACCCTTAAATAACCAACAAGAGACAACAAACAAATAAATGTTAAGAGGGTCATGCTAACGAGTGCCCTTAGGACACTCTTTAAGAATCCATTTTAAGAAAGTTTTGACATCACTTTTATGGGAAATGAAAAAAACTGTCAAAACATTAATTGCTTTATTTTCTTTTCCCATAAAAACTTTCTTAAAATGGATTCTTAAAGAGTGCCCTAAGGGCACTCGTTAGCATTTCCCATGTTAAGAAGTCAGTAAAGAGACATTAATCACGTTATGTCTTTAATGGCTAACCCAGACAAAGGTTATAAAACTGAACTACTAAAGATAAGAGGAGATCCAAAAAATATTTATCATCTTACTAGAATGCTTTTTTCTTATGAGAAATGCTAACGAGTTCTCTTAAGGCACTAGTTAAGAATCCAGTTAAAGAAAGTTTTTATGGGAAAAAAAAAAAAATTTAATGTTTTGACAGATTTTTCATTTCCCATAAAAGTGATGTCAAAACTTTCCTAAAATTGATTGTTAACAAGTGCCCTAAGGGCACTCGTTAGCATAACCATTTTCTTATTACTTTACTCTAGATGACTAATTTCATCATTGGAGGGTTTTTGGCTGACATCACATCGATGTTTTTACTCCGTATCACTATTCTTTATTAAAAGATTCGTTCGATCGTCCATCTACCCTAAATGATGAATCTAATTGACGATTTTGTGTTTTATTAATAAGTATACATTATGGATGTATTTTAGCACTATAAAAAGTGCTTTAAGAACTTTAAAGATTTCTTAGCAAAAATTTGTCAAACGTTTGACAATTTAGCTAAAGAGCTTTTTAAAGGGTCCTTAAACCTAAAAATAACTTTAATATTAGGTTAAAGAAAGAATTAAAAAACTTTCTATTTTTATTAACTATATAAAAAGAGGCAATGCCTCTACAGTGCCACTTTGGTTTTGTGAGTCCTTTTTTGTCCATTTGTGGAGTAAAAAGAGGCAATGCCTCTACAGTGCCAATTTGGTTTCGTGAGTCCTTCTTTTTTGTCCGTTTGTGGAGGGCTAAACAATGCGTTTTGGCTGAATATATAAAACAATAAAAGGGAGAGAGACATATAACAATAAAAGGGAGAGAGGCCATAGGGGATATGGAACTCTCTTTTCTCTCTGGAACTCTCCGGATATCTTCTTTCTCTCTTTTCTCTCTGGCAGAACTCTCTGTATCTCTTCTCTATCTTCTCTCTCTATCATTTCAGGACAAGAGGGCCAGATCGACCCAGGAATTTCTGGTTTCGTCAATCACTGCCCAAAATCACTGTTTCATTTGCCTCTATCTACACTCTACTGCTTTGTCTTTATCTTATCATTGTTTTATTTGGGCTTATTATTGTTTTATTTGGGCTTATTTGGGCTTAATTAAAAGAAAACACATAACCCACGGCCACATCTCTTCTATATCTCTTATAGTTCACCAAATGATTTTGCCTGGGAAAGAAAAGCAAGTCTGGCAGGCAACAGTGGAAAAAAATATGTTATTCTTCTGGCAGACTCTGACAGAGAGACAAGCTTAGCTGAGTACATGTGTGGTTCCATTGCAATCCGTACATATTTGGGGAGATAAGGCTCAAAGATAGAGGGCTGTAGGTTTGTAGGGGTAGAGGATTGTGTAGTTTAAAGGATGGCCGTGGGTTATGTGCTTTTCTTGGAAGTTAAGATTATTGGTGGAGATTGTCGGTGGGTATGGGTTTCTTGGAAGTTGAGAGAGAAGAGTAGAAGATCAGATAAAACTTTTTGTTGTTCTGTGGTTCGACATTCTCAACTAATCACAATACAGGTATCTCTCTCTAAAGTTCTCTTCTCTATGGCTTGATTGAATTTTTTTAAGACTGATTTATCATTCTTTTTTAGTTCCGTTCTCTTCTCTATGAGTTGATTGATTTCTTAAAGACTGATTTATCATTCTCTTTTAGTTCCGTTGCTTCATTTTTGATTAAATATTTGATGAAGAAATATGGAGTCTATGGCTTGATTGATTTTTTTTTTTTTTTTTTTCAGATTGATTATCATTCTATTTTAGTTCTGTTAAACATTTGATGAAGAAATATGGAGTGGTTGTTGAATATTTTTTTTTAATACATGCATGTTATTAAGGTCAACTTTGTTTTCTGATAGTGTTTGCTTTGGAATTTGGGATGTAGAGCGACCAAATTGGGATGAGTAAAACCAATAGTATATATTCATCATACTTTGTTTTCCCCTTCTTCTATTAAGGAGCCTACAACATATTAATTCATTTTTTAACAATATTAAAAAATTAGCGACCTTTGGTATTTTATATCTCTCTTCCATTTAATTTTGTTTTCAATTTGGTGATTTTTTTATAAAAAAAAAAAAAATATTTTTATATTATTGTTTCATATATTTTTTTTATCTGGTATGATAGCTAGCTAAAGGATCTCAGTCTAATTGGAGCTCAGCTTGCTGAATTAGGAAATCTTGCTCATTTGTGAAAAATGTAAGAGAAATATGCATGTTTTGCTCAATTATAAAAGTCATAAACTCATCATGTTATTATTTTGCTCAATAGTTCTTAGAGATTATTAATTTTTGGCAGTTGTTAATGAGTAATCCATACAAATTCCATTGTTTAAGTCTATGAAAATTGTCTATACATATGATTTGTGTGTGATAGTTTTCTATTGTGTGTAAGTTCTATAAACAGCTTTCTACAACTGTAATTGTATTCTTGGTGTTAATTGTGTGGTGTGTGAGATTAGTCTTTGTTATAACTTAATTTGGCCAAACTTTGGTTGTATGTGTATCTCTTGGTTTGTCTTAATTGCAAGTGTTCTGATTCATAATTTTTTTTTAAAATGCCAAACCAGTAGCATTCTTTGTGAAATAGGCAGTGTATATGGAGAATGATGATTTAATATATCAAGAAAACAACCTATGACACAATAGAAACATTTAAGCATAAATTACAAAATAACTCTTTCATTTGTGCTTTGTATGGCTAATTTTAGAGGTTTGATTGTTTTAGTTTGTAAATGGTGGAATATTGTTTTTCTATTGTTCTTGTGAATTTTTCGAAGTTTTCAGAGGTAATGAAGTTAAATTGTTCAATTCTGATTTATAATTTCAAGATTTTTTTTAATAAATACAATTTTGCCAAGTGTCTAATTTTTATGCTTTGTATCACTTATTGTTTCATTCTAGATCTTTGTATGATTTTTTTTTTTCCTTTGTGGATTTGTAGAAAGTTTAATTCTTGATGTGTATAATATAGATTAGCTACCTGTCGAATTTTCGATACAATTTGTGATAATATTGTTGTGCTTTCACTTGCTATGACTTGTAAACAAGGTACATAATTGGCTATACCTTAGAAATTTAATGGGAATGTTAATAGTAATTGTATGGAGTTACAAAATTATTTATTTTTTTGGCTTAAGCTCAAATGGCCAATGTTAATGTATTTATCAGTATAAAAAATAAGTTTTGATTATGCCGTTTGCAATCTAATTCATGAAATTTGACTACCTTCTCAATTTCACCATTAGCGATCTTGTTGAAACTGGTTCAAAATGCTCTACTCACTACACAAAAGACAAAGTATATCTTCAGCTTGTGTTTTATAGAGATAGAGAATCAAGAAACTTTGAATCATTTATTTTTCTTGTTCAATTTTCAATTGCCAGAGCAATGTGGTTTGCTTGTAGTATCAAGGTTTGATTTGTTGCAACCTCAATAACTTTTTAGCGATTACCAATTATTTTGAACATGATTTTAATAATTACTTGCCTGTAGTTTTGATGAAAGGTGTCTTATTCCTTGCCTTATTTTGATTATTTGGTTTTTTAGAAACAAAGCTATGTTTGAAAGATAGTCTATATTACCTAAAGAGATGGTTGAATATGGCATATGGTGGACTTATACATGTAAATGAATGCTTGTTGTTGAAGTTAATCTAAAAAATGATGCAAGCCTTTTGTGAAGAAATATAATCAGTTTTTAGATCATGCATTTTTTTGGTTGTTATGTTTTGTTTATCCTTTGTTTATGTGTGTGTGCTTTATATATATATATATATATATATATATATATATTTTATTTGTAAGTTCATGATGTTATCTTCATAAATGTGCCTCTTGTGTTGCAATTCATTTGGTACTTTACTCTTTAGATTGTGATAGTACTTGATCTCCAAAGCAACAAGTAATTACAATTAACGCTTCAAATTACATGAAATTGTTCTCAATTTGTGAACTTTCTCTTTGGAATGTATAATGATTCTATTGTTTATCGCTTACTATTATATGTTATTTTTTCCTTTTTGAATATTGCTTTTTTGTTTTCTAATTCTAAATTTGTGGATATTTGTTTTATCTTTGTCATTGATTTCGTTGTTATTGTTTGTTCCCAACTTTGTTATCATTTATTGCCCTCTTAATTTCCACATTTTTTTTTAATCAAAACATGGTAGTCTAGAATTACATAGAGAGTGAAGATTTAGATGATACCTCAATTAAGAGGAATTCCTATCGTTCTAGCCAAAAAAGGAAAAGCAAATCAACATCTGATGAAGTGATAAACTATAACAATAATGATACAATCATTACAAATCTAGCAGATCCCTTAGTTACTACTTCAAAAAAAAAGGTAAGTTTAAGTATATGAGAACAATAGTCTTTTAGATTGAATTTTAAACATGGTGCTAATTTTTTGTCGCCTTTTATAAATATAAAGGTATTAGAAAAGGTCCTAAGAGAAAAAAATATTGGTATGGTACATTATCTGACAAACAAAAAAAAGATTTATGCAAGAAAAGGAGAGAAACATATGCACAAAAGAAAGCTCTTGCAAAAGAAGTAATCACAAACAATCAATGTAAGTTTATATATGTAAAACGATACACTTTTCATCTGATCTAGACATGTGGTGTTAATTTGTTGTTACCTAATATGAATAAAGGTGTTAGAGGACAACAAAAGAGAGCAGAGCATTGGTATTTGTATAGTGCATTATCTGAGGAGAAAAAAAGAGAAATTTGCAAGATAAGGAGGGAAGCATATGCACAAAGAACAACTCTTGCAAAAGAAGCTATTAAGAATGCTCAAATAAATTCGATTGCAAGTATGGAAACTTCTAAAGAAGTTGATGGTCCCAGAATGCACATTTTAGTAGAAGAAGATATCAGTAAATGGGGATATAGGATGAAAAGAAAACAATGTGTTCCAACAATTGATGATAGAAATGAACAAATGCTTAAGAAAATATCTAAGATATGTGCTGTTGAAAGTCATAGTTGTAGAAAGTTTGTCCCGGTTAGCAATCATGGTATACTGATCAATGAAGATTCTCAAACGAATATAGGTAAGAATTGACTACTAAAAATATTATTCTAGCCACAGATATGGCATCTTAATATCCTGAAATACCAACTATTCCCTTGATTTGAACTTTTAGAAAACCGACGCTGCCATTTGATGATGCTAAATTTATCTGATAGAGGAAAGAAGCAAATTAGTGAGTATAGCATCTTTGAAGTTGGTAAGTATTAGTCAAATAGTTTAAGTCTTCCATATTTCTATGAGATTTGCATTAAAGTTTTGAATAATGAAATGTCATTCAAAATAGGATCATGCTCTAATGGAGTAACCAGTTTGATTCCAACAAAATTAGTGCAAAGTTGTACAGGTACGGTACCTCATAGATAAAAAATACTACCCCTATTAGGCTATACGTTTTAGATACTTGTCCTTCTAAAGATTTTAGATTTCTATTAGTTTACAGCTAAACTTGAATTAATAGGTTCTTGTTACTCTTGGTGTCTATCTTCTTTGTTTTGCAGTCAGAAAAATTCGAAGTTGCAAAAATCTTAGATTTGTCTTACAAAGTATACCCTTCCAAGCAGATACTTTGTTACCCGTATCGGCATGTATGTATTGTCAAGCAAAAAGGTTCTATCATGAGCCTAAAGGATTTTGCGATTCTGATGGAGAGATTTGCTTGGTCTCCAATTGTGTTCCCGATGATCTCTATAGGCTATTCACTTCTAATTCAGAAGAATCAATAGAGTTCCTCAAATATATTCGCACTTATAATAACACATTTGCATGCACATCCTTTGGTGTCAAATATGACCAAAATTTTTATAAAAGAAACAAGGGCATATACACATTTAGGATTCAAGGCCAAGTGTACCATTATATAAATGACTTGCTGCCATTAGATGATCATCCTTCATATTTGCAACTGTATTTCTATGATACTGAACATGAAGTACAAAACAGACTATATAATTCAGATTGATTAAACCCATCCATTCTGACCCAAATAATAGATATATTAAAAGTAAACTCATATTGTGCATTCTTTCGTTCTCTTAAGAATATACCAACTTTGAAAGATCTCCGTATTCATATAAGATCAGATGCTGCATTAGACCAACGTGTCTATAATACTCCTTCAGCTTCCTAAGTAGCTGCAATATGGGTTGAAGATGATAGTTCAAGAGACTATAGTAGTTGAGACATTATTGTTTATAGTCATTCTAGGAGTAGTCATAGGGTACAATACTACTTTGGTTGTTATGACCCTTTACAATATCCTTTGTTATTCCCCTATGGAGATACTGGTTGGCATTAAGGAATACAAAGAGTTGAAAAGGGAAAGAAATATTTGCCTTCTCAAGTTGAAGTATTAATTAATCCATGTGAATCAAGCTCTGCCACAGAACTGATTAACAAGGAAATGAAAGGTAAACATTATCTTAAATATTAGTGTTGTTGCTTATAACGTAACATATAGGATTATTTAGCTTCTAACATTATGCAACTATATTTTCAGTACTAGAGACGAAGAAGAAAAGAGGTGTGGTCTCATGCCGTGAATATTATTGCTATAAATTACAAATAAGAGTTTTCATCAAATCAATCTTCTTGCATTCAGGTCGGCTTTTTCAACAATATGTTGTTGACATGTATATCAAAATTGAAACAGCTAGATTAGATTATTTTCGAAACAAGCAAGATGAGATTCGAGCTGAGGCCTATCAAGGCATTATTGGTAGCATTCATGTGGGTGAAACGCGTGGTTCCAAAGTTGGACGTAGAATAATTTTGCTAGCTTCATTCATAGGTGGACCAAGGGATATGTGAAAGAGGTACATGGATGCAATGGCATTGGTGCAACGCTTTGGAAAACCAGATATTTTTCTCACTATGATATGCAACCCAAATTGGCCAGAAATTAAACAAGAGTTACGATTAGGAGAAGAAGCACAAAATCGACTTGATTTGATTGCTCGGGTCCTTAGAGCAAAATTAGAGGAGCTGCAAATTGAATTATTTAAGAAACAAGTATTTGGAGTGGTTGCTGCATATGTATATGTAATTGAGAATCAAAAAAGAGGACTTCCACATGCGCATTTCTTAATCATATTAAAGAAAGATTGGAAAACTATTGTGCCTGAAACATTTGATGATATTGTATCAGTAGAACTTCTAAACAAAGATAAAAACCCACACCTATATTCAGCTGTTGTGAAGCACATGATGCATGGTCCTTGTGGTGCTCTTAATTCGGAGAACATATGTATGAAAAGAATTGGTCGGTGCAAGAACCATTATCCAAGTGATTTTTGTGAGCAAACTACTGTAGGCAATGATTCATTCCCCAAATATAGACGCCGGGATGATGGTGCAAGCATTAAGGTCAAGGGAAAAGATTTAGATAACCGTTGGGTTGTACCATATAATGCTTACCTGCTTGCAAAATTTGATTGCCATATAAATGTAAAGATATGTTCAACAATCAAAGCGGTTAAATATCTATACAAATATATATATATATATATATATATATATATATATATATATATAAGGGGCATGATCGTGTTGCTTTCCATGTTACTCCAGAAGATAATTCACAAGCTATAGATGAAATTGAAAGATTTCAACCAGCACGTTGGATAACTCCTCCTGAAGCAATGTGGAGAATTTATGGTTTCGAATTAAATGAGATATATCCATCAGTCTATATTTTACAATTACATCTTAAAGACCAACACTCTGTTACTTTTAGAAAATATGATGATCTTAGTCGTGTTTTAAGAGACAATTCCTGAACAGTTTATATGGAATCAACGAGATAAAATATGGACTCCAAGAAAAAAGAAAAATGTGATTGGTAGAATTGTTGCAGCAAATCCTGTTGAAGGTGAAAGATATTATTTGCGATTGTTGTTGAATCATGTGAGAGGACCAGCATCATTTGAAGACTTAAAAACAATTGGTGGTGTCGTAGCTTCAACATTTCGTGAAGCTGCTTTGCTATGTGGACTGCTAGAAGCTGACAATAGTTTAAACAAGTGCTTGGAAGAAGCATCTATGTATCAAATGCCATATAGTTTGAGGCGTTTGTTTGCTTCAATATTAGTCTATTGTAATCCAAGCAACCCCAAATTATTATGGAACAAGTTTGAACAAGTGATGTCTGAGGACTTTAGACAACTCAATGGTGTTGTACTTAATGTTAGAACAAAAGTCTTGCAAAGTATTGTTTCCACACTTGAATCAATGGGAAAAGATATAAATAGTTATAACTTAGTTGATTTTAAGGTTACTTTTGATGAAGATCAAATGGGATCGAGGGAGATTCATGATGAACTAAAGATAACAATTTCAAAAGAAGATCTACTTGCAGCTGAATCACTAAATGCAAAACATAAATATGCATGTGAAAGAATATTACAAAAAGGTTTCCTCAAATACACCTGGGGCATTTTTCATTGATGGGCCTGGTGGAACAGGAAAGACTTTTCTTTATAGAGCTCTTCTTTGCCATAATAAGATCAAAACACCTTATGGCTCTTGCAATTGCATCATCAGGAGTGACTGCTTCCATACTACCTGGGGGTCGAATAGCACATTCACTATTTAAGATTCCTCTCGAAGTTGAGAACAGTATAACTTGTTGTGTTAGCAAGCAAAGTGGACTAGCCAAACTTCTACAAGCTTCAAAGTTAATTAAATGGGATGAAGCACCAATGTCAAGAAGGCAAACAATAGAAGCTCTAGATAAGATGCTACAAGATATAAATGAATTTGAGTTACCATTTGGGGGCAAAGTAGTTGTATTTGGGGGTGACTTCCATCAGGTCTTACAATTAACTGAAAACATGAGAGCACAATTAGATCCTGCCTTTTCAGATTACTTGTCACGAGTAGGAAATGGAACAGAACAAATAGTTACTGATGATACAATAAATCTCCCAACTACCATGATTATACCATACATAGATGACATGACTTCTTTAACTGCTTTGATAGATGCTATATTTTTAAATATAAATGATTATCCAAGAAATTTACACCTTATGATTAATAGAGCTATTTTAATACCTAAAAATGATTGTGTTGATGAGATAAATAACTTGATTATAAAAAAGTTTCCGGGTGAGGTTACCCAATATTATAGCTTTGATGAGACCATAGAGAGAACTGAACAAGGTCTACAAGAAGACTTCTTAAATAGTTTAACACCAAATGGACTTCCTCCACATGAATTAATGCTTAAACTAAATTGCCCTGTCATATTGTTTAGAAACATTGATCCCTCTCAAGGATTATGCAATGGAACACGATTGATTTGTCGTCAATTTAAACCAAATGTAATTGATGCAGAAATTGCTGTAGGTCATTATCATGGTAAAAGAGTTTTTCTGCCAAGGATTCCATTTTTACCTCTTCAAAATGAAGAGCAACATTTTCCATTTAAAAGAACCCAGTTTCCCATTAGACTAAGTTTTGCTATGAAAATAAATAAAGCCCAGGGACAAACGCTAGATTATGAGGGAATATATTTACCTCAACCAGTTTTTTCTCATGGACAACTCTATGTAGCATTATCTAGAGCAAAAACTGCAAATTCTGTTAAAGTTCTTATTCGACCAACTTCTATTGATGATTCTAATGACACTTGCACAAAGAACATTGTCTATAGAGAATTATTAGTGCTGGTAAATTGATTTTCATATTTGAAAGCTATTTCAAATAAACCAAGTAATTTGCTTAGCTTCTCCCTCTCTCTCTATTTTTCCTTAATTTGCTTTTATTACGATTGCATCTCCTTATATGCTTTTGCTTAGTACTTATCATTTTGATCAACATCCAAATCATTCTTATTAAATATTGTACTATTAACTATAGCTAATGATTGTTTTTCTTATTTCCATTGTTAACTTAATAGGATGTGCAAAATATAATTCTATTAAAGACATTAATCCAAAAACTAGAAATTGGAAGGTGAAGGTTGTTGTTGTTGAAAAGACAATGGCACGTACATTAATGCAAGGCCCAACCAAATATATGAGGCTTATATTGGCTGATAGCCAGGTAGATTAACAATCTATTTTTTAAATTTTATGTAATAGTGCTTGTAAGATAGATGCTGATTTTCACCCTCTCACATCTAACAATTCTACTTATATAGGGAAATAAAGTACAGGCTATTATCTTTAATCAACGTGAGATTGACATGTTTGACCATTTGTTACACATAACAAGGACATACTACATCCATAATGCAATCGTTAAACAAAAAAACCAGAGCATCGAATTGTTGATAATGTTTATCAATGGACAATCAATCCAACTATGTTGATTGAAGAAATATCAAATGATGATTCATCACTTCCTGCACCTTTCTTTAGCTTTGTTCCTTTTGCTGAGTGCCATAAGCATATGGATTACTCTGCACTTGTCGGTAAGAATTGGAATATTAATTTAATTTACTTATCAAAAAAATTAATTGCAAGATTAATTCTCATACCTCTTCTTTAGTTTAATATTAACCAACAATAATATGACATTTATTTATTTCAGATGTTATTGCTGTTGCAATTGATGTGTGCCTAGCTCGACAACTACAAACTAGAAATGGCTCATCAATGATCCAGGAAGTCATTCTAATTGACCAGTTGTAAGATTTAATAATTTCTTCTATCTTTTCTCACAATGGATTTCTTTTTGATTCAATTCTTTAAACCTAGCCAATCTAAATCAACTACTACTGTTATTAATAAAAAGACATGTATAAACCAACACTTTTGAACTGTTCTTTCACATAATAACAAAATAAAATGCATTCAAGAACTTTAAATTTATTTTGAGGGTTTTAATATACCTCTGGTTGAGGAATTTATCAATATATATACCTCCGGTTAAGTTTGAAACATACTTCTTGTGTATGTGTCCACCAAGCGTTTGAGGAAATGTTCTACTATCACAGTTTGCTTGGGAATTAGTATTTTCAAAATGTGTTTACTGAGTACTCCCTGGTCTTCTATATTTGCAGTGTGGAATACCATTATTTTTATGCTATAACTTTTAAATCAAAGTACTTATTAATATGAAACAAAAGAAAGCAAAAACTTATAATCACAAATTTTTCAAAAGTGTTTGCCTTTTGTACTCCATGGATTATGTAAGATGCTGAATTAAAGAGTTCATTAATGACATATGATGGTTTAGGTGTGAGTTGAAAAGGGCAACTGAAATGTACGTACTTTTCTTTTTGATAAGTAACTGAAAGCCAAAGTACTTTATTATTTGAAAATTATGAATTACATGCATAATCTTATTTAATTGGTAACAAAACCATGGCATTGTTAGAATTTATTCTCCTTTTTGGTGGACATTGTTTGTATGGAGATTTATGTTGTTTTGGTTTTCCAACGATTGCAATATATGCAGTTTCAAACAATGTTATTTATACTAATACATAGTTTTTTTAGGGGAACGTGGATGACAACAAAAAATTATTTTATATGGAAATATAAGGATTAATTAAGACTCAGATTGATAAATGGAGGATTGTTTGTAAGTTTTTTCAAGATTGATAAATGGAGGAATAAGGAATTTTCTCACTCAACACAGCAGAGAATAAAAGGGAATGTTTCTGGCTATTGGTGTTTTCTTTTGCACATGGTGCTCAAGACTTTTTCTAGAAAGGTTTATCATGATGTGAATAAAGAAAATAACAGAAGTTTCATTTCAGTTGCATGCAACATGGTTTGCTAATGTAGCACTACTTCCACCAAATTATCTACATACAAACACACACACAAAGGAAAGATAAGGAAAGAAAAATTTTTAGATAGAGCCACAAAGTAGCGATTCATGATTCAAAGATGGGAGCTTTTTTGATAGCATATATACTTAGCTTTATGATGTACCTTTTAAAGCAAATGTATGCATCTAAACTATAAGAATTCAAGTGATAGTTCAATGGTAATAATATATTTTGTATTGATCCTGTCTATGGTTCAAAACTTGCCTTCTCCTCTCTCGCTATCTATCTATTAAAAAAAGTATATATTTGAAATACATTATAATGTTCGTATTATATCAATTCAAATATTTTGTCTCACTTTTTATTTGCATTTTATACTCCACTAATCATGGTATGTAATGTGTATAATTTTATTCCATTTAAAATTTTGATTATTTTATAAGGAAAAAGAAAATTTTGACTGCTATCAGTTGGTTTATACATTACAGGCTGAAACCAATAATTCTAACAATGTGGGATCAATTTGTTACCAATGAATTAGCTGCCATTGCACAGATTATCACTACTAGACCTGTTATTATGGCAATCAAATTAAAAGTTGTTTCCCACAATGGTAAAGTCTTTTCAAAAAAGAAGAAAATATTGGCTTAGTAATTGCTCATTACCCTAACATTTTTATCTATCACGAGTTTGTCTCTCTTAACAAGATCATCAAGTTCCTTCATCATTGATCCACGCATTCTTGAAGCAACTACATTACAAACCTGGTACATTATGCATCTTTTTAAAATTCTTTACTACTTCATATAAGTGATTAATATCCACTTTTTAAAGCATTGAGCAAAATGACTTCAATTCAATTTATAAATGCATTAGTCTTAGCAAACTTTAGGACTGATGTGCATCAACAATCTACTAAAACAAATAGACTCCTTTTTTCCCTTTTTATTTTTTAACCTCTATACACAACTAAACACCTTGTGTATATCACACTTTTAAAAATCTCCAACTAATTGAAAATCATCATTTGATTATGTTATATATTGGCTTTACTTTATTTATTTTTTTGCATTTACAAGCCTATCTTAAATCATTCCTAATTATATAATGTTGCTCTGACTTCACGTGACAGTTAAAGGCCATGAGGCTTATTTGTGATACTAATGGAAACCTTTTATATAAAAATATTATATCTTTACCTCTATTGTTATTGTGAATTTTTTGGAGTTTTCAGAGGTAATGAAGTCAAATTGTTCAATTCTGATTTATATTTTCAAGATTTTTTTTTTTAATAAATACAATTTTGCCAAGTGTCTAATTTTTATGCTTTGTATTGCTTATTGGTTCATTCTAGATCTTTGTATGATTATTTATTTATTTTTTTCCTTTGTGGATTTGTAGAAAGTTTAATTCTTGATGTGTATAATATAGATTAGCTACCTGTCAAATTTTCAATACAATTTGTGATAATATTGTTGTGCTTTCACCTGCTATGCCTTGTAAACAAGGTACATAATTGGCTATACCTTAGAAATTTAATGGGAATGTTAATAGTAATTATATGGAGTTACAAAATTATTTATTTTTTTGGCTTAAACTCAAATGGCTAATGTTAATGTATTTATCAGTATAGAAAATAAGTTTTGATTATGTCGTTTGCAATCTAGTTCATGAAATTTAACTACCTTCTCAATTTCATCATTAGCGGTCGTGTTGAAACTGGTTCAAAATGCTCTACTCACTACACAAAAGACAAAGTATATCTTCAGCTTGTGTTTTATAGAGATAGAGAATCAAGAAACTTTGAATCATTTATTTTTGCTTGTTCAATTTTCAATTGCCAGAGCAATGTGGTTTGCTTGTAGCATCAAGGTTTGATTTGTTGCAACCTCAATAACTTTTAAGCAATTACCAATTATTTTGAACATAATTTTGATAATTTCTTGCTTGTAGTTTTGATAAAAGGTGTCTTATTCCTTGCCTTATTTTGATTATTTGGCTTTTTAAGAAACAAAGCTATGTTTGAAAGATAGTCTATATTACCTAAAGAGATGGTTAAATATGGCATATGGTGGACTTATACATGTAAAGGAATGCTTGTTGCTGGAGTTAATCTAAAAAATGATGCAAGCCTTTTGTGAAGAAATATAATCAGTTTTTAGATGATGCATTTTTCTGGTTGTTATGTTTTGTTTATCTTTTGTTTATGTGTGTGTGCATTCTTTTTATTTTATTTTATATTTTATTTGTAAGTTCACAATGTTATCTTCATAAATGTTGCCTCTTGTGTTGCAGTTCATTTGATTACAACTTTTTCCTCTATATAGAATACAATGGAAATTAACATCACAATTTAAAACATTTTAGTCATTGGAACAGTATTATTTGTTTATTGTTATAATCCTTGCAATATATGTATTTTTATTTTTCATAGGGCTACTGAAAGGAAAAGCAGCTAAATGAGATAATCACTGAAAAGCACTATCTCATAGCTTCATCAAGCTCCCTGGCACCAATAATAGAAAATATTACCGAGATTGCTTTAATAGCAACTTTGGTTCAAATGGTGATATCTATTTCTACCTCTTATTATAGTTTCTTTCATCTAGATTAAAAAAAAAAAAAAAAACTATCAACTAAACAATGGAAATGAGTAACAATCAATTGATGCAGTGATCCAATTTTTGGATAAATGCAACAATATGCATTACAAAGTTGGACCAACATTTTTGGTACATGGCTTGCAGTAAGTGTCAGAAAGCCACTGGTGTAGACTATAATGAAGAATTTTCATGCTTATATTGCAAGGAAAAGGCTGTTGCAAATCCACGGTATGTACACTACTAAAAACCCCTTTGTAACACTAATGATATGGATAAAAAAATCAGTTAATCTTAAATTTATATTTGTATCCAATTGATTATTAATTTCGTTGTCCAACTTCTAGATGTCGAGTTGAAGTTAAGTTGGACGATGCAACTGGACATTTAATGGCAACTCTATTTAGAGATGAGGCTGAACAGTTTTTATCATGCTCAGCAATTAAGCTAATGAAGGAGACTACTGAGGTAATAAACAATCATTACTAATCTTTAAATAAATAGTTTATTCACTTTCACATACAAACATGACAGAAAATTTAAAAGCTAAATTTTTAATTTTTTATAACAAAATATGAAAAACTTTGTATTTTTTATGTATGATCTGACCTTTTGGCTCTTTATGAGAATAATAAATGTAATCCATACAAATTCCATTGTTTAAGTCTATGAAAATTGTCTATACATATGATTTGTGTGTGATAGTTTTCTATTGTGTGTAAGTTCTATAAACAGCTTTCTACAACTGTTATTGTATTATTGGTGTTAATTGTATAGTGTGTGAGATTAGTCTTTGTTATGACCTTAATTTGACCAAACTTTGGTTGTATGGGTATTTCTTGGATTGTCTTAATTGCAAGCATTGTGATTCATAATTTTTTTTTTTAGATGCCAAACCAGTAGCATTCTTTGTGAAATAGGCAGTGTATATGGAGAATGATGATTTAATATATCAAGAAAACAACCTATGACACAATAGAAACATTTAAGCATAAATTACAAAAAACTCTTTCATTTGCGCTTTGTATGGCTAATTTTAGAGGTTTGATTGTTTTAGTTTGTAAATGATGGAATATTGTTTTTCTATTGTTCTTGTGAATTTTTTGGAGTTTTCAAAGGTAATGAAGTTAAATTGTTCAATTCTGATTTATATTTTCAAGATTTTTTTTTTAATAAATACAATTTTGCCAAGTTTCTAATTTTTATGCTTTGTATCGCTTATTGGTTCATTCTAGATCTTTGTATGATTTTTTTTTTTTTTTTTTCCTTTGTGGATTTGTAGAAAGTTTAATTCTTGATGTGTATAATATAGATTAGCTACCTATCGAATTTTCAATACAATTTGTGATAATATTGTTGTGCTTTCACTTGCTATGCCTTATAAACAAGGTACATAGTTGGCTATACCTTAGAAATTTAATGGGAACGTTAATAGTAATTGTATGGAGTTATAAAATTATTTATTTTTTTGGCTTAAGCTCAAATGGCCAATGTTAATGTATTTAGTGGATGACAATCTTTTGAATTCTTACTTATTATTAACACTGATAGTACAAAATGATATTACAATGCTTCACTTCCCTCACCTTGTCAATTTAACTTTGATCAAATCCTTATTTTAGTTTAATTAAGTGTACTTATTTGGTTATAGGATGGAATCAAAAATATTGAAAGCTTTGTCAAGCTCTCCTCTGATAAGAACTTTCTCATCCAAGTGAGAGCAATAAAGCTGGACACCTCTGCAGAACCGTGCTATAAGTTCAACATCGTTGCCATTCATGATCCGCCTCAAGAAAATCCATGAAAATGAAGTTCAAAAATAACTATATAATGCAAGACATCTCCTTTTGGAACTGTGTATAAAAAAGAGGCACATACAAAAGACAAATAGATACATTATTCATATATAATGTATCACTTTGTCTTTTCATATAACTAAATGAAGTCACCAAAACATTACCTCATTTTTGTTACTCCATTATGTGCCTATTATTAGAAATCAACATTTTAGGTTTCTTTTTGCACATCATATATACTTATCATATGGTGCTTTTCAAAGCACATGTATATATTTGAAGTATGTAAATCATATATACTTATGATATCATCCACATGTATATATTTGAAGAATGTACATCCTATATACTTATACTATGGTGCATTTCAAAGCACATGTATATATTTGAACTTTGTTAATATATTATGTTATGATGTATTATATTAGCTATTATAATCTTTGTATTTCTTTTGGATGCGATCAATTTAATGTCCCTTTTGATGGTAAAATACATATGCACTTTAAAAACTACTTTAAAAATCAATTGATTTATATTTTGCCTTCATGTTAAAAATATAATTAAAATTTAAACTTAATTACATTTTTTTTTTTTTTTTTTAATAAAGCCCCTACCTAGTATATTATAAAAATCCAAAAGGCTTTGTATTGATTTTCCTAAGTGCTTGCTTGTTTCAACTTTCCCAACCCAAAAAGCCCATTTTGAAGAAAGTTGAACCACAAAGCCCGTTTGGTTAGGTATAAAACGCAACTTTTTGGAAAAAGTTGCGTTTTGGGTCAAGGCTGAGAATGCGCAAGCCATAAAGCAGCTTTGAGGTGCATTTTAGAAAAAGTCAATGCGTGTTGAATCAACTATCTGTTGGACTCTTCGGGCAATTACCAAATTACCCTTCAATAAATCAGAAGATGTTCCCAGTTCTCACGCCACCTCATTCCTCTCATCTCATCTCATCTCTCTGCTCTGCCTTTTGTCTTGAAGCTCACTCATGCCTCTCATCTCTTCTCTCTGCTCTGCCCTCTCCGTGCTGCTACAAGCCTCTCCGTGGTAAAAGTCTCTCTTGCCTTTTGTCATCCGTTGAATCTTCTTCCTCTTCTTCTTCTTTATTCGTCTTCTTCAACGCGCATTCCTTTGTATTTTTTTAAAAAATTTTATTTATGTCTAATTTGATATGAGAAATACATTTTGAAGGTAGAGTTTTGATCAACAAAACACCAAGCAACACTGATCTGCTACCAAAAACCACCAGGTGCCAACACTAATCTGAATTTTTTTTTTTTTTTACCTATCAAAAAAAAAAAAAAAATTCCAGATCTTGTATGCATTGTTCTTGCTAATGATCTATTTGTTCTCTGCCGAGTACTGAAAAAATTTATGGGTAAATGCTTTGTAATTTTTTTTCTTTTGTGGATGCTCTGTCTTTCCAAGTTATGTGATATCTGACAAAAAATCGGAATTGGGTATTTTAGTTCCAACCCCCCTTTCTCTGTTCAAGTCACTTTGGATTGAGATCTGATTTTTTAAGTTTAGCATGATTTGGGTCTTCTTTGGAATTGGGTATTTTAGTTTTCATTTCAGGTTTGACTTCTTTGGAATTAGAATTAGGTATTTTAGTTCCTGTGGGGCAGTATAGATGTTGGGTATTTCAGTTGGGTTTAATTAGGGGCAAAGATGCTGATTGAATTGTCTAATAAGTTACCATAGACAAAATCCCAAGCAGCTAACTAAATTCACAGTTGGTAGGCACTTTATCTGATATACTTTCAAGTTTTCTTTGTTAATCTTTATTTTCTTTTCTTTGGGCAAAACTTGTCATAGCAACCTTAATTTTCCTTTGGAATTCCAGAGGGTCCAACTTTACTTTTTTACATAGTTTCTAGCTATGCATTCTCCATACTTTGTAGAAAACAGAGAAGTATTACGGGAAACTGATTGTATACAATAATACAATGGAATGTTTATTCTAGTCCTCTTAACATATTGTATACAATCAGTTTCCCATATATGCATCCTCCGGTCAAATATGTCTATGAAATGTTTTTTATGTGACCCTTAACATATAATGGAATCTCTATTTACTGGTGGTTTGAGTGGCATTATGAAATTCTGCAATTCAAATATGTGTCAAAGATGTGCTATGGAGCCTATATGTTTTTATATTGAGGATGCAAATACATATTAGTGTGTCACATCTTAATGTTAGGAGTGTGTAGGTGTATATGTGCAGTTGCCCCATCAGCTGCACACGCATGCCCCATCAGCAGCAGACACACCCCACATCAACACCCCACGCACACCGTGCAACACCTCACCATGCAGCAACACACGCATGCCTCATCAGCACCACACGCACTCCCCATTGATAAGAAGTCATTAATGGTAATAACAAATAATTATGACACTAAAAAAGAAAAATTGCCCAAACATTATTAAAATAATACCAATAATATATTTATTATTATTATTTTTTAGTAAGTATATGAAGTAGTTGATTTAAGTATGAAATAAACTTTCTTATATATACATTGTCCTTTTTGGTAATTTATCATTCAAACTGCCACTTTTATAAGTGCTAACCAAATCCTCAGTTTTTTCAAAAAACATTTTTTAACAGTTTTTACCAAACACTCGACTTTTTGAAAAAACACTTTTTCATTATGCACTTTTTAAAAACTTCACTTTTTGAAAAAACCTAATTTCAAAAAACTTAACCAAACTCACCCTACCTCCCTTTAATCTGAAACAGACTGGTGGGTGGGAAATGGGAATGCGAAAGATCAAGAAAGCCCAATGAAAAAAAGTTGTCTCTGTGTGCTTTTTATTTTTTATTTTTACGGCGCAAAATAAATTTGCAACGGCTAAAAAACCAAAAGGATGAAGAAGCACCTCCAGTCCACGCAAATCACAGGCAAGTCCCATGGCTCTGTTTCAACCTTGTCCAATAATTTCTTCTTCTTCTTCCTCTTTCTTTCAAGGCTCTCATCCCAATCTCCGCTCGAAGGTCTTCGTCCCAAAACATCAAACCCACCTCATCCCCAACCCCAAGTCTCGTTCACTCTGCACAGCTTCATGGCAAGAGGTCCGTCTCGTCCGTACTTTTTTTTTTCTCGGAGGGTTTTCATGTTACTCTGTCTTTCTATTTTACTTGGGTTTCTTCTTTTTGTGATTTTGGATGAAGCTTGCGGGAGTTCTAATATTCTCGGCGATTCCTTTCACCGCTGTGAAAGCCATAGCTAATAGCCCACTTGGAGAGTCGCTTCAAAGAAGAATGGAGGAGAGGAAGAAGTTTGCTGTTCGAAATTCCTCCAAGTTTAAGACCTTGTCTGAGAAAGCAAGAAAAGAGAGGTAATTCCGGGTAAGCACTCGTTGACAAAAATGGTTCCTGTTTAGTTATATATTGATAATTTAATAAAATAAACGAAAAGAGAACACCAAAAGGTGTTGAAAGTTTTGTACAACATGAAATTCAAAGAAAGCTAGTTGTGGGGTTGTTGATGCAAATTAGAGCGAGAGAACATGTTTTCCACGGTACCTCCACGCTATAAATATACTAATTCTGCATGAGCAAAGTTGTAGTCTTTCTTAAAAGAGAGAGAGGAAATAGGAGAAGAATGAACATGGTTCGGCCTTACGGCTTGCGCTTCACATTGAAAAGCTCTTAGCGGTGATATCTTTACTATATTGAAGTGTGTTACTGTTACAACTTACAATGAAGTCAATGTAGGAATATATAGGAACAAATTAGGCTTAGTATGGTAACCTTACACAGCCACACAGTAACCCATGGTATGCTACAAAACAATAGTCTAACATCCCCTCAAATCTCAAGTTGGAAGCCTAGTGAAAACATGAGTTTGGAAGGAAAATCTTGAATGCCCATCCAATGAATTAGGACCCAACAAAAACCCTTGAAAACTATCACTATTGAAGAGGAAGAAGCCCGTGAAGTGCATGATTTGAAAAACCGGGAAGAGCTCTGGCACAAGAGTACAACTGTGTGCATCTTCAACATTTGTATTGTGTAGCAAGGACTATGGAAGTCAGATACTAGATTAGGAGCATTCGCAGGAAGAAAATAGCACATGAGGGTTCTAAGCACATGTGAGATGTGGAAGGTGTGTTTAGAGTAGGAAGTGCATGATTGGGACTAAGACGATGCGCGAGGGTGTCTGTGATGCTGAAACAATGATTTTGAGAGGACCTGAATGCAGATATAAGGAGTCTAGGTATAGATGAGATCCCCATAATATCTTGGGTGTGGGCTCTTATGCAATGGAAGAAGTGACAATGAAGGTTGATGAGGAACAAAGATTGTGGTTCTGATACCACGTTGAGAGAGAGAGAGAGAGAGAGAGAGAGAGAGAGAGAGAGAGAGAGAGAGAGAGAGAGAGAGAGAGAGAGAGAGAGAGAGAGAGAGAGAGAGAGAGAGAGAGAATAAACATAGTTTGGCCCAACGGCCTACATCTATAGCGGTGACAATGAACCCAATATAGGTTATATATATAGACATAGATTAGATTTAGTATGGTAATCTTAATACCATGGCAGCCCATGGTATTACAAAACCACAGTAGTACATGTTATTCTACAAAACCATGATCTACATATTGTAGTAATATCCTAATTTGTTCTAACCAACTAGTAAGAAATCTAGTCATTCTATTATGAATGCATCCTAATTTATTTTATCAATCTTTGCATTTACACTTGTTGAAGCGAGAGTTTATGCAATCGTAAAATTTCTGTTAAATGCTCTATAATTTCATTGGTTCCCTGGGAAACCTTTCAATGTAGTCCATGATTTGGTTATTTGGTTTGTGTCATCGTAAAATTATGGCTGAATGCTCTGCAAAGCATTGTTAAATCTTGTTCTTTTTTCCCCTGAAAGTTTTGGACTGCGAAGCTTTGGAGTTTCGGCTTTTATTAGATTTTTGTGGTGAGTTTCAGAGACTCATGTTTTTGTATCATCCTGTTTTCTTATTAGTGAATTAAGTTTAATGTGTTTTTCTTCAACTTCATTTGCCCAGTTATGGGATTTTTTAGCACTTTCTATGGTTACCACTTACAATCAATTGGACTGATACATTAAATGTGTCATTCATTGATGTGGTCAGGTTGATGTTCTTAAATAAGGCAAATAAACTAGCACTTTATGTTGTCTTAGTAGCCTGGCAACTTTTTTTCCTTCAATAAATTGAATTATTTTCTGTGAAAATTAGTAAAGCCATACCCGCTGTACTATAAGCAAGAAGCACTAGGTTGGTATACCTACAATTACCAATGAAAGATTTTCACGTCATGCAGTTCAGATATTCTGATTCTTTTTTATGAATTTAATGATATAGAACAATTTTATTTACCATATTCAAAAACAAGTAGGGCTGTAGAAAATTTTTATTGAAAAAAAAAAAATGTAGGTGTGGTGAAAAATTTCTGCTATCAGTTTTGTCGGTTTAATAGCTTAAGTGCTTAACTCTTATCTGCTACATGCAATGATGCAATACTGCAAATGATCTGTGAATAGATCATATTAGTGTTATAAGAGGGTGGTAGATATGCAAGTACCTGAAGACATTACATATTCAAATATGTATCTACATGGTCAGAGTTACTGTTGATTGTACTTATCATGAGTTATATGTTAACTTTCTTCTCTGATGTTATAGCATGTGGTATGGAGAAGAGCGCCCTCGCTGGCTCGGTCCACTTTCATATGACTATCCTAAATATTTAACTGGTGAACTACCTGGGGATTACGGCTTTGATGTTGCAGGTCTGGGCAAGGATCCTGTGGCTTTCCAGAAATATTTTAAGTACGTTATGATTTTCACTTTTGACCATTGCTGCCTCAATAATGCCTGTTTAGTAATAACCTAATCCTTTGAATTGTTATTTCCATCGTTGATATAGCACTACAATTCCCTCTGAAGTGTTGGTATTTGGATTCAAAATGTCAAAGTTTTCCTGATGTTACCTTATTATATTAATTTGGATGCAAAATATCAAAGTTTTGTGCATTGGGATAAGATAACAACAACAACAATAACAACCAAGCCTTAGTCCTAACATTTGTGGGGTTGGCTATGGATCTTCAATAGACAAGTCAGGGTTAGCCACAATAGAGCAAGGTGTGAGGTCATGGGTTCAAGACTTATTATGCACGTGTCTAATGACCAATTCAAAAAATTTTAATGTAGTCATTAACTATCCAACTACTCAGGCATATGCAAAATGACTGAGTTTTGAACTTTGGACTAAGATTAGGGGGTGATGAGTTGTGTAGTCAGACAAAGACTCTGCTATGTGTTGTGAACATTAGCTATCGAACTATTTGACTATCGTCATAAATATTATGCTATGACTCTGAGTAAATGTTTTCCCGACACTCTTGCACTTTACATGACAACTCTATGAAAATACAACGATTATTTATTCCAGTTTGTTTTACTTTGCTTACTATGACTGTCAGTCAAATATGGCTTCCATTGTGTTAAGAATGTCAACTATGGGTTGCATAGTCGACAAAGTTTGTTGAGTCTTATGTTTAATTTTCCAAATGATTAGTTTAATCTGTATACAGCTTTGAGATACTGCATGCACGTTGGGCTATGCTTGCATCACTTGGTGTTCTGGTTCCAGAAGTATTAGACATATTAGGAGCCTTTCACTTCGTTGAGCCTGTCTGGTGGCGAGTTGGCTATTCAAAGCTTCAGGTAATTTTCTGCCTGAGTTTATATATCATCATCTGGGGATATGTTCCTATTTGTTCACTTTCTTCCTAGTAATTTATGTGCTATATTATCCATTAGTTTGCACATTCAACTTTGAAGTAGATACTCTTTGACTATGGCCTTTTCATTTGCTTAAAGAGATCACAGCTTGTCTTATGGGTTCACATCTCAATCTATGGCTGATGAGCATCTCTCTGATGATCTGATTGCTCATTGGATTGAAATTATGGATATTTTACAGCCATATAACAAGATCAGTTGGGGCAATTTCTAGAAGGGGGGAGGGGTTGTGGTTTTAATGTTTTGCAAAGTAATTTTTACTGGTTCCTGATATATAGTTAGTTATTAGTGCTCGGACAATAATATATAAGTTATCAGCTTGTTGGTTTCTGTTATTTTTAACTAGATAGGTAATCAAGTTAGTGCTCTGATAGTAATATTTAGGTTATCAATTGTTGAAACTTCTAACATTAACAGTTCACACAATGTTTTATGACTTGTGAATGCTGTTTGTATAGAATTTTTAGGGAAAATTCAAAGTTTATTAATGAATAGGACGGCTAGGATCAATCAACATGTCTGCATACTGTCCAAGACTCTAAGGTAATATCTAGGTAGGGCCTATATATTATGTATAGCTTGATGTGAGTACTATTTAGGTGTACAGTAAACATGATGGTGATATAAAAGATGATTGTCTAACCAGGGACCAGATTTTGGACAATATTATTTAACAGAAACAGTTTGGACTAAATTTGGAAACCGAGAACTTATTTAATTTTCCTAATTTTAACCCAAATTGACATCAAACAAAAATTTGAGAATTAAAAGACGTTAAGATGAAGAATTAGAGAATTGGATATGAACATATTAAGGAAACAGATTTCTTCTGCAAGGCATGTTTTTAAAGCTTTACTTCCAGATTTGGACTAGTCAGTCCTACTAAACCTTAAGAAATATAGCATTGAAGCTAGAATAGCAAATATTTGAACTCTGATGCAGTATGGGGCTGTTGGGCTCTTGCTATGTTCTATGTGATCTAAGAGTTCTATTTATGAGTCGCAAATTTATAGGGTGGATCTCTTCAATGGAAACTAAGGTCATAAATGTTGTTTGTGGAATTATTTGGAAACACATTAATATATTTCCATGATGAGTGAGAATTGAGAAATATTTTGAAATCAAGCTTCTTACTAAATTACACTTCTAACTTTAAAATGAATAATAAATTACACTTCTACATCATCCTTTCTCCAAATTAGGCAAAATTGAAGATTACTAAAATGTCTGGATTTTAAAAATAAAAATTTGACTGAAACTGATTTGCCATCCTTCTTCTTATCAATATTTTTAATGCAGCATAATAACTATTCAGCCGGGAAAAAAAGTTCTTTTTGAGAACTAGTCACATGGTAGTTGATCTATTCAACCGCTTAAGCATGGTCTGCCCTTCTTGCTTGAGCAAACTTTTGGACTTCACACGGATTTTTTCTCATCTATTTGTGTTATTGACCTTTTGAGCTCACCCTCGCTATAATCATAAGTTGATTCTACACTTTTGTGAATGTAATCTTAATAAGCAATGATAACGAGAGGCGTTAATGATTTCTTTTTCTTCACTTCTTCAATTTCACCAGGGAGATACTCTCGACTACCTCGGCATCCCAGGACTCCACTTAGCTGGAGGCCAAGGAGTGATTGTCATTGCTATTTGCCAAGCACTCCTGATGGTAACAACTGTATTTTGCATTCTTTTTCTTTCTGTATTCTCATAAGACTATCACCAATTTTATGCTCCCATAATCATACATTCTACTTCGTGGCTTTGTGCCCATGTAAGGAGTGCAATTATCAATTTTAGAGGTGAAATTTAGTTCATGATGGATTGTCTGAGATGGGGCTTCTTCCAAAGCTTCAGGCTGCTTGTTCATGAGCCTTATTCTTCATTTCTTTCTATGCGAATTGTCACTAAAGCAGAAACTGAAAGTGTACCTGGGACTTTGTCCCAGGTAGATGGTTTGAAGAGATGGAGAGCCAATAACTGTATTTTGCATTCTTTTTCTTTCTGTAATCTCATAAGACTATCACCAATCATATCCTTCCACAATCATGCATTCTACTTTGTGGCTTTGTGCCAATGTAAGGAGTTCAATTAACAAATTTAGAGGTGAAATTGTTGTTCGTGATGGATTGTCTGAGATGGGGCTTCCTCCAAAGCCTCAGGCTGCTTGTTCACGAGCCTTTTTCTTTATTAATTTCTGTGCAAATTGTAACTAAAGCAGAAACTGAAAATGTACTTGAAGAGATGGAGAGCCAATAAGTCTGTTCCAAACTGAATTATTAAAGTTTAACAAATAATGTTCTTTATTGACACTATAATAGTTTCTAAAGATGGGTATCTATTTCTTTGTTGGATATTTTTCATAAATAGGTTGGACCAGAATATGCAAGATTTTGTGGGATTGAGGCGTTGGAGCCTCTTGGCATTTACTTGCCAGGTGATATCAATTATCCAGGAGGAGCACTTTTTGATCCCTTGAACCTCTCACGTGATCCTGTAGCTTTTGAGGAGCTGAAGGTGAAAGAAATAAAAAATGGGCGCTTAGCTATGGTTGCTTGGTTAGGCTTTTACACACAAGCAGCTTTGACTGGTAAGGGTCCTGTACAGAACCTTCTTGAGCATGTCTCAGATCCCTTCCATAATAACCTGCTTACCATTCTCAAATCCATGTAAAGACATTCTTTTGATTCTACATGCATACAACTCCAAAAGCTTTGTTCCATCAAGTTCCAAGGTCATGTATATTAAACAGTTAGTTTTTCCCAGTTCACAAAACTATATTCTAGTCCTGCAATTTGATCTAGATGGATTCAAAGTAGTACTATTTCTTTTGCTTATGCAATGTTAGTGACACACTGACACACTCAAACAGATCAACCCACAATCTCATAAGTCATACTATCATCAAGGATGGAATGGCATTTGACTATAATCCACTGGTACACAAAGTAGTACTATGCCAAAGGAGTCAAAGGCTAGGTTGTTCCAGAGGTGATCACTTGTCAGTCGAGCTTGGGTTGGGGATCAAATCACCACTCAATTCAAGCCTTTTAGGTGGAGAACTCTCCCACACATTGCCAACTGGAAAATCAGACAAAGCCATCCACACCCCACATTCAAGTGTAGGTATTCAAGTATGCCCTCAAATATAAATTAATCCCAAAAAAAAAGGGTATAAATTTTCCTTTGTTTTCCAAGAACCAAATAGAAATAGATTGCAAAAAAGTGAATGAAATCAAATTAAACCCATACAGCCAGTCACACAAAAAACTCAATGACTAGAGTTGTAATGATATCAATAGAAATTTTTATTGATTGTTGCAATGACCATTGAAGTTATGGAGAACCAGTAATGTTGTGGTGTTTGAAAGAGGTCAAGTAAAATCAGAAGCTATTCCACTCAGAATTTCAACAAGTTGTTGCTATGTATTCTCAAGGAATGGAGTTGAGGGATAGTGCAGGCTGTTTGACAGATGAGCTGCTACTCCTTACCAATGATTAAAAATAAATGTTGATTCTGCCTGGGTTTTGTGCAAAGCCTGCTTGGCTGTTGTTGTTCTCAATCATAAAGGTGAGTGTGGTCTAGCATGGGTGTCACTGTCAAACAATTTTACGGCTCTGCTGAGGTAGCTGTGGCTTCAGCTTTGAAAAGTGCAGTAGAGTTTGCAATTGCTGAAGGTTTTTCCAAGTTATTGTTGAAGGTGATGCAAAGGGGATCCTTGATTGTATTGAAGTCTCTCAGAAGTCTCTAATCTGGGAAGTGGTTCAGACTGTGGAGTGTGGATGATGTCTGTGAGTTAGTCGAGAGTAAACTTGATGTCAAGTTCTGCTTCACTTGATCTCCAAGGTTTAGAAATAAAACTGCTGATTGCTTGGCTAAATGAGGCCTTCAAAATTTAAGGGCTAACTTCCCATTATAGTTTCATAAGTTTGTTGGGTCATTCTCTATGTTTCTTGTTTTCTTTCTTTTCCTCTGGTTTTCGTTTGTTCTGGTTAGGTGTGTTGTTTTAGTCTTTCTGTGGGTTTGTTTTGCTGGTGTTTGCCTTCTAGTTTAGCAAAAAGGATGGATGAGGTATGATAAATTTGGTGCAACCAAAAAGTACCCTGAAAAAGTATAGGGGTTTTGATTCTCTTACATCCACACTTTCATATATCTTTTTTCGCATTCACTTTTATGTTTTATGTATTAAAATGTAGACATTTCTACATCAATTGTAGATATGTGTAATATGGATGGAAGATGTTCCATCTGATGTACTTTCTTTTTACCATGCTGATTTAGCTGGTATTCCTTAATTGAATGCATCTCAAAAAAAAAAAAAAAATTGTAGATATGTGTGAAATAATGGATATAAATGAGTGTGAATATTTAGCCATAAGGTCTTTTTTTTTTTTTTTTTGGTAGAAAGGAATTTCATTAAAGAAAAGAACTAAGGGGAACAAGGCAGAACAGAAGAGTATCTGCTATGGATCAAACCAGCTCTATCAGAGCTTAACAAGTCCAACAGACCCACGGGCGGGTCATGAAATAAAACAAAAGAACTATCCTGTTGAGATCCTAACCGAGCCAAAAAATCAGCACAAGTATTAGCCTCACGGAAACAATGCCTGATTCGGACATGGCCAATCTGAGATATCAATTGTCTGCAGTCATCAGGGAGAGGCAGTGCACAAGTATTTAGCCATAAGGGTCACTAATTGTTGTCCTCTCTCACCCTCTCCCCCAACGCCCCCTCCCCCCCCCCCCCCCAAAAAGGACAATAATGTTCTGGTCCCAAAAAAACTGGCAATGGCAGCAAACTGAATAAGCTGAAGGCCTAAAGGACAGCACGTGCCATAATGAACAGCACTTTTTGAGGTGGTTGTCCTCTCAATGCGTTTCCATTTTTGTTCTTATGAGCCTGTTTGGATTGAGCTTATTTTTGCTGAAACTGAAAATTGAAACTGAAAACACCGTAGCGAAATAATTTTTAAATGTGTGAATAGTGCTGTGTGACCTATTTTTAATGAAAAAGTTGTTGAAAAGTGTAATTTGTGGGACCCGTAAACAGTACATGGAAACACTGTTTACAGTTGACAAGTCAACCATTGTGGGCAGAACCAAAAAAAAAAGCTAAAACGTGATTACAAAACGCAGACGGGCATTTCAGCCGAATCCAAACAGCCACTATGTGTTGTGGTTGGGACTAAGTGATTGTTTGGATACAAACGCTGACGCGGTTGTGCTTGTGCAGGCGTTTTTTGTGTGCATCCGTGCACTATTTACTTGACCTGTAAGTACGGATTTCAGTAAATTTTTCTTTAAAATTGGGTCTCACGGCATTATTCATACATTTAAAAATTATTTTGCTACAGTATTTTTAATTTTTAGCAATAAGTGGTATCCAAATAGACCCAATTGAATTCGAATTCTCGAGGTCTAAAGTTGTTTCTTAGGATGTCCGCTTGTTGATGTTATTAGAATCTTAGTGGGTTTGGGATCAAACTATGGTTTAGACCATCTGAGGGAGGGTTTGTAGTCCCTTATCCCTTGTCTAGGCCTCACAGGTATTGATTTCTCAGCCAGTAGCCGTAGCTATGGTCAAGCCTAAGTAAGGTTTTTCATAGACTGATCACTCACTCCTACCTTTTTACCTAAAAAAAACGTCTATTACAATCCCCGAAATGAAATTGACTGGATCTAGATCTTGTTTAAATCAATTCTCATGAAGAGAAACCTGTGCCCCAGGTAACCATGTTGCGATCCAATCAACTACAACAAATCAAGGTGTTATTAGTCAATAAAATAGAGCAAAACCTAACATAGGTGGAAAAGGCAGGGAATCCCAAGTGGTTAGTCAACAAATTAAAATCAATTGTATAAGCATTGGGTTGCTTCAAAAAGTGAATATCTTGGGGAAGGGAAATTCCGATAGATGACTTTGGCCCTCATGTTTTGGCTTTGAAAGTTGCAAATTCTCTTATGTACAGCCAAAAGCTTTAAATGATTTGATTTTGTCTTAAAAATTGAAACCCAATGGGATTTTTTGGGGGGTTTTGGCTAGTAGTGGCCGTCAAGGAGAGAGTAAAAAAATGGCACCATTCTATTTATTTAATGGCAAAATGTAAGGGATGTTGACAAAAACAGTGAATTGATCATACCAAAATATCTAAATTGAAAGTTTTAGGATCAAACTAACAACCCATGTAAATTTTAAATGATTAAATTCAATCTCGTTATATAATAAATTTGGAGGATTGATAGAGAAATTCTGTGTTTAGATGCATACAAAGGGAAAAAGTTGGAAGACTTATTTTATTATGAATAAATTATGTATGAACCGTTTAACTATTTGTGTATTATGTATGAACTGTATACTAATGGGACAACGTGTGTGTAGTGTAGGACTAGTTTTTTTAACCATCTTGCTTCTTTTTGTTGCTTCTTTTTGTGTTTATGTGTGTGTTACAAAAGCGCCATGCAAACAGAAATACAAAATTGAGCATCTTGTTTTATCTTTTATGCGACGCAATTGTAGACTTGTAGTAGAGTAGCAGTCTAGTTGGTCTCCTCTCCTCAAATTCTTCCGCTAATCCGCTTCCATTTATTTTTAGAAAACATCAAAATGATGTGTCTTGAAACTGTATTCTTTTTTTCTTTTCTTTTTTTAAATTAGGACAAACAAAATTATTTTGAACATTTTATTTGTAAATTGTTTTATTCTCTAAAATAATTTTTAAATTCGGATGTCTCAACTCTCGAAATTTTTTTTTTGGTTGGTAGAAAAGAATAATGCATTAAAATAAGGAAGAATTGAAGTCTCGGGACAACGTGTAGTTAGGTACAAGCCACTATCATCTGAATTGAAAATACCTTTTAAGTCCACAGAAGAGCAGTCAAATAAAATAAAGCACTGAGATTGATGAACCCCTAATCTAACAAGGTTGTTCGCATATCTATTCGCCTTGTGGAAGTAGTGCTTAAATACGAATCTGGTGAAACTGGGAGACCAACTGCCTGCAATCATCCACAAGAGGGAAAATAGCTTAAGTTAGAAAGGTGATGATTTGCTATCACCACATTATTAATCTATGGGATTTTCAGAGTGTCTCATGAGTAAGGAGTGAAATAGTCTTTATTAGAGGCTCGACATCACTCCCTCATATCTATTTTTTTTTAAATAGAGCAAAGAGAAAGAGCCAATGACACTACTAAAAACAATGAAGTATTTACGTTTGCTAATGGGTCGAGATAATTTAGCAATATCATGTCCTCCTATAGTGTATTGTTCTTTAAAAAATGGATTATTGGATGGGGCTTTGAAGCATCTCTGGATATTGGAATTAATATCGGTAGAATAATAATATTACAAAAAAAATATGACTAGCGAACAAGAAAGGGACGAGTTTAAGCGTAACCATTATCCTTTGAAAACGAGATTTGACTTGTGAAAATTGCACATGATGTAGAGAGAATGAGAAAATGTTTTGCCTAGGTGGTGATTAAAATTTTTCACGTGGGTTCATGTGGGGAACAAGCGTGCTTGGTTGCATTTGCTTCTACTCTATTCATAGATCTCTCTCTTGTAATGGGACAAGTCTAGCGTAGCTGCTTTAAATTCTTCTATAGTGACCTGCCATTGAAAAACCTCCTAAAATAATGTGCCAAGATTCAAGATTCATGGGCTCTTTTAATTTGCCACACCACTTACTGCTTTTTTACTCTACGATTTATCTTTCTACTATGAACTCTCTCTCTCTCTCTCTCTCACATTTGTAAAGTGATTAAAGAGGTGACAGATATCTAAATCTTATCCTTATGCAATGCACTGTGTCTTGACAAGGAAGACTAAGATTTAACACTGAAATAGACTAATAACATTAACTTTTATATAAATTTGAATTAGATAAGAGTGTGGGACTCTTACCAAATTACCAATAGAGGATAAAATCCTAAATCATGAATTAACGTGGGACATTGATAACAATTTAACAAATGAACATCTAACAATGTTTAGAATAATAAAATTCCTTTGTTCTTTCTGTCATCTTTGTTGGGAGAAAACATTTTGGGTGTGGTTTCAAGTCACATAACTCAAAAGCTTAACTACTACATAGGTTTAGATTCTATACAATTATGTTTCTCTCTGTCTCAAATTATTGGTCCTGTATTCTATCGTTGGATGTCCCAAAATTTTATTAAATTTTTTTGAGAACTTTGTTTAAGGATAAATTTGAAAATTTTTATCTTTTTAATTAAAAAACAAGACAATAAAAATATGTTTTCTTAAAATGTTGGATTTTTTAAATAGGACCAACAATTTGGGATGAAAATAAAATTTTCTAATTATTTATCTTTTCTTCATGGGAAATTTTCACTTACATAGTTACATGTACATACTTAGCAATTTTCAAAAAAAAAAATAAATTAAAAACTAACTTCAATTTGAAAATTCATCCTTTGGTGAGGATCAAATTGTTTCATTTAAGTTCATATTGATTGCCTAGAGATAGTCGTAAGCAACAATTAAAAAAAAAAAAAAAAAAAAAAAGAAGAAGGAAGAAGAGTTATGGTGTTTTAAAATAAAATAAAATAAAATAAAAACTCTCTCTCAACCCTCTCATAGCACGTTAAGCATGACGTATAGTGTTGGAGCTGAGTGATTCTAGTGCCATATAAAAACTTTAAAACTTTTGACACAATTATCTTATACAGCAAATTCTGAACAGTAATTTGTCACTTTCACATTAATTTATTTTTTTTATTACTCACACTCTAACATGTGAATAATTGTGACAAAAATTATGTAAACAATTGTGAAAAAAACAATTATCCTATAATTTTTGCAAATAAAAAAAGCGACAGCGCTGGGTGCCCACAGCACACCGACATCGAAGAGGATAAGTAGACCCAGATTGAACATCATGTGGTCTCTATGGAATTATTATGCGTCTCAATCGTCCTATTGAGGTTCTGGGAATAAGACATGCTTTTTTAATATTTTTATGTACTCTCTGCTATAATATATTCCAACCATTTTAGGCACCATCAGCAAAACAAAAAACCATTTTAGGCACCTGTTTTTTTGTAGTATAAAGTTAAAAATAAAATTTTCAATAAATCATATTTTTGACCGGAAAAAAGTTTATCTTCAGACCGAAATAAATTTTTTTGTACGTAGTGATTGATAAAACTGACCGTATGTACTTTTAGATAGTGATTTGACTGATTTCCAGGTTATTAATTTAGTGCCTTCAATAAAAAAAGAAAAAAAGAAGAAGTTAATAATTTAGTTTACGAAAATTTTCAATTAATCCTCTACTTTTCTATACAGGAGAAATAATTTAGGACGGAGGAAATAATTTATTTATTCCTCCTACCGCTATTGATGAGCTGTTTTATTGGAATTTCAAATTAAAACATTGTTTTTCATCGGTGATGATATATATATATATATATTTTTTTTTATTCACATCGGTGATAATATTATAGGGGAAATCAATGGAACGATTGATTTGAACTATTTGAAATGTGTAGAATTTAATTTGAAGCCACCCTCTTTAAACATAAGGTTTAAAGTATAATTTGTTCAAAATAAAATGTTATAATTGCAACAAAAAAAAATTAAAAATTGAGTATAGGTTACTAGTACCAGTGTGTCCAAGTCAAGAGGCAAGCTTAGGATTGCTTTTTTACAATTCCATAGCTAATTAGGGAAGCTTAGAATTGCTGTGGTCGTGTAAGTTTATCTTCTTTCTTCTTCTTTTTTGAGAAAAAAAAAATGACAGAGTTTAATTAGAAACATCAAGAAGTATCAACCAATTGAAATGTAAAATGACAAAATTTATCTACAAACTTAGTTGTAGCCTAAATCTACAAGTTCCTTTAAATAAAATTAGTATTGTTACATATTTTAAAATTTTAATCATTATATTATATGTTCTTTACACTCTTAACACACATGTCAAATTTTGTGCTAATTAGATATTATTTACTATATGATCTATAAACTTATTTTTTATATATAATTATAGATTACAAAAAATTGTAATTTAAATAATTAATTAATGACATAGCTATTGATTTTTAATTTTTTAAAACTTTTGTAAGTATGGAGAATATAAGAAGAAAATATAATTCAATTAATGGTAGATTTGTCAAAATTTTCATCAAATAAAAAGATATTGAGTAAGGTCGTAATCTTAGGTTACAACTAAAATTATAGCCAAACTTTGTCCAATGCCAAATTCTGTGTATCTAAGAGTTAGTTCATTTTGGATATACATCACTGTTAGTTTCTTTAAAACTTTTTTCACTCTCTTGGATATACACCACTGTTAGTTTCTTTAAAACTTTTTTCACTCTCCTCGTGTGTGTTAAATACTTAATATTTTTGAATAAATAAATAAATTGCCGCCACCAACGTCATTCTTGCCGCCACACACGATCACTTTCTATGGTGACTTTATGATTGTGTTATGCGAATTGCAAATAATTTTTGAAGACTTTTAAATGAGCATTTAAAGCAAATGAGAAGTATGAAAAAGATACAAATTTTTGTCCTTCTCAAAAAAAAAAAAAATTTTGATTGCTAAATTACAATTTCTTCGGTTTGTGTCCTATTCGACAGTGCTATGACGTTGTTTATGTTATTATTATTATTATTAATATTATTGCTCGAATTGCACACAATTATTATTTTTGTAAACAGATTCTTTCAACAACGCAGAGCTTAGACAAAATGCACCTACGATCTTAGGCTTCTTAACAAGTAATGCTAACAAAACCTTAACAAGTAATTATTTACACGCAAAAACTAACTTAGTGAAGATAAATTAAGGAGCACTAAATAGATCAGCTTAACCAAAATGCACCTACGATCTTAGGCTTCTTTAGCCAATAACGCCGAAAATTGTAATGCCCACAAAACCTTAACAAGTGTAGTAGTAATTATTTACACGCAACGCAACAACCATAATTACTACATTTGACTTAAGATAAGCTAATGACCCTTTTTTCGCATGCTATGGAGTATGGACCTATAGTTGCCAAAAGTACAACTTTTTTTTTTTTTTTTTAATAATTTTTTTTGAGAAAGAACACTGTAATTTTATTTAAGAGATAGCCGAATCGGCTTGAATTACAGCTAAAAGGTGTGGAGGAACATCCTCCACCCACACCATTAACTCGCTAACACGTCTTGCATGTCTAGCATTGTTGTGAGTTGTACTATTACTCTGTCTCATTACATGAGTGAAGTCGATCTCCAAAAACTCCTTAACTAGCATCTTTGCCTCGTCCACCAAGTGGTCATAGTCTGCCAAAGATAGGTCCTCATTCAACAGGGCAACTATAGTAATCTTGGAATCTCCTTCAAGCACAATGGATGATATTAGGGCTGTCCAAACATATCCAGTGACTCGACCCACCCGAAGACCCAACCGGAATTGATCCGAAATCGGCCGATCTAACCTACTCCGGCGGTCGGCGGCGGATTTTCTCCACCAGAAACCGACTCTGGCGGGTCGGTTTTGGTTTCTCTACCCCAAAAACCCGAAAAACCCGAATCGACCGGCAAAAAACCCATAATCCGGTGAAAAACCCAGATTCTGGCAAGAAACCTAGATTCCAGCAATAATAAAACCCAGATCTCGGCGAAAAAACCCTGATTCAAGCTCTATTTCACGTAGATCCAATGATATTTTGACTGAATCTAGCGAAATCTCATTGAATCCGGTGAGATTACTGCCGGATCTAGCGAAATCTCATAGATTCCGATGAGATTTTCGTCAGATTTGGGTTTTTCTCACCTTTTCTCGCAGTTTTCTCACCGTTTTGCCACCGTTTTCTCTGATCTTTGAAGCCGACCGACCCGTCCACCACCCGTTGAAGTCTGATCCGCCCGACCCGTTTACTTCGGCGGTCAGTGGCGGGTGAGTTTTTCCAAAACCCGATTCAGTCGGGTTGGTTCCGAGTTGGCCACAAACCCAACCCGGACCGACCTGTGGACAGCCCTAGATGATATACCAAGATCAAGTGCAAATCTAAGAGCTTTAATGACTACTATGACCTCCATTTTTTTTAGCCTTGCTTCATCCGTCCATGTCTCGGCAATGAACACAATGAAAGGATCTTTTGCTCGGATTAAATCACCAAGCTCCTTTTCTGTCACTAGGTTCTTAAGCCTGCGACAGTTCCATACTAAGAGACTTATGACTCCTGACAGGGTTGCTCGGCAGCCTCCACCATTAACTTAGATGAGTATTGAGTACCCTTCGCCTGCACCGGTTTACATGGAAAGTCTGGGAGAGATGCCATGCAAGTGCTCTGCTTCCTCTTTTTTCCTGATTCAACGATGCTTATGGCCACACTCGGGTTGACTTGGCGCATGATTCTTTTCCACGACCTAATGTTTGTTGGTTGCTCGCTGATCTCAGCCATTAAGTCACTTAGCAGAGCATCACTTGAAGTGTTTGGCACATGCATATCCTTTTGAGTGGCGACTAAGGTTGTTCCTAAAGAAGTTGGGTCACATTCAAAGACTATAAGCTCAATGGAAATAGCATTTAAGTTGGAGACTTCAATGTTTTTCCCCACATTTATTGCTCCTAAAATTTCCTCATCCGTAACTTCTCTCACTGAGCTAGAGTAGTTAATCTCCTTATCAATTTCAGTAAGTTAAGAAAGGAAACCCGAGTTATTACTCCTGACGTTGGCCATAAACACTTGCTGATTTTTAAGAATTGTGTGATTGTCACTTAAGTCAACTAACATAACGTGCTCTTTCCTTGAACTTCGCTACCTCATTGATTCATTAACGGCTTCCACATTCAAACTTTCACTCGACCCTTCCACTTCCATGTTTGGAACTGCCTCCACGGGAGTCATGGTGGTTGAATCTACGTGCACTGTGGTGTGGACATTATCTTCACCTCTGCTCTGCACACGAGTTTTGCAACCTGTCCTTTCAAAGTACCCTAGAACATAAATCACATCCTTTCCCACAGATTTGTATGGTGGAGCTCTCAGAGACGGGTCGAACTGCTGCTGGTCCACGGTTAGGGTACCATTGCTTTGGACCCATAGATCGCAGTCCCTATCATCGTGATTCAGACATCTGCACCAATAGCATAAGCTTGGCAGTCGTTCATACTTGAACTTAATCCATCTTTTGCCTCCATTAGGTAGAGTGATGAGCCTTCCTCTGCACAACGGGAGGGTTATATCGATAACCACCCTTACACGGAAAAAACTACCCCCATCCTCGTCCATCGCTCCATTAGATTTTTTAATATCTCCCACTATTTCACACAAACTCTCTGCCACCTTTCTTGTTAAAAAGTTGTTAGAGATGTCATGTACTTGTACCCAAAACGGAACCTTGTTAAATGTTAGCTCTTGCACAGGGACATCATTGATATATCTTTGCATGAAAATCAAGTGCTTATCAAAACTCCAAGGTTGACTCTTGAGTATTTTGTCTACGTCTGCTAGGTTGTCGAAAATGAACAGGACAATATTATTGCCTTGATTGTGAACTTTGAAATCATTAGTCATCCTCCACAGTTGCCTGAATGTTCTTGCCACGGCCTCCATTTGAAGAAAGCGAGAACTGAGGAATTTCGCAGCAATAACAAACTCCCCCTTCCTATGATCTTCAGGGAGGATGAAACTAGTCTGTTCCTTCTCTGATAGTGATAGGTTGTGCCAGCTCATAATCAATTGCTCCATTATCCACCAGGGAAGCTCAAACGCTCAGTTTCAAAGGAGAGTAGGATAAGAGCTGATGGACGATCATAAATCCCTTAGGCAACCTCCTGTCCAGAAGAGGAACCAATAGATGAAGGAATCGTTCCACTTCGTCATTACCTGAATCCATTGGACGAAGGAAGGGCCGCCAACTCATAAATGATAGCAATACGTTACGAGGCCACAATAAGTTTCTTTACCGTTGCGGAGACGATGATCCTCTCATTAACACCTCAAGGAAGCGTTACAAATACCACATTTAGACCTCCAATAAGAGCACCCCCAACGGCTAGGAAAAGGAAGCAGGTATATATACAATCTCAAGACCTAAAAAGGTACACAATTCTGGGATAGAAAACTCTGATATTTTGATATAGAAACTCTCCTCCCTCTCTTAGTTATCTGACTTAACCATTGGAGGCTCTGTGACAAGCACCAAACCGGTGTTCCCTCTTTCCACTTGTTCTTGTAGGGCTTCCAGATGGTCTTAGTCAACAATCCTGCTAGACGAACATTTTGACTGACGATCTCGGCATCATCAGTTTGGCATCGTCTGTAGGAACGACTTTTTCGCACCTAGGTTCGAAAACATTGTTCCATTCAACTTACAAGTCCAGATGGAATCCAATGTTAACCAAGATCTTGTAGCATTAGCTCTGCAAATTCAGACACTTGCAGCCACCGTGGAGGAGTTTACCAAACAGAACCAAGAGATGAGGCAACGACTACAATAAGAAGACAATCGCTAGGAGACCAACCGGGATAATGACAAAGACAGCCAAAGAAAACGACCAGGCACTCTAGAAGGGGCACACTCGAATCTTCTCAGAGAAATGAGAAAAGAGATGGACGAGTTGAGGAACGTGATTAAGGAGAAAGTAGACCGGAGCCTGGACAGAATGGTCAAGAAGACAGATTCACCCTTCACCGTGGCAATCCTAGAATGCCCGGTAGCCTCAAAGTTTCGTCTACCATAGCTCGAGCCATTTGATGGATTGAAGGATCCTTTGGATCACCTTAACACTTTCAAGACGACTTTGGGTCTCCAACAGCCCCCGGACGAGATACTATGTCGTTCTTTCCCCACTACCCTCAAAGGAGCAGCTAGGGAGTGGTTCACTAAACTACAAACATCATCCATTGATAACTTTGAGCAGCTAGGTAGTTCCTTCCTTCGTCACTTCATCGGCGAGCAACGTCCAAAAAGACCAGTTGACCACTTACTCACCATCAAGCAAGGAGAGAAGGAAACCTTGAGATCATATGTAACGTGTTTCACTCGATAAACTTTGGAGGTAGACGAAGTAAATGATAAAGTACAGCTAACAACCTTCAAGGCTGGATTGAAGTCCAGAGAATTCGTGGTCTCCCTAGCGAAGAACCTCCTTAAGAGGATGGCGGAAATGCTCTTGAATGCACAGAAGTATATGAATGCGGAGGACACCCTAGCAGCAATAGAAGGGGTAGAAAAGCCCAAGGAGAAAAAGAAAGAGAAGGAAGAAGACCAAAGAGGATGAAAAAGGGATCGGGCAGATCGCCAGAATGTTGAAGGGAATAGACGGAGAGATGATAAAAACCCTTGTACAGTAAAGTTCACTCCTTTAGTTATGCTCGTTGACCAGATTCTGGCATAGATTAAGGACAAACATTACCTCAAATGGCCTAGACCATTGCACTTGTCGCCCACGTGCGTGACAAGAGAAAATATTGTCGTTTCCACAAAGATCATGGACATTACACAGAAGATTGCAGAGACTTGAAGGAGCAGATAAAAGAGCTCATACGAAAAGGAAAGCTGCAAAAATTCATGAAAAAGGGAGATCCTAGTAGATCTAGGGATGATAACAAAGGTTAGCACGAAGTCCCTTAGAGGGACGAAGATTGCATGCCCCTTCGTCCACAAAGTGCCATAGGGGAGATAAAGACAATCACAGGAGGACCGTCTATAGGGGGATCATTCAAGTCCCTCAGGAAATAATACCAGAGGTAAGTGAACAGTGTTCATGGGATGCTGCCTTTGAAGCAGAGGCAGACGGGCCAAGATATTCTATTCTCAGAAGAAGATGCCAGAGGGGTGAAACAACCTCATGATGACCCATTAGTCATTATACTCATGATTGAAGGATTCAACACCAGAAGGGTTTTGATAGACAACAGGAGCTTAGCAAATATCATTTATCTCTTTACCTTCCAGCAGTTAAAGGTAGACCCGAAGAGTCTTCGTCCATTCAAATCCCCCCTCGTCAGTTTCAGCGGAGACAAGGTGTACCCCAGGAGAATAGTAACGCTGACAGTCACGGCTGGCTCGTACCCACTCCAGATAACCAATAAACACAACTTCTTAGTAGTAGACACACCTTCGTCCTACAATGTGATCATAGGAAGGCCTACCCTTAATCATTAGAAAGCAGCTGCAGCCACGTCCACGTATTGCCTGAAGGTGAATTTCCTAACAGAATAGGGAGTTGGGGAAATAAGAGGAGACTAGGTGTTGGCACAAGAATGTTACAAGGCAGTCTTAGCGTCAAAAGAAAATCATACATGAATGATTGAGAAAAAGACACTAGAAATTGCCGAGAAGCTAGAGACAGTAGGGTTGGTCGAAGGAGATCTTACAAAGACAACCTAGGTAGGGACGAGTTTAAACCTCCAGACAAAGAAAGAAATTATCAGCTTCCTGAAAGATAACCTGGATGTGTTCGCCTGGAGTCACGAAAATATGCCAGGCATACCAGCAAATATCATTCAACACCACCTAAATGTGGATCCTGAGAAGAAGCCTGTCCAGCAAAGAAGAAGAGTTTTCGCTCCAGAACGAAACAAATCAGTCATGGACGAGGTGAACAAGCTGCTCGCTGCCAACTTCATCAGGGAAGTCTACTATCCTAAGTGGTTGGCCAATGTCGTCATGGTCAAAAAGGCAAATGGAAAATGGAGAATGTGCGACAATTTCACGGATCTGAATAACGTCTGCCTGAAAGACAGCTTCCCTCTGCCCCGGATTGACCAGCTTGTGGACTCGACAGTCGGGCATAAGCTTTTTACCTTTATGGACGCCTTCTTTGGGTACAACCAAATACAAATGGCAGAAGAGGGTCAAGAGAAGACTGCCTTCATCACCAGTTAAGGGCTCTACTGCTACAGGGTCATGCCTTTCGGTTTGAAGAATGCAGGGCCCATGTATCAGAGATTGGTAAACCAAATGTTCAGCAAACAGATTGGGAGGAATGTGGAAGTATATGTGGACGATATGCTCGTCAAGAGTAAAGAAGAAGAGAACCATCTAAACGACCTTAAGGAGACGTTCAATACACTTAGACAGTACAGCATGAAGTTGAACCCATCCAAATGTGCCTTTGGGGTCTCCTCCGGGAAATTCCTCGGCTTCATGATATCACAAAGAGGAATAGAAGCAAATTCTGAAAAGGTGAGAGCTATCCTCAAGATGTCCTCCTCGAAGGCGATTAAAGAAGTGAAATCTTTCACGGGAAGGGTGGCAGCTCTCAACAGGTTTGTCTCAAAAGTAACAGATAAATGCATTCCTTTCTTCAAGACCCTGAAACAGGCTTTTGTCTGGACGGACGAGTGCGAAGCAGCATTCTAGGAGCTAAAGCATTACCTGAGCAACCCCTCACTCCTGAGTCCATCCAAGGAGGGAGAAGACTTGTTCCTCTACTTAGCGGTGTCCACAACTGCAATTAGTGCAACCTTGATCAGGGACGAAAATAAGATACAACTCCCGGTGTATTACATCAGCCAGGCCTTCCAAGGAGCTAAAGCCCGATACCCGTGGATAGAAAAGATCACCTTCGCCTTAATAGTGGCGTCCAGAAAGCTTCGTCCATACTTTCAGGCTAACTCGATTATAGTAATGACGAACCAGCCCATTAAGAAAGCAATGAATAAACCTGAGGCTGCTAGAAGGATGGTATAGTAGTGGGCCATTGAGCTCAGTCAGTTCAATATAGAATATCGACCCTGAACGGCCAAAAAAGCCTAGGCACTGGTAGATTTCATAGCATAATTCACCTCCCCTAAACACGAAGATATCTAGGGAAAACTCTGGACGATACATACGGATGGGTCGTCCACGTAGAAGAGAGGCGGAGCAAGCGTCGTCATCACATCCCCAGAGGGGGACATTTTGAAGTATGGAGTTCAACTTAAATTTCTCGTGACCAATAACAAAACAAAATACGAGGCTATATTGACAGGGCTAAGGATAGCTCAAGCGCTTGGAGCTAGAAACACCTTATTGAGAAGTGATTCACAGCTCGTCATAGGACAAGTCAAGGGAGACTTCGAAGCAAAGGAAACAAGGATGCAGAGATACCTCAAGCTGACGAACCAATTGGTAAGCAAGTTTAATCGAGTAGAGTTTGCTCAAGTCCCAAGAGATCAAAATGCAGTAGCCAACGAAGTGGCTAGAAGTGCGTCAACAGATAATCAGTCAAAGGTGATTGATTGGAAATTGGAAGAACAGAACTCTCCCAGCATTGAAGAATTTCAGACTTTTCCGGTACACACCCAATCAGGATGGACGAGCCCAATCCTGTCCTACCTTAAAGATGGACGATTACCGTTGAATCTTGTGGAAGCCAAACAGATCAAGAAACAAGCTGCCCTGTTCACGGTGCTAAATGACGAACTTTACAAAAGAGGCTTCTCACAGCCTTACTTGAGGTGTGTTGAGAAAGAAGAGGTGAAGTATGTTCTGGAAGAGGTTCACGAGGGCATTTGTGGTGATCACATGGAAGCAAAATCCCTTGCAAGAAAGATCATGAGGGTAAGCTATTTCTGGCCCATAATGTAACAAGACGCCTCGTAAAGAAGTGCGACAGCTGTCAAAGGTATGGGAACGTCCAGCGAGTCCCAAGAGAGAAGATGATGGCCATCACTTCCCCCTGGCCATTTGCACAATGGGGGATTGACATTATGAGACCTTTACCACAAGGGAAGATTCAGGAAAGTTCTTACTCGTCGCTATCGACTACTTTAAAAAATGGGTGGAGGCAGAAGCACTAGCCACGATCACAGAAGTAAAGGTACGAAGTTTTGTATGGAAAAATATTGTGTGCAGGTTCGAGATTCCACAGACGATCATCTCGGATAATGGTCGTTAATTCGACAATCAAGGATTCAGATCATTTTGCTCAAGCCTCGGCATCAAGAACAAATATTCATCCCCGGGGCATCCTCAAGCCAACGGACAAACTGAAGTAATGAATCGGACATTGCTGAAGATCATCAAGACCCAATTAGTGGGGGTAAAGGGAGCATGACCCGAAGAGTTACCCAGCGTCTTATGGGCTTACAGAATTACAGCAAGAACCCCTACAGGAGAAGCACCCTTCAACCTGACATATGGCACAGAAGCAGTCATCCCCGTCAAAATAGGATTCCCTAGCCCGAGGATAGAATTTTTTGACGAACATAGCAACGACGACCAATTAAAGTTAAACCTGGATTGCTTGGACGAAGTCAGAGATCAAACTTCTCAAAGAATGGCCAAGTATCAGCAAAAGATGGTAGAGTACTACAACTAGAGAGTAAAGTTCAAAAGGTTCCACATCGAAGATTTCGTCCTACGAAAGGTGACACCTGCAACGAAGGATCTAGCACAAGGCAAATTAGGGCCAACATTGGAAGAACCCTACAAGGTCGTCCACTATTCTCGGCAAGGAAGCTATCACCTAGAAGATTTAGATGGGAACAAGTTACCTCGTCCCTGGAATGTTGAGCACCTAAAGAGGTATTATGAATAGGAACTGTAGTCCAATTGTAAGCAGTCAACATTGCCTTATACTTTTTAATGCAAATCAAATAAACGTATTATTCAGCAATTGATGTATGCTGACTATCTTTTTCGCGTTCAAACTAAAATCGTCATTCGAATGCAAAAACTCCGATCAAGTTAAAATGATAAGATTCCTCCAAAGGATGAAAATCATTTCAACGAGAAAAGACGATAAGATTCCTTAAATGGATGTACATCGTCCAGATAAAAGGCGAGATTCCTTAAATGGATGTACATCGTCCAAATAAAAGACAATAAGATTCCTTAAATAGATGTAAATCGTCCCAGATAAAAGACGACGTAATTTAAGTCTTCTTGCCAGAAACTAAGGCAAGGAGATCCCAAAGACGGAGGAAGGTCGTCCACTAAGAGGAAACAACAAAATTCATAATTGGGCAAAATTTTCTCTAAGTCCCCAAGGGACGAAATCCCTAGAAGGAACGTAAGTCTTCTTGCCAAAAACTAAAGAGAGTGGATCCCAAGGGCGAAGGAAGGTCGTCCATTGAGTTAACTTGGCAAGGTTAGTGAATGCACAATTATTTTTCACAATTATTTCTCTAAGTCCCTAGTGGACGACGAAAAACAAACTGAAAATACTCACAAGCAACATAAACATGAGGTAAACAAGCATATATATATATATATATGTGTGTGTGTGTGTGTGTGTGTGTAAGAACTGTAGATTGTTCAAAAGCCCCAAAACAAGCAGGGCATCAAGTGGTTAATCATTCAAAAGCCCCAAAACATGCAAGGCATAAAAAAAAGGAAAAAAAAAAAAGGAGATAGTAATAATGAAAGGAAAGAGAAGCAAGCAACTTGAACTAGGAAATCAGGCTTCAAGTGCGTCATTTTCACCCCTCTTAAGCACCGGAGGATCCTCACCAACAGATGCAGTAGCCTGTGTAGCTTGCACCGCCTCATCCGCCTCGATCTCCTTGTCAATCGTCTCAAAATCTAGGTCCTCCAAATCCGTCTCTAGACCATGCTTTATCAAGTATCTTCTCAGCAGCTCGAATCCCTTAAAATACCAGCCAAACAAGATGGCGTTGTACTCCTCCGTGAGTTGAAAAGCATGGACGGCCTTCTTCATTTTTTGGCTAGACGCCGCCAACTGCTCGTCTCTTTGCTTCACTAGCTGCTTCTCAACGTTCAACTCCTTAGTTAAAGTTTTTATTTTTTTCTTTGGATGAATTGTTGTTGTCCATCGCCACAATCAAATCCTTTCTCAAACCTGAGGCCTCAGCTTCCAGCGCATCTACCTTTGAAGTGGCCATCATGGCCTTCTCTTTATTTGCCAAGTACTGGGAAGTGATGTGCATCGCCTCCCCCAACACCTGGCATCCAAAGTTGCAGCATGAATAAATGATATACTTAGTGTTAAAAAGAAAAAGAAGAACAAAGGAGAGGGGAAATGAAGGAAAGTTACCTGGACGAGCTTATGGACATGGCGATTCACTATCTCGTGAGAGGGAATGCCGGAGATTTCCTTTAGCTCATCAGAGGTCACAAGTTCATTGGCACGAGCCAGGGCCGTCTCAGCGTCAACCCAAATACTGGCCCCCACCTTCTCTTTACCCTTCTCGCTCGTCTTACGCTTCTTATGACGAGGAGTTATCTCCTTGATTGATAAGGCCGAAGAAGCAACCAGACCCTCGTCCAAGGCAAGGGTGCACGAACCCTTTTCTGTCACTTCTTTTTCCTTTTCTTTCTCAACAACCCTCAACCTGCGCTGGCCAATGCTGGAGAGGGGTTTGTTTTTCTTTGCCTTGATCCGGGTGTAAAACTCCTGACTAAACTTAGTTGTCATTTCTGCAAAAAGAAAAGAGAAACAACAATGAAGTTAAGAAGAGAGAAGAAAAAGATAAAAAGGAGGGTGATAAAGCGTGACCTCGTCAGTTGAAATGAACGTGCCCAGATGGATCCAAAGCCTCGCCTGGATACCTGTGTAGATGATAAGACTGCTTCTGTAGAAGTGGTCACCGATGTGGTGCCTGCTGCAACGTCTCTGATGCCAAAGTCAGAATGAAAGAGTATAATGTAAAATAAAAAGGAATACTAAAATGGCAATCACTATCTTTTTCCAGTGTCTAAATTTTTGTACCTTTTGTTGGCAGTGTGGGGGGCTTTATATATATTGCCTTGAATTCTAGCTGTTGTGGCTGGCGTTTGTGATTGTTAATTTCTTCCTTTGGTAACGCCTCCTGCCTTGTAATGAAGCTTTTATTATGCTCTCAACGGTCTGTACAGTTGGTTTTGTAACTGTCCGAGGTATTATTGGTGGCATTGAATGGTTCCGCTATTCTCGTCAGTGACGTGGATGCTTTTTGGGCTCGTCTTAGGGGTGGCCTCGTCCGTCCTGTTGGATTCGTCTCTAATTGATTTCGTTAGTCCCGTCAGAGGGAAAGGATAGATGATCTATTTTCGTCCTAAAATAACTTACTTTTTTCTTCGCAATGAATGGCACGAAGGACGTAATGGAAAGGCTCCGGTCCCAAGCAATGACGAGCTAAGGTCTGAGGATCCACTAGATCGTCAAAGTCGTCGATAGTGCTCGCGTACTTAACAGCCGCAGGAACACGCTCTTTAAACCTACTCTCCAACTCTGGACGATCTTTGACTGTGAAATAGGAGCAAAAACACACAAGGTCAAAATGGACGATTCAAATAAAAAGACAAACCAAAGAAAAAAAAAATGCAAGGCAAACGCACCAAGTTGAGGGGTTTCCCATCGACACAGCAGCCTAAGGACATCCCCCCAGAAGTCGTCAGAGAGGGTCTCCCAACCATCACCTGACACAAAGAAGTACCTAGACTTCCAGTAATGGAAGGACGAAGGCAGATCGACGATAAGCTAAGACCTTCTATCCCAAGACACGAGCTCATAGTAACCAAACTCCTTGGACTATTTTAGACGGTAGAGATGGATGAACTCGTTTAATGTGATCATATCACCGTCAGCTATGATCATCCAGATTACCATACAACTTATTAATGTTCTCCACGAATTCGACATAAGTTATCCTAGGGCTATGTTAGATAGTGAAGAAGCTCCATTATGAACGGATGGACGGGGAACCTAAGGCCACACAGGAAGGCAGCCTCATAGAAACAAACCTCCCCGTGGGCAAAAGCATAGGATTTCTCGCCTTTCCTAGGAAGACGAACCCTAGTCTCCTCGGGGAATTGAAACCTATCCCTGAATCTAAGGAAGGTATCCTCCCTCAGGGAACACTCTTCCTGAAGGGCGTGAAAGGACCAGGGTGTAGCAGAAATGGAGAGACAGGAAGACAAAGGCACAGAAACGGCTGTGTTCGTCTCAACCCCACCCATACTGGCGTTAGAAGATAGGTTGGCCTCTAAGCCACTAGATCTAACTTCAGAACTCATTTTTTCCCTCCTTACAACCCCTCGCACCGAGTCAAACCAACCCAAGGACTGACATAACAATAGGTATAGATCACCCAACACTAGACTTAAACTACTGTCACCTAAGGCAAAATCCCCAATCTGTGGGTAATGACGACTAGAACAACCTATAAGCACACCCAAACAAGCGAAAAAGAAGGCAATTGAGGGGGAAGTGCGCCTAATATCAAAATAGTCCATCAAAAAGGAAACAAAAAAAGCAAAGTTCAAAAAGGGAACCAAGCACAGAAAAAGGAAGCAAATAAAACTTCAAAAGGAAAGAACAAGAAAGACAAAGGGGCGTACCTGAAAAAGAGAGTGAAACTGAAGAATTAAGGGGATGAGCACAAAAATTGCAGTAGTAAAGCACAGAGGAAGCTAATGGATTCGGAGCAATGAACACAAAAGACTAAAATTTCGAAAAAGTAAGCACAGAGAAGAAGCACAAGGGGTTTAAAAAGGAAGCGCCTCAAAAAACGTGGGAGAAATGAAAAGTTTCGCCGGAACCGAGAACCCCTCAACCAATCCCGGCATGTGTGGCGTGACATGTGACCACGACACACGCCATGCCGCCATTAGGTAATAACTGCGGAGAGGGAAACCCCAAGCGCCATAACCGCCACAAAAAAATGGGGGGGGGGGGGGGGTCATCATATTCCCATGGCCGTCTCCAAATTGAACGACCTCGGAATAGGGGGGTAGCTAATGGACGACCAGAAGAGGAACCAACAGATGAAGGAATCGTTACACTTCATCATTACCTGAATCCATTGGACGAAGGAAGGGCCGCCAGCTCATAAATGATAGCAATACGTTACGAGGCCACAATAAGTTTCTTTACCATTGAGGAGACGACGATCCTCTCATTAACACCTTAAGGAAGCGTTACAGATACCACATTTAGACCTCCATTAAGAGCACCCCCAACAACTAGGAAAAGGAAGCAGGTATATATACAATCTCAAGATCTAAAAAGGTACACAATTCTAGGACAAAAAACTCTGATATTTTGATATAGAAACTCTCCTCCCTCTCTCAGTTATCTGACTTAACCATCGGAGGCTCTATGACAAGCACCACACCGGTGTTCCCTCTTTCCACTTGTTCTTGCATGGCTTCCAGACAGTCTTGGTCAACAATCCTATTGGACGATCTCGGCATCATCAAGAGCTGTTTCCCAAAAACCCCCCATAAAGAACATATTACAACTAGCTCATGGATTATACTTGATACTCCTTGAGAACAAAATAGTAGAAACAAACTCTCATTTGAAGAAGGGACAAAACTTCTACAGCCTAGGCGAAGTAGGAGACCCTACATTCCTTGTGACTAAAAGACTCGTACATATGTAAGTTGATATGCTAATTTAAGTTTATAAACTAAATTATGATATAATCAAACCACGCCAAAAGTACAATTTATTAAGTGGGGATAATACATGTTATAAAACTATATTGACATTGCAAATTTAATAAATAACGATAATAATTAGAATGAGCCTCTTCATTCAATGCTTTGTAGAATGCTATTTAAAATTTTGAATTTAGTGATAACTGATAACAAATTGTGTCTAAGTATTAGGAGCACTATTTCACAATTCCAGCTTTGATGAAAAAAAAAAAAAATTAATGTTGGCTGCACCTGGCGCTCCCATGTTTATCAAAATCAAGCTATTTATCATTATGTCGTCATTAATTAATTTTTCATTAAAAATAAACGTATAATGAGACTAATTTTGGCAAAACATAAAAAGTAATGCTACAACTATAAATTATTTTACAACATTTGTACAAACTGTTGATGTGACCAACTTCTTATTGGTTTTCATCTAAGCCTATTATTAACATCATTTTTTCATTTACCAATAACCACTCACCACATCAGCAGTTTGTAAAAAAAATTATAAAAATTTTTGTATGTCTAGCATTACTCAACATAAAATGAACACATAAATCTTATTCCAATTATTATTATTATTATTGTGGGCAAAACTTAGTTACAGTACTTAGATGCTGTTACTTAGGTTCCACTCTTAAGATTCTGCTATGTGAAATTTTTCCCATAAGATGGAAGTCTATTTTTGAGTTAAGTAGTCACATGATTGAATTCTAAAAGAGGAACCTAAGAACAGTACCTAAGGTACCGTACCTAAGTTTTGTCTTATTATTATTATTATTATTATTATCCATTGCACTTTTTCTTATATTAATAAAACTATCTTCTTCTCATCAAAAATAAAAATAAAACTACTTTATTAAAAAAGCAAAACAGAACAAAAAAGTCACATCACTATAATAATACCAATATGCTTGCAACTAGCTGGCATCAAGTGTTCCTCTAAAGAAATTATTAAAAAAAAAAACTGGCATAAGTTGTTGTGAATGGACTCGAACCCCTCACATACTAGTATAGTACTTGTAACTAAAGTGATCATAGTTACTTGGTATAAGGCAATGTAGATTGAAATTTTTAATTATACTAAGTAGAAATTATTTTTGTCAAGAACTTTGTAACTCAATCGGTACTTCAAAATGTTTTTAACGAGATGTTTAGGGTTCAATCCCTCCTTCCCCATTAAACTCCAACTTAACTTCTTAAATTGAATTTATTTTCATAATCCTATTAGATAACAATTAACTACATAATCCATAAAATTGTGAAATTTGGTTATACTACATAGAATTTAGTCTTAAATGATTTGATTTTTTAATAGGGAGCCTCAAGCAAAATTTCGTAATAATTGATGTTGTTTGGTCAAGAAGAAAGCAAAACTTGCTTTATTTAGTAGTTCTCCCTCAATAAAATTCCAACCCCCCCCCCCCCTCCTCTCACCACCTCTTTTTTTATGGGTAGATGGTAAGGAAGGGGGGAGGAGTGAAGCCACAAACACAATGGTAGAGCAAAAAAAATTTCAAGTAGAACCAATCTAACTATATTAATAATTTTTAAATCCATGAAATAACACTTATGTATAAAAAAAATATTACATTTAGTTGGTTTTATATTATTCAAAACCAATATTTTTTCTTTCATTTTTCCATCCCCTCTTAAAAGTTACCATGACTTTTGAGCAAAGTTTGTGGTGTGTCTTTATGTTAGAACCCCTTTTTCTCTTTCTTATACGCGTGTGCATGTGTTTATTTCTCAAAAAAAAAAAAAAAAAAAAATTCTTTCATTAAACATATATTTTTTGAAAAGTATCAATTAAACATTTTAAATCAAGGGTTTTCTCTTAAATAAATTGAAGATTACAAATTAGTTCACAACAACGATTTTTGTAAATATAAAATATGTACACATCAATTGATTTAAAATAAATAAATAATAAATGTCACTTTTATAATAATGACACAAACTAAATAGATTTTTTTTTTTTTTTTTTTTTTTTTTATGGATGAAAATCTATGTCATGTCCCTAAATTTTAACATAAATATTATAAAATCTTTTCTTCTGGTGAAAAAAAAATCATGCATATCTCCCTAACTCTCTAATGCTCTGTTTGTTTCGATGAAAAATCTTGTGTGAAGACAGTTTTCCGTATTTTCTAGTGTTTGGTAGTATTAAAAAAAAAAATGAGTCAAAGTAAAACTATTTTTAGTCAATATAAAAAAGTATGGTTTATTTTTAAAGATTATTTTCCAATAATTATTTTTGAAAAACAACTCTATCCCACATGATTTTTTTTTTTTTTTTTTTTGGTTTAGAGAGTTTCAACATATGGTGCACGCTTCTGATAATAGTTTTTTATTATCAGGCCAAGAAACCAATCAGTTTTTAGTGTAGGCAAGGATTGAACCCCAGATCTCTTATTCAACAATCAGAGATTTTACCAGTTGAGCTAGATGGAACCCACCACAGGAAGCTAAATAAGAGAGATCAGAAGATTATTTTTCAACTTATTTAAGGTTTCTATCAAACATAGGAAAATGAGATAGTTTTATAAAAAATGCTATTTGGAAAATGACTCATTTACTAAATAGATTTACTTTTTAAAAAAAATAAATATATGCTTTAAATGCTCCTAAAGTTGATGAGTAATGTAAGGACACGATTTGGAACGACCCAAAACGATACTGGATTCGCACATAAAAAGGCCCAAACAATATCATTTATAGAGCGTGGGTTTGAAAGGCTAGGCCTTGATCACAAATCGGTGGTATTCCGTGGTGTTCATACATAAATAAATCGTGTACGCTCTGGGAGTCTTTCCCCTAGAGGTGGGCTGGGAGGCTCTGGTTTTGGCCATTTTTCCCAGCCTCCTCTTTTGATGCGTTAACCTTCACATTATATAGCCCTTCTTGGTTGATCTTAGCCCTCCACTTGTTGGTCAGGCAGGTGCTAACTTCTGTACCCGTCCCATCGACTGTCCTATCTTGCTTTCTGTTAGTTGCGACGATCGAAGTCACCCTGACTAGGCGTCTTCTCTCATTAACACGGTCAAGACGCTGGTGGGTGCATTTAATGCGGAGAGGACGTATTTATCCCGAACCAGTTTCGCACAGTACCCCCAACGTGGGTCCCATTCTACTCGTATCTCCTTCTGGGGGCTTTTTGGGGATAGCCATCATCGAGACGTTGCTATTCCCCTTGAAGTCCTGTAGTGCCAAGGACAGGGTCATCCTCGGCTGTTCCACTAGACACACCGGCCTTTCCCCATTTGTCCTCGGCACATACCCTCCTCAGCATGGACCCTAAGCCCTAATAGAGCGTGGGCCGGATCATAAGCTCCCCGGCCCCACAAGTAATATATGGTAAAAATGTGGATATTAAAAGAAAAAAAAAAAAAAAAAAAAAAGCTAACCTATCATAATTTACAATTTGAATTTTTTTTAATGGCCCATGTGTTAGGAGTAGGCTAATTTGGAAATGTTACAAAATTTTGTTGTGTCCCTAAAAGGACTTAAAGAGAGAGAGATGAAGGTTTGTATAATTTAATTTATTTATTTATAAAATGAAAGGGGCATTATATAAAACTTTGACATATATTTTTTTGTTCTTAATAAATAAAGGGGGAGGGGGAGAATTTCCCTTCAAATCACCAATGCAAAAAAATGCATTGGTGATTTTACACTGCATTTGAAAATGGATAAAAAAAGAAAGAAAGGAAAGTTAGAGGGGAAAATTAGGTCTCTATCGTTTGGTCATAGGAGAGGAGAAATAAGAAGGAAAATAATACAACCTGGTCCACATTTTAATTTCCACCCAAGTTGGGCAGAAATGGAAACATGCAGACGCAAAGTTTGACATACAATAATTATAAAATTACATATTTGGCCCATCAATTTTCATTCCACTTTCCATTTTATCACGGTAAAAAGAAAAAAGAAAAAAAGAAGAATATTTTTTATTCCACTTTCCTTTCGCTTGCAAACCAAACAATGGAAAGAGAGATAATTTTTCTCCTTTTCTTTTCTTCTTCCCTTCCTATTTCCAAATACATATAATAAAAGAATATTTTATTTTCCTATACCCTTTTCTTTTCCTTTTTTGTCCCTCAGTTTCAACCAAACAAGTGGGTTTTAGATTTTCAGCTAACTTAATTAGTAAATTGGTACAGTCTTGAATAAAATAAGAAATTTGAAATTCAATTTTCGCCTATATCAAAAACTGATTGATGTCTTGTTCTAATGATTATCATAAGCGGACGTAAGTAAAAAAATAAAATAAAATAAATAAATAAATAAAACTTCAACCAAACAAACTATTAAAGATGGCCATGACAAATTGCCAAATCCAGTAAGTTTGACAGAATTAATAATAGGTAAGGAAGAATGTGCTGCGAAGGAATATTCCCAGTATTGTTTATTCGAAAGCAATCAGCCAGTAAAAACTAATTGAGCACGTGCTTCGTTATTTCTACATGTGATTGACTTCCGAGCCATATAGGCTTCTTTTTTGAACCACAAGCCAAGGTATAGCATGTCCTAGAGTTCAGTGTAACTTGTCTTAGAGTTCAGTGCATTTCTATGATATTTTCGAATGCTTCCTTCTTACGTCAACAAAATATGCATTATAATAACTAGTAGAAGTAGGAAACTAGTGAGTAGTTATACTAGTATACAACTGGAGTGAGATATTTCTAATTTTCTAGTAACTTTGGAGTGACGGCAAAATCTGAGAAAGTGCATTTTTGCTTAACGTAGTGAATTAGAATGTATTGTATGATTAAAAGAAAAACGAGGAATAGGGGATTAGCTAGGGATCCACAACCATATATATAAATTGTAACTTGCAAGGCTCTCCTATATCTTAATGCATGTTAGTCCAAATGCCAGTTTGTACTTATCAAATCATTGTTTGCATGATAAATTATCCACAAAAAATAATAATAATAATAATAATCATGGTTTTGCATGATAAATTGAGTTGTGCATGGTACTCTTGGAAAAGGACTTGAAATCTCATGAAACTAATTGCAAACAATAATTACCCCCAACAAAAAAAAGAAAAAAACTAATAAACCATTAATTAATTGTGACTAGTTTGTAATCCCATGCATATGTATGAATATATTTAAAGATAGACAATAAGATACGTAATATAATTCCTATATATATAATTTAAATACTATTGATAGTCATTTTTATATTTTGTTAACTCTTTAAAAAAATTTGTAAGGATATTATTAGGTATAAAATGTAAATTGTCCATGTTATTTTTAAAAAAATTATGGTGAAGCACTTTTTTTATTTATTTTTACGATTCATTTATTCTAGACTCTTTGGTTTTTGTACTTAATAACTCACTTGGGTGAGCTAAGTCAAACGTTGGGGCTCACGTATGGCTGCATGATTTGCCAACTGATATTGTCGCTTTAGTTTTGCATGATTTTCACTAGTTTTGGGTTGATGAATAAAGTTCCCAGGTCTCTGATTTGGCTTCTTAAAAAAAAAAAATAATAATAATAATAACTCACTTGGGTGAATATTTATAATGTGGTCCTACATTTGATTCTAAAATTAAGAAATAAAACTTTTTAAGAATAAATAATTTAGGACACATGGCACAAAATTGGAATTCTAATTTAGAATTTTAATTTGAGTTTCTCTCAACTTCACCTACTATTATTATTATTATTATTATTATTATTATATAGAGAGAGAGAGAGAGAGAGAGAGAGATTGGTGATAACCCCACCCACGTCAATGTGGCCATATTTATGATGAGAAGGTACCACTTCTCCTCTTAAAACAAGAGGTTTAAAATTCAACTTGTGGGCAAATACTAGAAGGGTTAGCTACCTAATTTTGCATCTCTCACTAGAATTTTGATAAAAGAAAACAATAAGGTTGAAACTGAGCACTAACGCTCTTTTCTCCTCGAATATTTTCATTCACAACACCATTTAATCCAATAATTTTCCTGTTTTTATAGTAAAAGAAAGAAAATTGGTGTTTTTTGCTTATACTATTTGACTATAAATATTAGTCGGTGATTAATTTTTATTTATTAAACAATTAAAGCTCATTCATTATGTGTGTATATATATATATATATATATATATATATATTGCCTATTCTTAGGCACAAATAGTCAAAGGCACCTATGGTCACCTTTATTTTTGGGGGATAAGTGATGGATAGGGTCACTTTCTCTTCTATTTTATTGATGGGTAGGTTAGGTTCCTAATGAATCCGCAAGATCTGTTAAGAGATCGGCAATCGCTTTTACACACTCAAAAGGAAAATATTTATGTGTCCCTCAATGAAAATAAAGGCAATTTTGGGGACCCATTCTCTCTGACAATGTTTCAGTTTCACACGGAGGTACTGATCTGAGGCTTTTATTAATAATAATAAAAAAAATAAAAACAAATACTCCTTTGATACATATGTTTATAAATTAAAAATTATTGTTTAAAAATACGTGTGAAAATACGTGTGGATAAAAAAATGTATAGAAATATATATAATGTTGTTTAAAAATTGAAAATTGTTGTTCGAAAACACAAACCAAACACCATCTTAATTTTATATCTTCTTATTAGACATGAATTTTGAAAAATTTAACATTAAATTACATTTTTTTTCTTATATTTTTTGTACTTGCAAATTTTAAAAAATTTTAAAAATCAATAACTATGCCATCGACTAAATGTTTAAATTTCAAGTTTTTGTAATATAAAATTATGAATAAAAAATAAGTTTATGAATCGAATGGTAAATAATGTCTGATTAGCACAAAATTTGACATGTATTTTAATTAATAATATAAAGATTGTGCAATCCTACCATTAGATTTTCAAAGTATGAAGTTATGGTAATTTTTTTATAGCAAAAGTTGTTGTAAAATGAGTCATTTTCCAAAAAAACATTTTTTATAAAATTATCTTATTTTTCTATGTTTGGTAGTAACTTTAAATGAGTTGAAAAAAAAATCTCCTAACTTCCCTTATTTAGCTTCCAAAAAAATAAAAAATAAAAAAACCAATCTCTAAAAACTAGCCTCATCACATGCGCTCTGTGCTAAGACACTTTTTATTTTTTATTTTGGGTTTAGTGTCATAATGTTTAAATGTGAGATAGAAGTAGTGTCCAAATTCTTTTTTTTTCCTAATTAGTTTTATATATATATATATATATTGAAGATAGAGGTAAAGTAAAGTGAAATAATGTTTAAAAGTGAGATAGAAATAGTGTCATAATTTTTAGAAATTTTCTCTATGTGAGAGTTAATAAAAGTTTGAAATTTTGAATTAAAAAAAAATGAAAATTCATATTGGCGAAGAGAGAGGAAAAAAAAAGGCTAAAATTTAGGAACTTTTTAAAAAAATAATAAATTATCGTTTTTACCATTTTGTGTTTTTAAATTTAAAACTATTTAACTAAAAGATAAAGGGTATTTTAGAGAGTTTAAGAATTTGTGTGAGAATATTTTAGTACACAAAATGATGAAACCCAAATAAAGGATTTTGTTATTAATAGTATAGAAGACAAGTTATACTTTTTATGTTGAACAAAAATAATTTTCCTTTGATTCATTTTTTCTGATGCTATCAATTATTGAAAAATGCAGAAAACTATGCAAGATTTTCCATCTCAATTAACTAGAGGGTAACTACAGCCAAACTTTGTATATATATATAAATAAAAAAAAGATTAAATTAAATTAAATGTCTTTATCCCATTAGCCACAACGTTTCGTTTCATGTATGGCTAGCACCTAAAATCATAGCAAAAGGGCTCTCTCTTTCTAGTTTACGCGTTTGGGTAACTTCGAAAATTGGCCCCCACAATTTGGTTAGATTTTTTTAGCCTCTCTCTCCGATCTCTTTCCACCTTCCCACCTTCTAGAATAAAGTTGACCAACTCCTTATTCATATTCATAAACCTTTATTCAAACTATAATAAAACGTAATATAACAACATCTTAGGACCATGTGGCTTGCTTACAGTTACAGCAGATTAGCAATTAAATTATTTACGTAACTCCAAAAGAAAGCACTGTGCGTAGCCGTAGTCCCCTTGTAAAAAAAAAAAAAAAAAATTGATTATTGGGATTCGGGAATTTGAAAGAGCCTCAAGCCATTTTATAATTCAAAGATCACACTTTTCTTTGATTGCGATAACATAATTCATAAAAAAAATGAAGAGAGAGAGAAGAAGCTTAAAATTATAGTGTCGGTCCGTTTTTTTAAGACAAAATTTAGTGTCGGTCCAGAGAATTATACACCAACTTGTTACATATACTCTTTTTGAAAGGTTACATATACTCTTTAGTACTCCTTTGTTCTTTTATAGTAAATATTTTTCTTATAGAACTTTAGGAAGCATGATCTACTGTTCTACATGTAAAACTATCTGTATATGGGTAATGTAAAAAACAATCATTATAGAACGGAGTTTAAAGGCAAACATCATGAAATAGATACTATAGAGTGGATATAAAAAGTAATGATTAAGTCAACGAATGTTCTTAGGGTAATTATTAATAAACAATTTTAGAAAAGTTTTTACACTACTTTTATAAAAAATATAAAAAGTTACCAAAAAAATTAATTACTTTTTTTTTCTTTTCCTATAATAAGGTTTTAAAAATATATCATAAACCAGTACCTTTAGGGTATTCATTAACTTTTTCCAAAAAATAATTACTATGGAACATATCTCATAAGTTAAAATTCTATTGTATTATAGATTAAAAAAAAAAAAACTCTTTTTAAGAGGTATTATCTATCTATAAAAATATTAATACACCCATTTATTTATTTCAATTTGTTTTCACCATTCTCTTCAAAAAAAAAAAAAAATTCACCATAAACAGAAAAAGAAAATGAAATAGGATAAATAAATATATATATATATATATATATATATATAGATACTATAGAGTGGATATAAATATATGTATATTGTGGGGGCCAATTAATCAGGAGATATTATCAAGGCCATGCCAGCTGGGCCTAAAGTCCAATCCGAGGATGTTAGACCATCCGAGAAGGCCCACATAAGACTGTGAAACAAGCAAGGCTAAGGGAGGAATAAAGACACTAGGGGGTGAGTCCAATGAGTCCTCGGCCTGTAGCCGAGGTGAATTTGAGTGTCATACCATCACCGACTCACTTCAGAATTGCACCACAGCTAAGAAAGGGATATTGGACCAGGGGAAAGACGGGGGAGGCAAACAAATATTTGTAAAGCTGCTACCTCCGCATTAAATACCTTCCAACCAACTCTCTGGCCGCATTAATGTGGAGGTGATGCCTGAACAGTGGTAAAGTAGCATTATAGCTACTAGTTGATGTTTCTAGGAAGTGTTGGATGGGACAGGAAGGGATCCCCCAAATTCAATCTACACGTGTGCGGCGAAGATGAGCCTAAGGTGGTAGTATGTAACATAAAAGAATGTATTGAAAGAGAAAAAACTGGAAAACCAGGAGGATTAAGAAGAAAACCTTGTAAAAAACTAAGAACAAAAAACTTATTTTAAAAGAGAAATTGATTGTTATATTAAGGGAGATACTTCCATAAGTGTGAATTGGATCGTTTTTTCTTGGAGGTTAATCTAGTTCTTTAACATCCACGCTCTACAAATTTTATTGTTTAGGCCTTTAAACGTGCGAACCCCGTATCAGTTTGGGGTCGTTACAAATTGAGTCCTTACATATATATATATATATATATGTACCGCGAGGTTAATTATCAGTTTTTAATTTGTAATAGGAAAATTTTAGTGACACCCCCAAAATTATGTCCAAATCCACAACAAGCTTATATGTCAATTTGTTATTGGTGCACGAAATCCACTTCTTCATTGGCTATGTTTGGTCAAATAAAAATTGATTTTCGGAAAATATTTTTCACATTTATGGGTATTTGGCGCGACAAAAAATTTTGGTTAATGAAAATTAATTTCCAAGTATAATAAAGGCACTTATAGCAGAAAAAGATAAAAATAGTTAGTTTTAATTAAGTCCCATTTAACATTCATTCAAACATGAATATATAATCTTTAAAAAGAAAACAAGTAAAAAGTTTTATTTTATTTTTTTTGAAAGAGTTTCAACCTATGGCGTCCGCTCCTGATGATAGCTCTTTATCATCAGACCAAGACACCAATCAGTTTTTGGTGTAGGCGAGGATTGAACTCCAAATCTCTTATTCAACCATCAGAGACTTTACCAGTTGAGCTAACCGAAACCCTTTTTTTTTTTTTTTAAAGTAGCATATCCTCATCAACAACAGGTCTATATACACAATAATTTTTACTATTGTTTTTCATAACTATTAAGGTAGTTGGATAGAATGTTTTATACTTCCATAAATAATAATAATAATTATTATTATTATTAATTATAGTTTAAATAAAGTCCCATATAACATTCATTCAAACATGGATATAAAATCTTTAAAAAGAAAATAAGTAAAAAGTTTTTTTTTGTTTTTGTTTTTTTTGTTTAAAGAAGCATATCCTCATCGAACAACAAGTCTATATACACAATAATTTTCACTATTGTTTTTCATAACTATTAAGGTAGCTGGATAGAATGTTTTATACTTCCATAAATAATAATAATAATAATAACAACAACAACATTGTATACTTTTTTTTTTATAAAAAGAAATTCTACTCAAACTTTTTTTTTTAGCAAAGACGATAGAAAATTCTTTTCTAACTTAATTTAAGTATATATATATATATATATATGTGAAATTTCTTCCTTATCTAGTGACCATTACTCTAAGAGTGTGAAATAGTAATTTCATTTTGTACTAAAGCTCGATAAAGGTGTGCCAGTTTTCATCTTGTAATTATTATGCTGTTTAATAAAAACTTTTTCTCCTGATCAAAAAGGTAAAGATGTTGCCATGTGGATGAGATAGTGACGACATGATTCATCAGAATGCCTCGGGTTCCTCCAATTCCCAAAATCAGGAAACAAACACAAAACCGTTTTATAACTAGTGGGATTAGTTTATCTTATCCCCATTAAATTCAGCACTAATTTAATTTTTGCTTGGACAGATCCAAACGAATAGCATGAGCTGGCGTTGGAGCCCCTTTGAATTGCAAAAGGGAAATGTAAAACAAAATTAGCAAAAATTTTAAACCAGATATAGTATTACTTTACTATTTAGTAAACTTATCAAAATGTAAAAATAGAAAAAAAAAAGCGTGAGCGAGGTATTTGAGTTCAAACCAAAGAGCCACATTCAGAGAAAGAACGAAAGAAACTCTCTCTCTCGCCAGCTGTTTCTCCTTCGACTCTCTCTCTCTCTCTCTCTCTCACTAAAACTCCATTCTCTATTTTCGGTTTCTCATTGCTGCAAGCATCCAGCCCTAAGATCCAGGCCTCGAATTCTCCACATTGGCGTGTTTGATTCGCTGATCTCGCTCTCGATCCGTTGATTTCTGCACCGACATTTCCTCCGCCGTTGGATCTGAATCTTCTGCTTCGGTTTTTCACGTAAGTTTTTTTATCTGATTGATCTTCAATTCTTATCTAATCTCTGTTTTTTTTCTTTTGAATTTGGTTTAGTGAAATTGAGATAGAATAATTGTCGGTCATTGATGATTTGATTTAATTAATTTTGAAAATTTATTACTGTTAATTAGATAGGAGTCACAATTAGCGGTTAAAGTAGTGTGTGATCGGAACAATGACGGCGGAGACGGATGTACACGGCGAGGTCACGGTGTCTGAGGTTGAGGAAAAGCGTAGCTATCAGGATCTGCACAAAGACAATAATGGGGTTATTATTAATGGGAATGGGAATGGGAATGAGAAGAATTGGAATAAGGAAGATGCCGACGGCTCTTACGTGTTCGTAACCGGAGGCGACGCGGTTTCGGGCGATCACGTTGAGCCGTCGGATCTTGGCGGTGAGGTCATTGTTGAGAATGTCGGTTTGGAGAATAGGGAGACTGGGGGCGGTGGAGTTGGTGGTGAATTGAAGCCTGAGAGCAACGGTGGTGGTGTTTCGGAAAAGGTTGAGAATGTGACGGAGGACGTTGGGGAATCCGAGCCACGTGGCGAGGCTGAGGCGGAGGTGGAGATTAATGAGAGATTGGAGGTTAAGGTTGAGGAGTTTTCTGAGGATGTAGGAGGGGCTGAGGAGGAGGTAGAGGCGGAGATTGATGAGAGAATTGAGGTTAAGGTTGAGGAGTCTTCTGAGGATGTAAGAGGGATTGAAGGTTCTCAAGTTATGGTTTCCATTTCGGAGGCTGCTGATTGTGAATGTGAATCCACGCAGGTTGATGATGGGAAGGCAGTGGATGGGGAGGATAATAATTTAGAGTTGACTGGGGAAGTTGAAATAATTGAGGAATCTCAGGTTTCGGTTAATAATTCTGCTGAATCTGAGCCGGCGATTGAGCTTGATGACGGAGTGAAGAATGTTGAGGAGGAAAGAGAGTATGATTCGGTGACAGAGGGTAAAGAAAATGAGGAATCTAAGAATATGGTGAGTTTGAATGGTCAAACTGATTTGGATCCGGAGAAAGAAAGTCCAGAATTGACCGATGAAGTTCCTGTGGAAGGTGCACTAGAGGGTCCTGGGGTAGAGTTGGAGCAGAAGCAGAGAACTGTTGTGACTGATACAGAGTTAGAAACAGAGATTGGTAATGGTCCTGTTCCTGTTCCTGTTCCTGTTGATAATGGGGACGGTTTGCCTGCCAATCATACTGCAGATGAACCTACAGAAACCATTGATGCTGAACAAAATGGGTCTTCTGAAAATTGCGAAATCTTGTCCTTCCCGATTGTTTGTGGGGATGATGATGTTAAGGAGATTCCTGTTGAAGCAGACACAGAGGAACATGAAGTGGATTCAGAGCAGAATTCAGAAAAAGCTTCATGTCAATTAGCCAATAAGCTGTTAGAACCAGAAGTTGTCAATGGCCCTGTCCCTGATGAAAGTGGAGATTGCTTGGCCATTGAGCATGATCAAGATAGCATTACAGAGAACTTAGTTAATAATGATATGGTTGGTGCTACTCAAAACACACCAGAACAAAATGGGTCTTCTAAAGAAGTGGAATGCTTGCCCTCCCCTGTTGTGTTTGGGAAGGTCCCTGTTGAAAATGGTGTAAGCTTCCCTACTGCTCCTGATAATGATACAGCAGTAGAAGTGGATGCTGAGAATGAGGCTTCTCCAATTACTGAAAAGATTCCAACTTGTGTTGCTGAAGATGATATGCCAGAGGCTGAAGTTGGAAACTTATATGCAAACAGAAGCATAAGCCCTGATGATACTGAGCTAGAAATCAACACTGAGACTAGCCCTGATGAAATTATTAAAGCTGAGAATGGCCCTGATTCTTGTTCAGCTGATGATACAAAGTTAGAAATCGACACCGAGACTAGTCCTGATTCTTGTCCAGCTGATGATACAAAATCAGAAATCAAGGCTGAGACTAGCACCGATGAAACTGTTAAAGCTGAGAATGGCCCTGATTCTTGTCCAGCTGATGATACAAAGTTAGAAATCAACACCAAGGTTAGCCCTGATGAAACTATTAAAGCTGAGAATGGCCCTGATGCTTGTCCAGCTGATGATACAAAATCAGAAATCAAGGTTGAGACTAGCACTGATGAAACTATTAAAGCTGAGAATGGCCCTGATGCTTGTCCAGCTGAGGATACAAAATCAGAAATCAACACTGAGACTATCCCTGATGAAACTATTAAAGCTGAGAATGGCCCTGATTATAGCATTTTAAGTTCCCATGATAATAATGTAAGGTCTAAAACTGACACAGGTTCTGTTGCCATTGATTCTGAAGAAAAAATATCTGACCAACCAAGTGATGACACGAAGATAGAATCTGGAGTTTCAGAAATGGTCGTTGCTTGTGCTGATGACCAGCATCATTCAATTTCTGCTACAGTTGTGGAATCCAATATAAATGGTTTGGTTGAAAATGAAAGTGGCTTTTCTACTAGTCTAGGTGCTGATGAGAAATCAGAGTCTGAAGTTGAAAATACATCCACGCTAACTAACAGGGATGTGCCTTGCAATGATGGCCTTGGATCTGAGTCCAAGGTTCTGGATGGCTCAGCTACTGTGAGTGAAACTGCACTAAACTGTGTGCCAGATGTTGTACATGTTGAAGATGGAGATGATCGGTTGACTAGTACAGATAGTGGTGACAAACCAGCAATTCAAGGAGCTGAGGGTATGGCCGGGATTCATGGTGATGAAACCTCAATAACTTCACCAGAAGGTTCCACTGTTGATGCTTTGGAAGGACAGAATACTGAGGTGGTCAAAAGGCCATTCTATTATTTAATCAGGGTCCCTAGATATGATGATGAAAATTTAAAAGAACAGGTCAAACATGCTCAGTTACAAGTTGAAGAGAAGACTCGAAGTCGGGATGCTATTCGAGCTGAAATCCAAATGAAAAGGGTGAGGAAAGTTATTGCTTCACAATATTTATGAGAGTAAGATTTTTGTTTCTGTTATATGATTGTTGCAATGCTGCTATGATTAGGTCACTTGGAAGGAGCATGGTGAAAATTTTGATGCTGCCATGGCAGAGGAGAGAACTGCGCGAGAGTTGCTTAGGTCCAAACGCCAGGAGATGGATTCTGTTCAGTCTATGATTAACAAAGTGAAGAATGCAATCTCTGTTGAGGATATTGGTGGCAGGGTATGCATTCAGTTATCTTTTTCCACAAATAGCTTAATGAGGAATTTGTCTGATCCATTTGAGTTGGTTTCATTTTATGCAACTATGCTTATCTTTTTCAATTTATGGCTGGTAAGCAGATACGAAACATGGAACATGCAATGCAACATGAAACCCTAGATCTGAAGGAAGAAAAGAAGTATCTTCATGAAATGAGGCAATTGAAACAACTTCGTGAACAGCTCTCATCTAATATGGGTAGGCAGGACGATGTTCAGCAGGCTTTAGATCAGAAAGACCAAATTGAAGAACGCATGAAGGTACTGTTTTCTGGTTGTTATCATTATCTTTTAATATCTATGCAACTAGCAGGTGACATGAGCTATGCACATTTTAAATTTTCTGTACTTATCTTTTTGTTCGTTATTTATAAGCAAGTTCTGTAATTATCAATTAAGTAACTTCTTCTTTCATAGTGATTGGCATTCGATAGCTTATCTGATTTATCAGCATTTACAGGTTCTGAGGAAGGAACTGGATGTACTCAAAGAAAATGTTCTAAAAGCTGAAGCTGTCACTAAAGCTGCAAAAAAGAAATTCAATGATGAAAGTGATAAGATTAGTGAATTACAAGCTCAGTTTAAAGCTGCAGATGACATTCGCCAAGAAGCATACGCACATTTACAGAGCATGAAGAAACAAGCGTATGAGAAGGTGTGTTGTTTTGATATTTGTGTAGGATTACTGCTATTTGATGGACGAGTAATAAGTGCAATATTCGTATATGAAGTTTCCTTTAGGGTATATCTAGCTGGATTTTGACAACATATAAAGTATTTCTATTTGGTACCAAAGATATCAGACCACAGAGTAGAAAGTTCTGCAAATGCATGGCGGAATCCATGCCCTGCAATACTATCAATTAAATTTGACTTAATCTAAAAGAAATCTTCAATTAGTTTTAATTATAGTTGATTGCCAAGAACCTTGTGGTTTAGTGGTACTGCTTTGACTGCCCCATGGGCCATGGGGGAGAACCTGGGTTCGAATTTTCCTTCCCCCTCTTATTGTAAGGAAATGCTCTGTCTCACTCTCTTTCTTGTTTTCTAACGCACACACGCACGCACAGTTAAGGTTCTCAAGCAAGTGCTCAAAGGTGAAAACTTTCCTTTGTTTAGGGTTGTCCTTTCTGCACCTTTTTAATGAATTTCAGTTATTTATCAAATATATAGAAAATAAAATAAAACTATGGTAGGATGATATACATTAAATGTTGTTAATAATTATTAGATTGATAGAACAGAATATTGGAATGGATTTACTTGTAGGAACTCCAAATTGTGCAGACTGCAGTTTTTGACTAGAAGAACAGATAGGAAATTTTTTTTTTTACAATCAAGTCATTAAGATTTAATAATTATGTAACAAGATGACGCATGAAGTGTTTTTCACCTAAAATATGTTGCACTGGTAATGTGTCAATGTAGTTGTTTATAGTCCTGAAGAGGTGTGGATGGTACTTTGTTTCCTTTTATTCGCACTTTTAGAGTAATGTTTATCCCATTATGTGCCAACTGTGCTGGTTGATTTAAGTAGCAAAACTAATCAATAGTTTGCACCACTTTGTTTGTGTAGTTTTCTATTTATTTATTTTTTTTGTGTTTTTTTGTTCTCTCTTTTTAAAAATAGATAAATAAATAATTTTAAAAAATAAATATTAGTAAAACCAAGTGTAATAAACTTAGCGTGTGTTATCCACTGGAGGGATCTATCTAATGTTAATAAAAAAGAGAGAGCATTATTATCTTTTAGCACTTAACCAATTTTGCAGATTCAATTGTTCAAAAAATAATTTGTGCAAATTTCAGGAACTGAGAGATTGACCTTATAGTTATTCCTTAAATCTGCAGAACAAATACTTCTATAGTTACAGGGATGATAATAATTTAGCTGCTAACTTAGTGACAAAGGGAGAAAAGGAGGAATTGCAACGACTATGTGTTAACCAGGTGAGCTCATATAGTCCTTTTGTTGCACTCATCTAGCAAAAATGCTTTAGTTTAACACTTACAGATCAACTTTAAAGGTGGAGAAAATTATGGAACTATGGAACAAAAACGATGAGTTCCGTAAAGAATACATCAGGTGCAACACTAGGAGTACATTGAGGAGACTGAGGACTCTGGATGGCCGTTCACTCAGTCCCAACGAGGAGCCACCTCTAATTCCCACTGTAGCTTATCAAAGGGCGACCAAGGATAACTCAAGGGTGACCAAGGATAACTCTGTGTCCCTGCTGTCAGCTGTGGAACAAGAAAAACCTGTTAAACAAGAAAAACAAGTTGTACAAGTGGAAACTGAAAAAGTAAAGGAGAAATCCATCGTGAAAACTGCTGAACAAAAGAATCAGACAACTAAATCTAAAATACCTGTGAAACCTGATCTTTTGGGGAATGGCTTAGCAACTGTTTCCGGCAGAGATGAGATTGAAGAGGCAAGAGAAGAAGAGAGTAAGCTAACAAAGGAGGAAGAGGAGTTGGCCAGAAAGGCGGAGGAATTGAGAAGGGAAGAGGAAGCAGCCAAGTTGAAGGAGCAGCGTAAGTTGGAGGAGAAGAACAAGGCCAAGGAGGCCTTGGAGAGGAAAAAGCGAAACGCGGAAAAGGCCCAAGCCAGGGCTATGTTAAGAGCACAGAAGGAAGCTGAACAGAAAGAGAAGGTAAATTCTACTGACGTTCCCAATTCCATCACTTCAATTGGCATATTAGCATGCTGGAACTATATGTGCATTATGCATATGCCTCTCTTAGAGTTGCATCCTTATTTGTGCTCTTTCAATAAAATACTTTTTCATTAAAAAAAAAGGGTGTTATGCCTCTCTTCTTTGCCTTTCTGTATCACTCACCATTGCATGTGGTTTATGCAGGAAAAGGAGAAAAAAGCAAGGAAGAAGGAAAAAAAGAAGGCATCTGGAGAAGAGGCTACTGATGGTGCCGTTGAACTAGAAATTGCTCAAAGCTTAGAAACTCCAACTGAAACTACCAAGGAGTCTGAAACTAGAGAAAAGCCCATGACAGTAACAAAGAGGTCTCAAAAACCCTCGCAATTTGCTAAGCCGGCCAAGGCAAAATCTATTCCTCCACCTCTTCGCAACCGTGGTAAGAGGAGGATGCAGACATGGATGTGGGTCCTTGTTGCTGCTATGGTTGTTTTTGCCTTGTTTTTGGTGGGGAACAGCAGCTTCTCGTTTAATTTTGGTCTTCAAAGGTTTGGTTTTTGAATACGTATCAATACATCTTATTATTAACTAGGTATCCTATAGAGATTTGGTGAGATATTCCCGTAGATATATGCAATTCTTTTTGTTCTTCCCAGGATTTGTTTTCCTCTAGTTCTGTTCAGTTACGATAAGAGGTTTTTTTCCTACTCACACCCCATTATAGATTTGATTTCTTATTAATTGCTTATATGAAGAACAGAAACTTTTCAAAGTGTTGCTTCGACTAGTATAATAATAAAGATGGTGATTTAGCATTGTTTGCATCTCTCTCTCTCTCTCTCTCTCTCATATTGCAATTGTAAATGCAGTCTTTTTGCGAGCACTGCAGGAGTAAGATGTGCTTGCTTATCTATTGTGGTAGAATATTCCAAATGATAGATTCCTGCCAATCTTCTGGTGGTTGCCCTTTGGCCCACACTATGAAAGCAAAAAATCCGAACCATTTTCTTGGATAAAAAATGGAATCGCTTTATCATCACTCAAATGCGCAGGGCAATGTCGTTTGCCTTTGCTTTTTTATTCATTTTTCCTTTTTCACGGGGAAATTTTTGGCTAAAACCTAGTTTAATATATATAAAGTGTAGATTCCAAATTTCCAATTAGTATAGGACCTTGTTGAATAAGGGATCTAGATTACACCAAAAATCAATTGGTGTATTGGCCCCAATAGTGTGAAGGAAGGGAAATAAATGCACTCTGTTAAATAAAATTCTCTTGAACAATTTGGAATGTGCAAGCAAATTTTTGGTCTCTTTCTGTCTTTCATAAGGGGATTGGGCCTTCAAATGACATAATGAGGCGAATGACTATGACAATAATTTTATTCAATCATAATCCCTCTCGTTAACTATCGTTTAATTTTTATTTATTTTATAAAATAAAAAAATCCCTCTTGTTAATACAACAGATGCTTACAATCCTATCAAAAAAAAAAAAAAAAAAACACATGCTTACAAGGATAGGAATCCAACAATATATTGATAACTATACATACTTTATAAGATATAAATCCCATACGATAATATCTCCATTAAAAAACAAAGATAATTAAGATAATTCCTAAGAGATAATATCTTCCCTATCGAATAAAAAAAAGAGGTAATACCTTCATCTTAAGCAAAGATATTCCTAATCATAACTCCATTAACAGGTAAAGGCAAGAAATTTGAGATTCAAACCCATCTACACTAAAAACTAATTAGTGTATTAACCTGATGATAAGAGTAATCATTATGCTATAAATTAAAATTCTTTATAAAAAAAAATATATATATATATATTTCACTTCCTCCCCCTAATAACACTCGTCTTTAAGAAAGAAGGAATTCAAGTAGCTGCTTTAGGATAATTTTGAATGGATCATATTATTGTGCAACCAGCTTAGCATTCCTCCTTAGAGCAACAGAAGCTTGCCTGTAAGGTTGAAACTTGGGAAAAACTCATTCTCCCACATCAAATTCATGCTTTCTGTGCTTCCCATCTAGATACTTTTGTCATGCAATCTTGAGTGTGCTTGATAGCCTTGATGTGTTCCCTAAGTTCCCGCAAATTTTGATCTCGTTGTGTAAGCTCTTGCCCTACTGCTTCAACCCAAATTGTGCTGGGAAGATAATCCCACAATAATAGTTGCTCTCTATTGTAAACCACCTCAAATGGTGTGGTTTTGATTGTAGAGTGCCAACTAGTGTTGTAACAAAATTCCGCCCATGAAATCCATTTGATCCATTCTTTGGGGTTCCTATAAATCACCTTAAGTCCTCGTTTGTTAGGGGGTGATAGGCAATGCTAAAGTTAAAACTTGCTCCATTAAGCCTGCATAGTTCATTCCAAAAATTGCTTGTAACCTAGGATCACGACCACAAACCAGAGTTTTTGGAAAGCCATGGAGTTTGAAAATGTTGTCAGAAAAATCCTAAAGTTACCTTAACCGCTGTTGAAGGATGTTTAAATGGAACAAAAATAGCTTATTTAAGTACCCACTTCACCCCTTATAACTTCATTTCTTCCCCTAGTCAATGACACTTATGATCAACATGTCATATGGGCCATAGCATACATAGTCAATGTGAGTGAACCTAATACCGGATCATAACCCTCCAAGGTTCCAACCCAAGTATGTAAAAGTCTATTGAAAAAAAATGTGCCATTCAAGTGTAATGGAACTTGCCGACAGTTGCGATCCAAAAATTTATTGAATCTCATTAAATAAAATGGTCAGATTAACGAATACATCCAATGCAATCGAGCTATTTTTTATGGATAGTCGAGCTACTTTTAGTCAAAAAATTCATATTTTAATTAACTTTTGTTACTTTTAAATGTAGGTGGGATCTAATTGATGCTTTCTTAATGAATGGCTAAGAGAAACTAGTAACAAAAGCCAAGCCCGTTTGCTTCTTGTGCACAAATTTCATCAATTACCTTTCCCTCCTTTTGCATAATTTCATCAATTAATTATTGTGCTTATGAAATTCTAGGTGCATTGGCTTATTCATAAAGGCATGTATTTTTTGTTTTTATTTACATATTTCCCTTTCCTTATATCGTTTGGAACATCGATTGTCATATTTCATGTACTTTTTGTTTTTATTTTCTTGTTCTTGTTTAGGATTAGATCCTATCTCATTAAAATCTCAAAATCTCTCCAATTTTTTATTTAAGAGATAAGATCTGAGATATGTGACATTTAAAAATCAAATAAATGTAACTTGTCACGTATTGAACAATTAAACAAGAGAGAGCCAAGCCCAGCCAAAAAAAGAAGAGAAATTGTCATCACTAAATGATCTTTTTTACATCTCATCTGAAATAACCGAGTTTAAAATTCATCTTTAAAAAGGCAACCATCTTAGTTTCATTGATTCAATGATGAGGAAATTTGTACTTGTTGAAAACTTTAGATACAATGAACCAATCACACCAGCCGACTTGGAACATTGTCTATTTGTCCACCTTATCCCTCACGGCTTATTCAAGAGAAATTAAAGTAGTCCAAGACTCCAAGTAAAGCTAATTAATACAACTACTATACAAATTGGACTCCGTACTATCAGAAAATAGTCTGGTCATGCTTGTGTTGCTCCAAGTCAAGATATACAACTATATAAATTATACTACGTACTATCAGAAAATAGTCTGGAAGCTCCATTATTACGTTCTAAACAAAACCACTGATTGACCTGCCTTAAAATGTTGCTTCACATTTTCCATATTTGCAGCTTGAATTGCTTGATTTTTATACTCAAATTTGGGGCAATAATTTACCTGGCTATCATTTAAAAAGATTTGCCGTTCGTATAGACATGGATTTCTAAACTTTTTAAGAGTATGATACGTGCTTAACGTGAGCAGAAATAGCATAAAACATCTGTGTTTTAGGACTTTAAAGGTAGAGAAGTTCACATTTTTTGAATGCTCCATCCATATAAACAGTCATTGATAAAGCAAATATGAAAATGGGAGAATCAATGGGCACAGAGAATAATAATACTCGACAGTTGACATGCACACTCGATCTTACATAAGCACTGTAGGAATTTGAGGACAGCCAGCCAGCAGGGTTCAGATGCGTGAAGAAGAAGCACACATAGTGGACGACTCACGTTCCTGCCTTTATTGAAAGATCATCTCTATGAATCATGAAAACAGTGGAAAAAGGATTCATCCCGTGCCCATAGCCCATAGCTACTCGTGCATTTTAGGAGGACCAAAGGGGCATTCAAATAAACATTGTCCCCCCACCCTACTTTTTGTTTGGTCCATTTTCTATGTTTCCCCCACTAGACCTTAACAATACCAGGCTTGACTTTTAAGTTTTAAGTTTTAACCTGTGTTTCTTTTTGTTGTGATTTCTCCTACTTTCTGTGTAATATGGGTTTTGTTATTTTTTCCCCTTTTTACCAAATAAATTTTACTTATATGGGAAATGAGATTGATTCAAACCTGGTATGGAGACTATTTCATGGTCGAGATTTAAGTTCTTTACAAATTTAAAGGTGAACCCATTACCATATCAATTAAAATCATATAAAATTACTTAATAAAATGAGATTTTAAAAAACGTGGCATAATATATATCACTCGATTCATGATAAAGTATATATCACCATGAAATAGACCCTCTATTCTAAGGCAAATAGTGAAGATCATTTTTCTTTTCTATATACTTTTCATCCGCTTATATGTAAAATCTTTCATAACTCTTTTGATTTGTCAATCTGATTTAAAGTTAGTTTGGATTAGCTTGTTTTGCTTGGAAAATAGGTGAAAATACACTTTACCCCATCATGCATTGTTACTGTTCATGGAATTACACAGATGTGTTGTGTGTGACATAAATTAGACACCTTATAACATCTTACCACCATGGGAGTGTGGCTTGGTAGTAAGAGTCTTTATATTGTTTTACATGATGCTTGGTAGGAGTTGAGCAATTCGAGTAATGACGTTTCAATGAATGTGTTATGCCATGATGATAGCTCCATCAAGACTCCAATAATACACGTGATATTACCCATTACCGTTACGTGGCGTGAAATCGATGAGTCTATCATTAAAAAAAAAAAAAAAAAAAACTTGAACACTAATTAGATGCTCTTCAAGACAAACTCAACCCCCCCCCCCCACCTCCCAAGTTGTTTATTTAAGAATAAGTACAACCACATCCAATCAATTCTAATATCCATCTATAAATCCAATCAAAATTGGGAGTTTATTGAAGTGTTATTAAGTGTAGTAGGATATATTAAATTTTAAGTGAAAAGATGGTGTGACCATCTCTTATTTGATGATGTAAAATGTAAGTTTTATACATCATCTTTGCGAAATTCGGACTCTAATTACATAGGTAAAGTATATTTTCTCCACACACAAATAAAAAAAAAGGTTCAGTATGGTAGAGGAGGAAACTTGCAAACTGCAATATCCAAGAAAGTTCCGAGGCCCGTCGTGACACTGAGGATTCACATGCAAGACATGTGAGCTAGGTACGAAGTAAATGCGACAAATCTGTTTTGAATCTAAATTGGTCTCCGTGGAATGATCTTAACCGTTAAATTTAATTCATGTATCTTCTTCCGTACGTGGGCTGCACATGGTGATGGTAGGTTTGGGTTTTGGGCCATCAAAACTTCCCACTTGAATGAGGCATCTTTCAGTGCCTAAATCCATCAAGAAAGAAAGTGATGGTCAACTGTTTCCCAAGAAAAATTTATGCCCATTCTCAAGTGGATGGCCTTCGCATCCCATAAAATGTGATCGTGTTGGAGCGATTTATTTTGTTTTTTGTGAGGTAAAAGACATGGGAAGTTTCGTTAAGAGTAATAGTCTATATCAACCTAAATTACAAAAAGAAATTGTAGTGAAACATATTCTATCCATACAAAAAATATGGGACATTTTTCATATGTCTAACCAAATTATTACATATTTAGCCAGATTATGATCATATTAGAGCGTTATTTGTATGTATTATTTTCTCATTAATGTATTATTCTTAGGAATATTGTAATCTTAACATATGGTTTTGAATAATTTAGAGATTTTTTGTTGATTGGTTATCAATGTTCCAAGAGTTTACATCCTCTTATATGAAAAAACTTATGTTATTTTCCTTACGTCTAGTTTGTCAGATTCTACTTAAGAAAATTATCAAATTAATATTAAAATATCGCAACATATAATTTCAATTGTGAATGTATGAAGTTTATAAAAATAAACTGTGTAACAAGTTTTATTTGAATGGTTAAATTAATCCTTAATATATAATTTTTTATTAATTTAGTCACTCATCAATGAATCAATCTCGTCTTTTCGTTCAAAATTGTTAACAAATGCAATCGTTTCAACATTTTTTTATTAAAAAAATTAACACTCATAAATAATAAGATTTATTAAATGGCGCATCTATTGAATATTTTCTTTATAAAAAATTGTTTAAACATCATCATTTGCTTGCAAATTTGGACAAAATGATCAGTTTGACTTATTTTACAAAGTGAAACATGAAAAAGATTAAACATTATAGATTAATTTTACAATTGAAGTAAATTAAGGGACTAAATTGAATTCTAACCTAGTATTAAACCATTCATAATAGTTAATAGAAATTGATTAAATTATACATTAAAACATCAAAGCATCATTTTTTAATGAATTTTCATATAATTTGATTTATACAATGAAACTTTTGAAGTAGTAAATTCCAATAATTAGTTTATATACTGGCATTAAGGACAAAATTGCCTTATGCCCTTTTCACCCAAATTATATAGCCTTATGCCCCCATTCCCAAACTAATTAGGGAAATGCCCCTCTTTTGAAACTCGACTTTCTCAAAATCGAGTTAAGCCCTATAGTGACGTTTTTAAGGACCTATAGTGGCGTTTTGTAACTCGAACTCCATGAAATCGAGTTAAAATTGCCTATAACTCGATTTCATGGAGATCAAGTTACAAAACGTCACTATAGGTCCTTAAAACATCACTTTTATTGCCTATAACTCGATTTCATGGAGTTCGAGTTACAAAACGCCACTATAGGTCCTTAAAAATGTCACTATAGGGCTCTAGAATTTTTTTTTTTTTTTTTTTAAACTCGATTTTGAGAAAATCGAGTTACAAAAGAGAGACATTTACCTAATTAGTTTGGGAAGAGGGGCATAAGGCTATATAATTTGGGTGAAAAAGGCATAAGGCCATTTTGTCCCTGGCATTAATTGTAAACATCTTTCCATGGAAACCAGCCACCCCAATGCTACTGAGCCGCTTTGACTACCAAGCAATAGATTTATTTTTCAATGATTTATCGAGGGTAGTGCGATGTAAAAATTTATTCTTACGTGGTTTTGACCCTAGATATAATCTAAAAAACAAAAATATATTGTTTTGGTTCTAAATACAATCTAAAGAAAATGAAAAATACATTACTTTGAATCCTAGTTACAATATAGAGAAAAAAAAAAAACATCAATAAGGAATTGGTTTACAAACCACAATCTATATTTAATAATGAAGTGGGACGTCAAGATAGTATATTCTAGTAGTAAAATTGTAAAAATGAGGATAAGGTATCAAACCCCCCTCAATAACTCAAGATAGAATGACATACATCCATGGTAAGTTAAAATAAAGTAATACATGTCTAGCAGTAAAACATGAACAAGATACAATAACTCCAACGATCAATACGATTCTCCATCCAAAAGTAAAAGATCAATGAGTGATATATTTATAGTCTTTTGTTAATGGGTGCCTTACTTTAAGTTCTTAAGGACATTTGAAAGAGGTCCTGCCTACCAAAAAAAAAAAAAAAAAAAATTGATTGCATTATAAAATTTTATCTTAACAGTTGTACTTTGACACCTTATAGCAAGACCTATAAACTTAATAAAAAATGCTAAAAGTACGATATATGTATTTTCACTATATATATTTGGTAGAAAGGATAGAAAATATAAGAAGTAAGTGAAAAAAATTGTATAAAAATACATGTAATATTGTTTAAGTAACAATCTCATACACCCTCTTGTTATCCTCACATACAACCCTGGGAGTTTTTTGGGTAGGCCGTAGGAGGGATTTTCAATTTCTTAAAAATTGACACTATTGACATTTCACTACATACATAACAATTTGATAATATACTATTGATTTTTATATAAACTCATAATTAACACTGTTTTATTATCAACCATTTATATATTAAACTTATGAAATGATTCGTTCTAAAAAAATTTATAAGATGATAATATCATTCAATTGTGTGTATATATTGGCACTTTATTAAATAATATTAAAATAAATAAATAAGGGACCCGTGAGAGGCGAAGTTTGTTAATTGGGCTTCGAAAAAAAAAAAGGAAAGATAATTAGGTACGGAAAGGGAGAAACCTATAATTTGATGGGACTGATCACTGCTCACTGCTCACTGCTCACTGCTACTTATTTACGGAGTACGTGCACTTTGTACGGTTCCAATCCTAAAAATAAAAAAAATAAAAAAAGGTTAGAAGCTCGTTTTTCAGTGAACCAAACCCTCACAGCTGGCGCTATGCTGTCCTTCGTGTCCCGAGCTTTCTTATTGGCACGCGTGTTCTTTTCTTAAATGCCACGTAGATCTTACTCTAATTTATACCCTACCCTATCCCCACTTTTTCTATAATTATTATAACCTGTATAGCCCTAGTAGGATTACCAAACGCACTCAAAAACTCTGTGCAAAAACATTTTTAACATGATTCTAACATGTGAATGGCCACATGCTTTTTTTTTTTTTTTTTTGGGGGGGGGGGGGGGGGGGGGGGGTGTTACAACAAGAGGGTAGGTTCCAAATTTCCAATCAAAGTTTTATTTCATGAGATGATTGAACATTCTTAATTATTTTTCTATTTGGCAGCAAGCTTTTAGTTTTCATCAGTTTATTGCTTAAATTTACTTTTTATCTCATTTTTTACCAATTAAACAAAACAAAATTCGGTTTTAGTTTTTCTTAAGTTAACTTTTATCTTTTATATGTAGCAAATCACTCCCATTATTGGAAAAATTGAATAATTTTCCGTCACTATATCACTAACCTCATGATTACTATTTGTAAAGGGCCAAACCCATTAAGGGTTCATAAGGAAGGATCCAAATCCATGAGTGGGCAAGTTTTGGATCTCATAAAACAAAGGAAAGAAAAAGCCCAGCCCAGCCCTCAAAGGTCAAAAAAATCGCTGGGGATTCCTAAGAGCTTGGGATCCTCAGGACGGCAACAAAGCCAAGTTGGGATTAAGACAATTCGAGGGGACATGCCAAGAAACACAATGAACTAGAATAGATAAGTCTCTATCAGCCACCTAATGATGCAGAAAGGGGGTTAGAAGGCTTAAGAACCAACAACCCATAAGTAAATGGCTTGATACCTCGGGGAACCCAAGAGGAAGAACCATAAGGGAATGTGGCTGGGGATCTTTTAGTCTGGTAGGAAGGAATTAGGTCACTTGGGAAAAATGATAAAGGGAAAAGGAGCCAAAAGGTGGGTCTGAAAATGTGGAATCTAGAAGCCTTAGAAGAAGAAAGACCAAAAGTCAGCCCTCTAGGACACCCCAGAACGGGAAGGTCAGCAGGGGTCTTTTGAAGAGGAAATCTCAAAATAAGGAAATAATGAAGAATGAGGAAGGAACCAGCCACCAATGTTGCTGACACAACATTGGTTCTGGTACCCAGAAAAGCAAATAGAGGGAATCAATAGTACCTCAGAAACCCTAGAATGACACTTTAAAAGGGGAAGCAACTAACAGTGGAAGACATTGAGCAACAGTGAATTAAAGCAAAAATCCTTAAGAAAACTCTGTCAGAATTCAAAAAGATAGAAAAGATGAGGGAAATACCGTTCAGTATCCTCAAACAGCCACTAGAAAACACACTTGGATTCAAAGGGATTCAAATTTTGCAAGTCTTAGAGGTCTGAAAAGCCATCTAAGTCTGTGATCTTTGAACCTATTTGGACCTTGTAACACGTCCTAGTGAGTATAGTGTATTATATAATCAAGAAAATAGTGAAGTATTTTACATTATTTTAAGGATCCCTAACGCTTTATTTTGTGTTCCTTCTTTATCACTTCGTTCCTTTGCTGTTCCCTCCTGTTCAATGCATATATTTCCTGTATGTTAGCATGTATGTGTTGTAGAATTCGTGTTCTGTGCATCACTTGGTTTGAAATCAGCCCAATTTAGCTGCGGTGAACCAAGCCCAGTCCCTTAAAACAATAAGTATTGGGCTAGGATCCTTGTTTCTACTTGGACCTGTGTGCTAAAAAAAGACCCCACACAGAAGTGTTAAGCAAAAATAATTCTACTTGCCAAAATTCAGTTTATCGCTTAAATTTACTTCTTAGTGAATGTAAATAAATAATTTTTTTAAAGTTAAAATTTTCCTACTTACCTCACCTTTAGCAAATCACTCCTATATCGGAAAAATTGAACAATTTTCCCAAGCTAAAAAAAAAATTCACTAACCTCGTAATGATTGTTGATTGCTACTTGTAAATATGGAGTATTAACTATTAAGAGAAAATAAATTTACTTGCCAAAATTTAGTTTCTTGCTTAAAGTAACTTTTTATCTCACTTTTCATTGTATGTATATAAATACATTATTTTATAAGTTAATTTTTTCGTTTTTATTTCACCTCTAGCAAATCACTTCCATTATTGAAAAATTTTAATAATTTTCCCTCACAAAATCACAAACCTCTGTTTCTCAAAAAAAAAAAAAATCACAAATCTCGTAATGATTCTTTTTTTTTTTCTTTTTTTTTGAGAAAGAAACTGATGGATTTTATTAATAAAATTCAACTACATTCAATTGTAAAATCGAACCAATATGAGATGGAACATCTTCCATCCATACTTGAAAATTTGGTATGCATAATGCATTTTTAGCCAGATTATGAGCAACCCCATTGTTGTTTCTCTTAATGTGAAATAAACATTTAACATCACGACTAAGTAAACCAAAGGATTCCAAGGACTGCGAATCTGCATTCAAAACGTTCATTGCAATCTCTGAAACTCCCTCTTGGGTGACATCTTCCAAACTTAGATCAGCATCAAACTGTAAAGTCTCTGATATAGCCAAAGTTTTAAGCTCTATGACAGTTAGGGGGAGAGGGATGATTCCGACCATGTGTGCCAAGCCTTTTCCTTGGCATTCTCGGATGATCACACCAATCCTTGCCCTATCTTCTTCTTGAAACATTGTATAGATATAATTTGTGCCCGAACCCTCCACAATTACATCAATAGTCGATCTCCAAAACAACACTAATCCACCTCCCATATCTAAAACAACATCCACAGAATTTTGTTCTCGGAAAATCGTATCATCAGAGTTCACCTTCAGGATCGGCCATGAAGGAGGTTTCCAAATGGCACGGTGTGGAGGCTGATTGGATTGATCTGGTTCATTACCCTTCATTGTTGTTGTTGCGCTTTTTTCCTTGTTTGGAATATTGACCATATTAAACACTTGCTGTTGGGATTGCTAGGAATTAGAGTTAATAGAAGCAATAATTGGTGAGCTGTCATCATTCCCCACATTTAACTTCGTATCAATGCCCTTAGGACAACTTAAAATCCCATTAATTGTGGGAGATAATGGCAGCGAAAATTCCGAGCTACCATGATTAGTGAGATTCGTATCACTCCAACTGTTACTCATTGAATGCTTATCCCCTCCTTGCCTGTAACGTTCAGCTCCGATTGGCTCATGCATCGGCTTGGAAAGCTTCTCGGTTTGGTTCTGCTGAGTCGGTGGCTCCTCTTCCCTTGACTGAGAAGCTTGTCCGGCTTTGTTGTTCATCTTTCTCGTAGAAAAGAATCTCGACACAGTAATTGATTTCTTCTTCGAAACCACAAATGGAGGCGCACATAAATTGGGACCAAACTCCATAGAGATTGCCCGAGAGTCCAAAACACTACCTTGAAATCTGTTTCCCAAACCCCTTGAAGAAAAACCCACAAGCCTAGCAATACACTTGGTATTCCTAGGGACCTAACACCACCTTCAGATGAAGGGACCAACCAATTCTACAGTGCAAGAGAATTCAGAGGTACACATTGAACTCTCGGGCATCAGAGAAACACACTGAACTCTCATAATGATTCTTGATTAGGATTTGTAAATACAAAGTATTAAGATAAAATAAATTTACTTCCCAAAACTGGCATGATGTTTAAGCCCTTTAAAGGGTGACACCATTTTAGTGATTATAATATAATAACAATAAAACAGTCATTAAAGTACAATGACAATAAACTCTGATAATAATGAAAAGCTACCATCTCACCTTAGGTCCAAAGGTTTTTTTTTTTTTTTTTTTTTTTTTTTTTTTCCTGAGAGAGTTTCAACTTATGGTGTTTGCTCCTGATAGTAGCTCTTTATCATTAGACCAAGACACTAATTGATTTTTGGTGTAGGTAATGATTGAACCCTAGATCTTTTATTTAATCATCAGAGAATTTATCAGTTGAGCTAAATAGAACCCACAAGTCTAAAGGTATTTTAATATTACTGTACATTGATGAAGTTTGGGGGTATTTGTAATTTGTATTACTAATTTACCATCGGGTTAAAATGAATTAATAGAAATTGTTTTGATTAAAAGGTAAAATGTGTGGATAAAAACCGCATAACAAAGGATTGAAAAAATTCCAAAAAATTTGGATTAAGAATCCTGAATGACACGTTTAGAGATTACGATTGATTTCTCATATCATACTTTGTATCATCTAACTCGCTTACTTGATGGATCAATAAATGACTTATTTATAGGCAAAGGTTCAAATGACGTGGAGAATTACAATCAATTAATGTAACATGTGCTTTCTCAAAAAAAAAAAAAAAAAATAATAATGTAACATGTGCCGCCAGATCTAAAAGGCATGTATTACATGATCAAACATTAGTAAACATCTTCACACGCAATATCGTATTTAAGGTACAAATCATGGTATGGATTGATTCATACCTTACCTTAATCTCTCAAATACATTTAATAAAAAAAAAAAACTCTCAAATGCAAAGTCTTCATGAACATTCCCCAAATATGGATTTGTGTCTTCTAGCAGTTTTATTCATGTTTAAGATCATGTTGACACTTTAAGTCATGTAAGGGAATAATATATGAGGTGCTTATGCTAAAGAGAATAATAGGGATATCATATTAGAATAACGAAATAAAAAAAGTTATCATATTATTACCCTGAAATGAATTAGTTTAAAATGGTGGGTATTACAACTCCATAGTTAAAATCTAATCAAATTTTCCATCCAATTATAATTATCTCCGCACAAACACAATGTTAGTGAATAGTGAAGAGAATTGAAGCTAGAGCCTAAAAAGGCTAGAACCTCATAGTGAGTTGTACTAATAAATTGGGTCATTAACCATCATACTTAAACTAAGTGTGCGTTTAGGATGAACTAAAATTTTCAACTTATCTTCACTTTTAGCTTATTTTTGTTACTATTTATAGGTTTTATTACACTTTTTGATACTATTTATGAGTTTCACTATACTATTTAGCTTATTTTTTAAAATTTTTTCTACACTTACAACAAAAAGTTTTCAATTTCAACTAAATAAGTTGTTTCAAACAAACACCAAAGCTATATATATACAAAAATTAGACAATATTTTTCACATCTATTAAATTGGAAAGTTTTTATATGTAAATTGACCATTAATATCACTTTTTTACTTATGACTAAAAACCTATCCCATTAGCAAAGTCTGAAATTTAACTCTGGGCATTAAGATTGAAGGTTAGGTTTAGATTCATTTTAGATGTGACTTTTTTTTTTCCAAAAAATTAAAGTAAAAAGTAAAAGAATTGGGGTGATTATTAAAACTTTGGAAGTACAATATGCGTTTACCCAAAAAAAAAGAAAAGAAGTACAATATGCTAAAAGAAAAAAGAAAAAGAAAAAAAAAAGTATACAATCCTGCTGGGTCAGAATTGGAACGTACATTTATGCACAGTAAATGGGTTGGCAGAAACCCATATTATAGCATCCGACCAAATGCATAGTACGAATACAGCTGGTTCCCACACGTCACTGTATTCGTCCGGAGTCCGGACGGTAAGTTTTTGCCGTCCCATTTTTAGTGCAGAATCATTCATTCGCACGTATACTTCGCACGTGACCACAGTGGATAGCCATTCCTCACTTTCACAAAAGCGTACGTAACACATATCAACCCTCCATTCTGAAAAAAAATTACGGAGAATCAAAAAAATTGTCAAAACAGTTAATTATTTTTATATTTTTTTATAAAAAGTTTTATAAAATAATTTATTAATATATATCTTAAAGACACATGTTAGTAAATTATTTTTTATCATTTTAGATTTTGGATATTATTTTTAGACGCAAATACCACAATATTTTACACAATTAATTAAGTGACAAGTCATGATTGGTAAAGAAAAAATAGTGAATTAATGTAAATACATATTTAGCGGTCGCAATTTGCTACGTAAAGAGTTGTGGCAAAAATTGTTTGAAATGTTGTAGTATTAGTATTGTTATTTTTTTTAATATAGTAAAATTTGAATGGTTAAAGTCAAAATATTAATAAAATTTTGGACAAAATTTGATTACAATATTTGTTGTAGCTAAACAATAAAAAAAAAAATGCTAGGTATTTACTTACTAAATCACACATAAATTATTAATTAATTATATATAATCATTTTAAAGAAGTGACTGTGATACATGTATAGTCAAATTCTGTCATTAGTTAGTGGAGGTAGTGTTTGAACCTAAAATTTTTAAAACGGACGAATTTGTAGAAATTATTGACATCGCTGAATCTCAGATCAACAAGTGTGTGCGCTGCCTTGCGGATTATTTAGGCTAAGTGAAAGCTTATAATTTTGGTGAAAGGCAATGCATCAAATCAAATGTGAATGGAAAACTTGAAAACGTTGTGTAAAAGTCAGAAATTGGGCGGCATTTACGTGACGCCGAGGACTCGCATAACTAAGTTAACCAACGCGGTTTCTACTTTTTGAGTTAATTTCGCCCAGATGTAATTGCAAGTACTATGTAAGTGTAACAGTGACATGGACCAAACTTTAATTGTCTGTCTGTCTCTCTCTCTCTCTCTCTCTCTCACGTTCATACCCTCTTCTCCGGATTTACCAATCTGCCCCTTACTTTCGTCTTTGCTCAGATTCTGTGCTTCTACTAGTTTCGTTGATATTCATTTCATTTTCACACGTTTTGTTGACTCTGTGTTTGATTAAACATGAATGTCTGCTATGTAAACCCTAAACAGTCAAAACTCAAAAGCATTATGCCATTATCAAACTCAAAAGCATTATGTAGAATGAAAAATTAGGCCGACCAAAAAAACGCACCGTACATGTTAACATCAAACATATATTTAGGTCATGTTTGGTAGAGTATCTTGAATAACAGTTTTTAGTATTTAAATAATATTATATGTATTTTTACATATTTTTTCACCCACACATATTTTTAAAAAATACAAACAACATTACTAAACGACCCTTTAGGGCCTGTTTGATACGTGTCTTTAAACAATAGTTTTCAGTTTTTTTAAAAATACGTGTGAATGAAAAAGTGTGTAGAAATACATGTAATGTTATTTAAAAATTGAAAACATATACTTAAATACAAATACAAAACAAGCCCTTAGTATCCATTTTGTTAAAGTTTGAATTAATTTTGAGTCGGTCTTTAAAAATTGGAAGGAAACCATTTTTTTTTTTTTAAAATAAAACTGAGCCCCCAGAATAAAATAACATATAAAGATGAATGGCTAAGACCGTTGGTTAATCATAAGATTGGTGTGCGGCTGTGACCAACAGATTGAAAATGATATATGAAGAATTGGTACGCTGATGACAATTTAGTAATTTCAAGTCACACTTAAATAAATAGTATCAATCATGAAAAGTCACCTTAACTGATACATATTCAATGCGTATAGTGTATAATTATTTAATAATCTGGCTTTAAAAGTATAATTAACTTCACATCACGTAATTAAAAAAAAAAAAACAAAAACAAAAACAAAACTTCACATTATTATTGTCCAAGAAAACTCTAATTATAATGGTTACGCAAAACGAATTAATTGTAGTTGTCCACATATCATACTGAGAAGAACAACATCGAATTTAATAAAAAAATAAACAAAAATAATTTCATACCAGGCAAGCCATTTGTGTCCTCCTATAGGACTATACTCTCAATCCAATTATCTAATTATATTCCCTGAAAAAAAAAAAAAAAAACGTTTTTTATGAGTTTCATTTTGCATTAGAAACTATTCTAGGAGAAGTTCGAATTCGTTCCGTTCGGATATTGATCGGTCTTGGTTTGACATGGTTTACGCATTACTAGTTTCCGGAAGAGTTAGTATCCGTTTGGATACAACGCAGTGCGTCTGCGTATCATGTCTTTTTTTTTTTTTTCATTGAGAAGTGCGTTTCAGTACTTTCTAGTAGGTCCCGTGCACTATTTATAGGACCCACAAACCTCTTTTTTCAACAAAATTTTTTATTAAAAATAGGTCTCACAGTACTATTCACACATTTAAAAATTATATTTTCAGTTTTCAGTTTTCAATTTTCAGCGGTATCCAAACGATCCTTTAATTTCTTCATTTGCCCCTTCTTATTACCCTGCCTTTTGGCTCTTACTTTGTTTGTACACAATCAATGGAGGCTTTCCCGACATATGTTGCAATGTCTTTAATAGCATGCTCTTATTTCGCCTTTCTCTTAATAAGTTATTAAATTTCGTGCTTTTGATCCCTAGTATTTGGTTTTTTATTTTATTTTATTTTATTATTATTATTTTTTTAAAATTCGTAAAAATGGTTGGTGTAACGCTCATTTATACATTTTAATATATTGTATGAGGTTCAAATAAATTCTACCTAAGAAAAATAAGTGTTTAAAGTTTTGCTTTTATATTTTTGGTTCAACATTGAAATTATTAAAACCTGGCCCTTCTGCTAAAGACACGTTTTCATAGTTTACGGAATACAGCAAGGTATCAAATCCCTTACGCATGTTAAGAAAAGATACTACTAGGTGTTTTTTTGGGGCCCTGATATGATATGATATGAGGTTAGATCAATTTTGAAACAGCTAAGATTTAAGAACATCCAGTTAGCTTTGACATGCCAAACTGACATCTTCATGAATTGAGTAATGTTAGGTAACCCGGGTGGGATGGTCAAGTGGTTGCCTGGTTGGGCACTTGGCCTCAAAGGCATTTGGTCTTAAAGTGTTTGTCTCAGGTTCGACTGGGTGTGTTCCCTAGTTCGAGTCCGAGTACTTGTACTTTGAAAAAATTCTTTGGATCAGTGATTTACCCCATTAGGACCCACCCATCACGAATGATAATTAATTTTTGGTTGAAAGTTTTGAAGATATACTGTGGAAGTCAAAAAAAAAGAAAAAAAAAGAAGAAGAAGTAATGTTAGATAGGTTTCAAAAATGAGAGTATAAATGAGTTTATGGTCTATTCATGAAAAAATAATTGATGCCATGCAAGCACTTTTATTATAAGCTACGTAAATGGTAAAAAATAGAATCATTTTTAAGTTTATCTACGAGAAAGATCCTGAAATTTTTGGTTGGTGAATGGGTGAGGTGTTTGGTTTTTTTGGTATTGTCTCCAAACCAAGCTAGTCCCATTTGTGACCTCTGACACAGTAGTTATTTTTGATAGAACATTACAAGTACATCAATTAAAGCTCCTATAAAATCTTACAGATATTGTTTTGGTAAATTAAAAGCACAAATTTATTTTTGCCCGTTCATTAATTGTGAAGTTTTCCTCGATAAATAAATCAGAGGTTTAATTATTCTACGAGAAGTATGTGGAAATAACTTTTTTTTTTTTTTTGGATAAAACGTGAAAATGACTTTTAGGCCATAGTAATTTTTTTAAGATGATAAGTTGTACTAGTTCGTGGGTAAAAAAGTGTATTAATAATGAGTGTATAATAATGATTCTAGATTGATTATGACTTGAATATATAAAAAAATGTACAAACAGCAAATCTATGAATTTCTATATTAATGCAAATAAAATTTAATAAACAAGTAAAAAGTCTCTATCTGCTTGAACTTGGGAGCCATTAGATATAATGTAAATATCTATTTACACATCATTATTGCTTAAAAAGAGAGAGAATGATTTTAAAAATAAATTCCTATTACCGTATCTTGCGTATGTTTGATGCATTTATAATGTGATAAAAAAATTGAGACTTTAAAATGTAAGTGACAGGAGATATATGGACAACCTCTCTCTGTTGAGAAAGCTCAAATCTTGAATACGTGAGCCATATTCATGGCCAAAAGTACGCCACTTCCAGGAATTGTTCATACACGAGTTATGAGAAAAAATATTCACATACTGTCAAACACTCAATTTTATGAAATATTTTTTTTGCTGAATCAATTTTATGAAATATGACCTTTGTGAGTGTTAACTCAAGCATTAAAGTAGTTTTGGCCTATACTTCATTGGTGTCAACTTCGAAATCTTTTGTAATCTTTCATGTATCTCTTCCACAGCCCCAATAGACCATTAACCTAGACATCATCAATCACTAGAGATAAAAAAGAAGATAGGGTATCTACTTAGATATATTTGAGAGATAATTTTTTTTCTTCTTCAATTTGACTATTTTACCCGGTATTTTTTATTTTATTACTTTATCTTTTAAATAGTTGTCAAAATACTTTTATCCTTAATTTATGCTTTTGAAAAAAATTCAAATAACATACATTTTAAAAATATCAAAAAATGAATATTAAAAAAAATCCTATTCCTATTATACCTTTAGGAGACAAATAAGTTCATTAAGATAAAACATTTTGGGAGACCTCACCTATTAATTTCTTAGGTTAGGTTGTAATTTCAACAATATTACAAACATAAAAAATTTTATAATTTTTTTAACAAAATTTGAGATTATAAATGGTAATTAATGTAATATTACTTTCAGATGCGAATTTTGTACACTAACCACAACAAGAAAAACAGGTTACAAAATTTGTTGTGCGTCTTCAAGGCTTAGTATCAGTTTGAGATGCACTTATAAGCCAGCTTATTGCTTATGTTTCTTATTATTTGCGAATTTCACATAAGTCACTTATTTATTTTATTTAATTTTAACCTAATATCTATAATATTTTCAGTAAAGAGTTAAATAAACTGTTCTTAAACGAATACTTATTATAGCATTTTCTCACTCGTCATGTATGATAAACGTTGTTTTAAAAACTGGACTAGACCGTTTGGTTCAACTAAAAATTAAACTAGTAAAAATTGAAAAAATTAGGAAAAAACATATCAAAATTAGGAAAAATTAGTAACGGTCTCTTTTTCTATTATTTGATCCAGTTTTTAAAACTATAATGATAAACATACTTATAATTTATAAGGTTAAATTCTATCCTATTTTTAACCGAATTTTTCTATCTTTATTTTATCATATCTTAAAAAAAAAAAAAAAAAAAGTTGACTTACTCTTTGGAATACGTGAGTCGGATGGGAAGCGATAAGGGTCGTAAAATATAGTCCGAAACAAAGGTTTGGTTTACTTTTACTACTCACATTCCAATAGAGTATACGGACTACTACGGACGGTTATTATGTTGCGTTGTGTGTGAACGTCAAAACCTTTTTCGTTTTTAACGCCTTCTTTAATTCTTTTTATTTTTTTTTTCCTCAAATATTTTTAAAAAGTAAAAGTTTATTTAGTAAAGGTGTTAGATTCTTCGTCTGTATTGTGCGGCCCCTACTAAAACCCCAATCTTTCATTTAATTACGGTTTCTGCCAACACCGAAAGAAAAAGAAAGAGTTTGTTAGAAGGCAAGGACAGGAAAAAAAGTTGAAACGCAAAAGTAAAACATTATAGTTGCGGAAGAGATTGTTTGTGTTTGGGTGTGACTCTCTCTGTGTTTCAGTTTCTACTAGATCGGTTTTTTTTTTTTTTTTTTTGTTCTTTTCTTTTCTCGTGTTCTGCTAAAAAATCTGTGATGGTTTTTGAGTGGCTTTTGAGCACAGCTCTTACAGTCTTAGATTTCAGATTCGAAGATTATTTGTTTTAGTTACAATTTGAAAAGACAAAAAATAGATCTGGGTTCGGTTAATACATAGGAAAAGTTTGGGTATTTTTTTTTGGTTATGATGATGAATTTCAAGATTCCTTCTTTTTCTCGCTAAGGGCGTGTGGCTGAAGCTTACAATTCTGTGAAGGTAAGCAGTTGTGAATTTCGATTATTTAGCTATTTATTCTCGTTACATGTATATAATACTGTACTGTAGGTAGGACTTAGAATCTTTGTGTGACCGTGTTAATAGCCGTGAAATTATGTCCTAGATTGGGTTTTTCTTATTTTTGTATTCTTAACTCTTAAAGCTCTGGTCTTTGTTATCTCCGTTTGTGTTTGTCATAATTATTTTTCAATTTTTTTGTTTGAGGTTGAATTTGTTTTAGCAAGAACACATGTATGGATAAATTTCTTGACTTATTTTATTTTCTTTTGTAACATATAGGTAGCTCTGTGGAGGGTTGCGTTTAGAGTTTAGAGAGAGAGAGAGAGAGAGAGAGAGAGAGAGAGAAAGAGAGATATGGAGGAGGCAGGTGCACAGGTTGCTCCGCCCCTTTTCATACACCACCACCAGACACTGGCGAGTCGGTATTCCATGGCGAAGAAGCGTGATCTGCCTAATTATCAAGCACAACAACGATTCACACAACCACCAACTGGGCTTCAAAACACTAGGGATAACTGGAATCCTAAGGTTTGGGATTGGGATAGTGTCGGATTCGTTGCGAAACCAGTTGATGCCGAGGACTTATTGCGGTTGGGAACTCCTGCTGTTGCTGCTCAAATGGAGCAGAAAAGGAAAGAGGAGTCTATGGCGTTGACTGTGGATGAAGAAGAGGATGAGCGGCTTCGGTTGAACTTGAATCTTTGGGGTGGCTCGAATTCTGTGGAGGAGCCTGGGCAGGATGCGGCTGGGCCGGTCCCTGCGTCTAGGCCGAGCAAAAGGGTCCGGCCTGGATCTCCCGGTGCCGGTGCCGGTGCCGGTGGCGGAGGAGGGAACTATCCCATGTGTCAGGTGGATAACTGTAAGGAGGATCTGTCAAGTGCGAAAGACTATCACCGCCGCCATAAGGTGTGTGAGGTTCACAGCAAAGCTACTAGAGCCCTTGTTGCCAATCAGATGCAGAGGTTCTGCCAGCAGTGTAGCAGGTTGGACAAGGACAAGCTCCCCTTTTTGGATTTTTTGGTTGTTTATGGTAATGACTTATGAGTGGTTTTAAAATTGTTGTGCTGCTGTGTTTAATCTCTTTGTTGCTTGGCGTTTTTTGCAGGTTTCATCCCCTTTCCGAGTTTGATGAGGGCAAGAGGAGTTGTAGGCGTAGACTTGCTGGGCATAATCGACGAAGAAGGAAAACCCAACCGGAGGATGTTACCTCACGCCTGTTACTCCCCGGAAATCGTGATAATGGAACCAGTGCAAATTTGGATATCGTTAACTTGTTGACTGCTATAGCTCGTGTGCAAGGTAAATGACACTGGTTAAGTTGATGTATGGCTCTCTCTTGAGTCTTAATATTATGCTCATTTTATGTAATTTTGAATTATAGGGAAAAATCAGGACAACAATATCAATTGCTCTTCTGTACCAGATAGAGACCAGCTCATTCAGATTCTTGGTAAGATAAATTCGCTACCTTTGCCGGTGGACCTTGCTGCAAAGTTGCCCAATTTAGGAAGTTTGAATAGGAAAGTTCCTGATCATAATTCATTGGAACATCAAAGCAAATTGAATGGGAACCCATCTTCTCCGTCAACAATGGACTTGCTTACTGGTCTATCAACTACTCTAGCAACATCTGCTCCTGATGCTCTTACAATGCTATCTCAAAAGAGCAGCCAGAGCAGTGACAGCGAGAAAACTAAGATGACTAGCCGTGACCAGGCTACTGGTTCCAATTTGCAAAAGAGACCTCCTCTTGAGTTCCCATCGGTTGGAGGTGCAAGAAGTTGTAGCAGTTACCAGTCTCCTATGGAAGATTCAGATGGTCAGGTTCAAGAAATGCCAGTAAATTTACCTTTACAGCTATTCAATTCCTCACCCGAGAATGATAGCCCGTCAAAACTGGCATCTTCTAGGAAGTATTTCTCATCTGACAGCAGTAATCCGATTGAAGAGAGGTCTCCTTCGTCTTCTCCTCCTGCTGTTCCAAAGCTATTCCCAATGCAGCACAAAAAGGAAACTATGAAGCCTGAGAAAATGTTAATCAGTGGAGGGGTTAATGCGAATGTTGTAGCTAGCAGAGCTCGTGATTGTAATAGGGCTTTTGATCTTTTTAGGGGATCAAATACGGGAGGTGAAGCTGGTTCATTTCAAAGTTTTCCCTATCAAGCTGGGTATACTTCTTCTGGATCTGATCATTCACCTTCTAGTCTGAATTCTGATACACAGGTAGCTTGACACTGCATGCTTTTTTTTTTTGGGCTTTATAAGTACTTGGTTGCTGCTCCTTTCTTTTCTTCTTAGGGTGTCTGAACTTTAGTTTACCAAATGTCTTATGGGTATGGAATGATTGTATGGTTCTCCTGCAGGATCGTACTGGTCGAATACTTTTTAAACTATTTGATAAGGATCCAAGTCATTTCCCAGGGTCGCTGCGGACACAGGTGAGGAGTTTATGGTTTATTTTTACACTTGTTCATGTTGTTATTTCGATTGGCATGGAGACTTAATAATGTTCTTGGTGACTGTTAATAATGTAATTGTTTTTCTTGTTTAGATATTCAATTGGCTTTCTAACAGTCCATCAGAAATGGAGAGCTACATAAGACCTGGTTGCGTGGTTCTATCAATTTATGTGTCTATGTCATCCGCTTCCTGGGAACAAGTGAGTGAACTGTTGTAATGCCAGTTAGAACATTTATGTATCCACTTTGCTGACCACTTGCAGGGTGTATGTGTTCTTTGCAGCTTGAACAAAACCTTCTTGAGCGTGTCAATGCTCTTGTTCAATCTTCAGACTCTGATTTTTGGAGAAGTGGGAGGTTTATAGTTCATGCAGGGAGCCAATTAGCATCACATAAAGATGGTGAGTGCTAATGGTGGTGGTGGATAATTTTATTTATTTATTTATTTTTATTTTTTAAGGTTATGGACTCTCTGCTTTTTGATAAATGTATTCCTCTGAATTCTCAAGTTGGGATTTTATACAATCTATTTGAATTATGAAACGATGTTATACCCTCCAGATGAACATAGATGAAAAAAATGGTTTCATTTTGATGGTTCATAAATAAAATAGATATTTGGATAATTTCCCTGTGATTGTTGACACCTTGATATTTATATTGTTCTGCAGGAAAGATACGTTTATGCAAATCCTGGAGAACATGGAGTTCCCCGGAGTTGATTTTGGTGTCCCCTTTGGCAGTTGTGGGTGGGCAAGAAACTTCTTTTCTATTAAAGGGGAGAAATTTGTCTAATCATGGCACCAAGTAAGTAAAATGTGCTTCTTGTGTGAAGATATGTCTGTTAATTTGTGTGTCTGTTTTTAAAAACAATAGTTTATAAATTGTGCAGGATTCATTGCACTTATATGGGTGGCTACACATCAAAGGAAATTACGGGATCAACCTATCAAGACACCGCATGTGATGAGATAAACTTGGTTGATTTTAAAATTGACAATGCATCTCCTGGTGTTGTTGGGCGCTGTTTCATTGAGGTAATACTCTTAAAAATTTCTTCCGTTTATGTTAGTTTTCCATTCAGAACTCTGAATAGAATCCTTGAAAAATCTACATCCTACATAACCTATACCAATATTATGAACAGGTAGAAAATGGTTTCAAGGGCAACTGTTTTCCTGTGATAATAGCTGATTCTATCATATGTAAAGAATTGAGGCTCCTCGAATCTGAGTTTGATTTGGAGACAAGAGATTGTGATCTCATTTTAGAAGACAATACTAATGATTTTGGGCGGCCAAGATCACGGGAGGAGATTCTGCACTTCTTGAATGAACTTGGATGGCTTTTCCAAAGGAAAGGGAACTCTTCTATGCTTGGGGGTCCTGATTATTCACTTAGCCGGCTCAAATTTTTACTTACATTCTCTGTTGAAAGGGACTGTTGTGCTTTGGTGAAAACACTGCTAGACATGCTGGTTGAAAGAAACTTGGATGGGGATGAGCTGTCAAAGGAATCATTGGAGACACTATCTGAGATTCAGCTCTTGAACCGGGCAGTTAAAAGGAGGTGCAGGAAGATGGTTGATGTGCTCATCCATTATTTTATTATTAGCAGTAATGATGCCTCCAAGAAATATATTTTTCCACCAAATTATACAGGACCTGGTGGTGTTACACCTCTACATCTGGCTGCTTGTACATCAGGTTCGGATGAGATGATAGATGCTTTGACAAGTGATCCACTGGAGGTATTCTACTACTTACTACCAGTACTTCTGTAATTTAGATGGCTTGTCTTGATCACTGAACATTAAAAGAAAAGCAAAGCTGCTGAGATATATAGGTTTGCATTTTTTCTTTTGGATTCTTATTTATCCTTTTTGTTTTTTCTTACTCTTGTAGATTGGATTGAGCTGCTGGAATTCTCTTCTGGATGCAACTGGGCAGTCGCCATATGCTTATGCTATGATGAGGAGTAATCACTCTTACAACAAGCTGGTGGCTCGTAAACTTGCTGACAGAAAGAATGGTCAAGTTTCAGTGACAATCAGTAATGAGATAGAGCAACCACAGTTGACAATGGAGCAGCAGCATAAGATTTCCCAATTCAAACAAGGGTCCAGATCTTGTGCTAGGTGTGCTGTAAAGGCAACAAAGTACGACATGAGGATTGCAGGTTCACAAGGACTGCTTCAGCGTCCCTTCATTCACTCAATGCTTGCCATAGCTGCTGTTTGCGTATGTGTCTGTGTGTTTTTCCGAGGCGCGCCAGACATTGGCTTAGTTGCTCCGTTCAAGTGGGAGAATTTAGAATATGGTACACAATAGTGTTAACAGGAAATGAATATTGGATAAAGAAGAAAACAAGCAAGTAACAACTCAGGGTCAGACAAAAGTGCAAGTTGATTCAGATATCTAATGCAGATTACTTATTGAAAATGGGACCTAGGAGTTGAACAGGAGCTGCATGGCTGAACTGAGAAACAAGGACATTAAAGCAGGTTCAGGTATGGCATGATCCAGATGCTGCATATTTCTTCCTAACAAATTTAAGAGCTGGGATATCATAGACTGTGAACCCTTTTTTTCAGTTGAGTTGTGCTGGAAAATAGGTGATATTTCTTTTGACTTTGGAATTTATAAATCTTCAACTCTTAAGACGCTATAGACTGTGACATTCCTTAGGAGAGCGAAAGCAAGGAGAAGGTTGGAAAGTTTGATTGATGACAAGGTGTTGGATTGAGATGGAGGGAAATAGAGAAGTTGAGAAGATGTAAGCAATGTATAGTGTCATTAGAGGTTTAATTTGGTTAATTTATGTGGTTTTTCCCCCCTTTTTTGTTTTATATAAGTCATGGCATCATAATTCTAGGTTTTACTATGTAAATTTGTCACTAGAAAGTTGATCGTTTGGGTCAATCTCATTAGTGACAATATCACATGATTTTTTTTTTTGCTGAAACAATATCACATGATTTAATAGTGAAATATTTGTTCAATTATATTTAAAATAAGAGGCATTTGGTCTATACTTGCCCACTTGCTTTGGGGACTTGGACTTTTCTAAGTTGTATTCTTTTCCATTGAAAAGTGAAGAAACTTCATAGTAAGTCCTGATGATTTCCCGGTCTATAGCTTACTAATTCAGCAATTTAAAGCAGTAAGACAGTCCTGGTTCTCTTGATGTGTTTGGACTTTTGGAGTACATAAATCTTAGTGCTTCATGTGGAAATTGAAGACAATGCTTGGTTAGCCGGACTAGAAGATATGCTCATCTCTTTTTCTTTTTACCCTTTTGACTTTTAGCTCGATATTAGAACATGGTTAGTGAACTACTTTATTCTAAAACGTATTATCAGCTTTTCTAAAGCATTAACCTCCGGCATTATGAACTTGTTTACCAAATATTACCGACTGTTAGAACTTAGAAGGCATTTTTTATGCAGTTCACGCTCAAAGTTTTACTCATTGATCCTACGTGGGCGCCATTGGTTGCATCATGTATTTTTGTCAATTCAATAGTTGGGGATAAGGTCTATCAAAAAAAAAAGTTGGGGATAAGGGGAATTGAACCTTGAATGTTTTTATTGGAAACACCAAAAGATGTCAGTCAGTTGAATTATAAGACTCTGGACAGTTGTATCATGTTTTATTGATTACTATTACTAGTTAGTTTGGTTAGTGTACTCTATTACACTTTCTATTAATACTTGACTTTTCTGCACCCTATCAAAACTCCATCTTCAAGGATTTGAAAAGGCAAATTTGTCGCAATGAAATAAAAAGAGAGAGGAAGATCTCTTGATGCTTCCGATCTCTCAAATCATATTGGCATTTCTGCAATTAACAATTCTATTAGAATCACTCCAAAACAAACAAACGTCACTCTTTTCTGCCCATTGGCTCGTTAATTTGAATGTTTTGACTTGTTTGGAAATATTCTGGGTCTGAATAACGATTTTTTTATTTATAAAAATAAATAAATAAAGTCATGTAGATCATTAGACTTTCTGTTAATCATATAAAAAAAATTAGTGAAGTCTCTAGTCAGATTTAAGCAATGGGGTTGGGCTTTGATTTCTATTTCTTAAATGACGTGACTGTCTGCTATATTTTAATTTAAGCAATTATGGCACGGGCTATTTCTTCGTGTGATCTGTCATGATTCTTGTCTGCTATTGATATATGTTGGGGGTCCAAGCTTGGTTCATTAGTCATTACAATATTGGCTCCCCTTGGTCGGCACCATATTCTAGCAGTTGAAATAATAATAGGCCTTAATAAATGAAGTTATCAGTGTCAAAACTTTAGGACACTAGAAATACAAGTATACATAACATATGTGTACAGCCAACAGTGAACATGAGGGTATAAGATAACTACTAGCACTAGGCCTGGATAACAACAACTGGTTCCAAACATATCATTGCAAGTAATTCTGCTAGACATAGAAAAATTCACATATCTCACAAACTCACTTCACTGGTATATACTTGTTAGGAATTTAGCCTAATTCCTAGAATCTATGAGAAGCAAAAAATAGAAAAGAACACGCAAAGAATCACATGACACAAGATTTATATAGTTCGACAATATGCCTATATCCACGGAGTTGCAACAATTTTCATTATGTTAGAGAGAATAATACATGGGTGGTAATATAGTAAGATGATATATCAAATAACCTTAATTTTGAAGCGGCATATATATCCCAAACAACTAGTCCATGGACTAAGCTTCACAAAAAATCCCATTTAAAACCGTAACTCTTAGTCAAGTTGAGTCACAAATTGGATCGAATACAAAACCAGACTCCATATAGCCAACGATACCAAAACACAAAAGATACATAGTTTTGGTAAAAAAGTCAATGACAATTTCAGTGTCACTAGACTTTTCCCATTGCAAGGGCAATGGACCATTGCTTCGTGAGGGGTTTCTCATAACTGTTGCAATGAGTCAAGAGCAAGCTTTGATCACTTTAACTAGTCCATCACGCTTGGACAAGTTCATTCCTTCTCAAATAATATTATAATAAAAGCAAATTTGCATCTCTTGGATGTGATAAACGTGCCTTCATGTGTGATCCTACTGGTCAGATCTTTCATATTGGGTAAATCCATGCAGCTATATGCGGCCTATGCCTTCCTTGCTGATCAAGACTCGTTCAAATTCATTGCATCAGATCCCAAGAATTTTAGTTACAATGACAGACTGAGATTCAGAAACAAAACCAGTTCGCCGGTTATATTGTGAAAATAGAAAAGAACATTTGAGTTCTTTACTGTGAAAGCATCTCTATTTTTACTTTTACGTATTGTTGGGGTATATGTACAAGAAAGAGTTGACTTAGGTGTCTTGATTATGTCTTGAATCAAGGTTAATTGATATGCTTTGATTTAAATCATATATATATATATGCATGTATATACATATATATTTCGACTGAAAAGATAGAAATTTAAATCATAATTGAAGACTGATTATATGCACAATAAATACAAATAATTTACATTAAATACAATACATATGTTGAATGACATTGAGACTCAATAAACTAGATGAGCTTAAAGAATGACACGGAACTAAAAGACTACAACGTTTTTAGTGATGTTCATCCAACTTCAATGGCAATGCAAAGCCTAATGGAAAAGATGGATTTCATTGCGATATCAATTAGAACTACTATTAAATGATTAAATTTACAATTTTTTAATAGCTTAAATTTTTAGAAGAATTAGTAATTTAACAATATCTATTACAAAAATAATATAGAATATGTTAAACTAAAAGAGAATTCATCACAACAAGGGAATATATGCATATAGATTTCAACAGAAGAAATTTTATTCATTTGAAGTACAACTTTTGAGTCAGTGCAAAACACACGAGGCCAAGGGATCTACAATTTGACATTTACAAAAATGTGTGATGTTGTTGGAAGTGACACAACAAACCATCTCATTGGGAAGAAGAATTGTTTTACACTTTTACTTGCTACGTATAATCACAGGAAGTCCAGAGTACATGGTACAAAATTAGGAAGATGCAATGGCAATAATAAATAGATGAAAAAGTCAGATTTATTACTCAAAATCCAAAGTGGAAATTCAGATTTATTACTCTATATAGATGGATTTGAAATTCAGATTTATTTATTACATTCATATACAGCAAATCCAAATGGTCAGAAATCCAAATTAAAGTTTTTTATATGAGATTCTTTGTCAAAATCCTGAAGGTAGACAAGATATACAAAGTGCGTGTATTTAAAATTAAGCTAGGTTATTTTATTAGAGATAGTACAAGTTCAACTCTTACTACTATTTCTCTAGTGCTAATTAAGTACTCAGCTATCTCTGATATACAAGTACAGAATCGTTTATAGCTTCAATGACACTGTTAATTTATCTCTTTCTCTAATCTTGCTTAAACCGATTTTTTCACAACATAGAGGATGTACAACTTCTTAAAGATTTGAGATCCCCATTAATGATTAATTTACTTGAGAAGGCCAACAAGTGATATTAAACAAGGTATACAATTACGTGTAATTAAAATCAAGCTAGGTTAATTGACTAGGGGTAGTACTGTTTCTCTATTACTAAGAAAGTGCTTAGCTATCTCTGATATGCAAGTACAAAATTGTTTATTGCTTCAATGATTGTGTTAATTTATCTCTTCTTTAATCTCGCTCAAACCAAATTTTCACAACACTGGAGGATGTACAACTTATTAAAGATGTGAGATCCCCATTAATGATTAATCCACTTAAGAATGCCAACATGTGGTATTAAACAAGGACCCAACTTGCTGAGCTAATTTTTCAAGCAAGTTTGATAATTTGGGATGAAGCACCAATGGATCATATATATGCATTTGAAGCAGTAAACAGGATATTCAAAGACATGTTTATCTTTAATGATCAAAGCTATGCACACAAACCATTTGGAGGAAAACAAGAGTCTGATTTGGAGGGAGAACATTATCAAAGCACCAGTTAACAAATCATATTTGAGGAATAGTTGCAAAGCTTTTCTTCTCACTCTAATCAGAGTTCAAAAAATAGAACTCAAACACTTCTACGTAAGTCTTCAAAAAATGGGACTATGGGAGACTGAAAACTTGAGACTGTTTCAAGAGAAAGAGAGTTAGAGGAGTACTGGATTAAGGCTAATATTTTTCCCATTTCCAGAGCAAGAAATTAGTTTTGCCATGAAATTAGCAATGGTATTTGATGATTAGCTATCAAAGAAATTGTTTTTTTACAATCGATGAGATGACATGTTATGATTGGTGCACAATAAAAATTTGTTTGGATGGGTCTATATATGTGAGAGTAATATTGCAACAAGCATAACTTACAGCCTTACCAAGCTTTGAGAAAAATTATGTCCCAAGCATTGTTTTTTATAATAACACTATTGTTGCCAACTGAACCACTAATCCTACATATATTATTTGAGATGTACTGCATGTGTATTCAACTCACCAACTTGACAAAACTAGCCCAACTCAACTCAACCGGACATTTTGAATTGGTTTTTTGTGGGTTGTGTTGGGTTCTAAATTTTTTATTTTATTTTATTTTTGTTTTGTATTATTATTAATTTTTTTTTGAAGCTTGGGTTGGGTTTAAATTAGCACAATTTTCATCCCTGGTAAACCAACCCAACCCACACGCTATTAATAATTTAAGAAATGTATGTATTTTGCATTTGTTAGATTGGTTTATATTAGATTTTGAGGATTTGTTTAAATTTGTTAGTTTAATATATTTTGGTATTTTGAGATTTAATTTTGATAAAGTTGGAAGTATAGAATATTAGGTCTATTTGTGTAAATCCCAAATTTTTTTTATTGAATAGTTAGTTTAAATAGTATGCTCCTGAGGATGAGCATATATTTCTTAGTCCATTAGGAGTGAATGCACCTAAATTTCCTGTCAACTAGTACGGTGAGTGGGGTCACATGAGTTGCTCGTAGGTTTTAGTTACTGATTAATGACAAGTTTAAAGGGATCTCTTTTAGAAAGATTTCTTATGTTATCAAAAAAAAAAAAAAAACTCAATTTTTTTTAAGGCTTTGACAAAATGGCTCAACCTAACAACCCAATTTGATCCCTATAAGTTGGGTTGCATTAGTTTTTATAATTTCCATGGATTGAGTTGGATTAAAGATTTCTCAACATGAAAATGTTGGATTGGAATGAAAAAAAAATCTCAAACCCAATTCAATTCAATCCATACACACCCCTATATGTCATCACTAGGATCCAATCTTCTATATCTTTGAGAAAGAATTTTGTTTCTAAAGGCATCTTATTTTTAATGATTTTAGCTTTTCAAGTAGTTTTTCTTCAAAAATAAAAAATAAAATATTTAGAGTGGTACGTAGCTAGGTCCCACTGTTTTTAAGTTTCTTAGATGCATGCTAGCACAATTAAATTGGATTAGTACCTAAGCATTTTTTCCGACCACCGTTGCATTATACACTGATTGAAACTCTAAGAAATGCTAATTTCTTGTTTAATTATTAGCTTTTTTGATAAACTGTTTAATTATTAGCTTTTTTTTTTTTTTTTTTTTTTTGAGAAAGAAGACATTCATTCATTCAAAAAAAATCAACAGAAAGGTCTGTCAAACATTACAAGATTGTGAGCATCACTATGGATGTCATCTAGCCAAATCTGGGGGGAATGGGACTGTCTGGCTAGCTTAGCCAATTTATCAGCTACACTGTTCCCTTTCTGTCTTACATGTGAGAAAACAACAGCTTGAAAACCAGACGCTAGGTGCCGAGAGTCCTCTATCAGGTGGCCAAAGGGGGCCAAACACTCTTCGTTTGAGTTGAGAGAGTTTATTATTATTTCGGAATCACCTTCAAAAACCACTGTTTGTAGATTGAGTTCCTTCATAAACAAGATCGCCCTCCTACATGCTAGTGCCTCCACGTCTTCAACAGATGGAGGTAAGGCAATTCGTTCTGAAAGTGCTCCAATAACTTTGCCCTCATGGTCCCTGAGCACCACCCCCATACCTACTGCTGCTAGCTCCTGGAAAATGGCGCCATCAAAGTTGGCTTTACACCAAGAATTAGGAGGTGGGGACCAACGGACTGATGTTGGAGGCTGGAGAGATACCAGGGGCATATCTTGGACTTGGTGGAACTCCTGAAGCCGTTCAATGGCATCCGAGTGAATTTGAGAAAAGGGCAGCAATGGTGATCCAGTCCGGGTCGAATTTCTCTTGAACCAAATACTCCAGGCAATAATTGCAAATCTTTCAGCCAATTGAAAGTCCATCTTGTTGAGAATTCCCAAAAAGAGGTCCTGGAAATTAACGAATCTTTCCGAGATATGAGGCCTGCAAAACTCTTCTTCCCACCAAATTTCTTTAACCCTATAGCATTCCCACAGAGCATGAATGCCGTCTTCAGGGTAGTCCCGGTAGAAATCACAGGTGGCATTTGTGATTATTTTTCTGCGGTAAAGGTTCATCTTTGTTGGTAGTGACTCAGAGGATGCTCTCCAAAGAAAATGCTTAACTTTATTTGGAATATTAAGCCTCCAAATGTTAGTCCAAAGCTCTCGGTTGGCAGATGAATTTGATGGACTAGGTTGGTTAATGCTTGCTGTCCTGGCCAGGAGTCGATATGCTGACTTCGTGGAGTATATTCCATTCTTTGTTTCATACCAAATTCTGACATCAGCTGACTGTCGAGAACTTAAAGGGATGCTAAGGATCTCCCTAGCTTCAAAAGGTAGGAATTCACCTCTGACCCGAACTTCATCCCAACTTGCACCATTTTCTGTCAACAAAGCACAGACTTTGGTGTTCATTGGGAAGAATTTTTGGGGGGAAAGGACTTTCCTGGGTTGCCTACCGGGCAACCACCTATCTCCTCTGATCAGAGCTGTGTGGCCATCTCCAATGCGCCAGGCGGACCCCAAGTCTATAACACGGCGCGCCTTGAGTATGCTCTGCCAAGCATAGGACCCGGTGGTTTTGACTCCTTCATCCATGATTGAGCACGGGGAGAAGAACCTAGCTTTAAAGACCTTATAGAACAAGGAGTCCTCGTTATGTATTAGCCTCCATACCTGCTTCCCAAGGAGTGCAAGGTTGAAAATTTCGATATCACGAAATCCCAAACCACCAAGACATTTGGGAAGGCAAAGCTTATTCCAAGCCATCCAATGGGTTTTTCGTTGATCACCCCTATACCCCCACCAAAATTTGCGAATTAGCGAATCTATGTCTTTGCACAAGCTTTTTGGTAACTTAAAGCAATTCATAGTGAAGGTTGGCATGGCTTGCAAAATAGACTTGATCAACACCTCTCTGCCGGCCTGAGAAAGTAGTTTCTCCTTCCACCCCTGAATTTTATTCCAAACCCTTTCACGGATGTAGCTGAAGCTTTGGTTCGTCGAAATGGAGGTAGAACTTTTATTTATAAGAAACATAAACTATCGGTTCTATCCTGTCTTGTCACGCCCCCACAATCCACGTTCAGGAATGGTACGTATTTGCAGCTGAAATTAATTAATTAACCAAGTGCCACCTTTAATTAAACTTACTAATCTTCGCGCTACCACTCTTTAGTTTTGGAACTTGAAAAAAAAAAAAAAAAAAAGGAGGAAATTATTTCTTAGCAAAATATCACCATGCACATTTGGAAAACATAATATTTCTGGTATAACAAATTAAAAAAAAAAAAAAAAAAAAGTGCTAAAATCTATCATTTTCAACTTAAAAATAAAGAAATCATATTCTCCCCTGGTGAAGGAGAGAGAAAACATATATACTTATGTTTTAGAATATTTTAATTTCCATGGGTATAAACTTTATAGTAGTATTCTATTAGATACTGGAGCTTATAAAATTTGCATCTTCTTGAATTGAGGGTTCTCCAACAAAACCACAAAGTTGTTCTTTTATCATTTTTTGAAAATTCTCTTAGAATTTCATCATGTCCAAGAAAATTACTTAGCAAAGGAATTTTTTGTGCTTTGCTTTCTTCTGATTATTCCGACTGCTTTAGCCAAGGTATCTCCTTGAAGTGTAACTGCAACATAATGAAGAAATTTTGCTTTTGTTCAGCTAGTTTTATAATTAGTTATTATAATTGATATAAAGATTGAGCCTAGTCATTAATAGCTTTTATATTTGATCTTTAAAGGGTAACTCAGTACACATGATAACATTCATAATTTCACACCTAAAATTCATATATCAAAAGTGAGATGTGTACAATAGATAAATAATAACTAAACAATAACGACTAACAAGTATGAAAGAATTATTGTAAAAAATAAAACACATGGGAAAATTAATATGATTATGTAAGGTGGGTCTGATCAGTGGGGACACACAACCGAGCCTTAGCCATGAAGCTGACGAGAGGTGGGTTTTAATTATGCATGCATAATCCAATTATAAGGAATGGATTAAATAAGGTAAGCAAGAATTTAAAGAACATTTTTTCACTGTCAGGGCCTAGCTTTTCTGTTCGAAATATGAAAGTTCTGCAAGCAAATACAATTAATTAAAATAGTTTTCTTGAATATATTTGCTGACTGCAAAGCGCACACAATTTTAACATACTTCAAATTAGTTTAGCAGTTAACCCTTAATAACAAATTAAGAAACCGCTATATACAAGCTGCATAGTATAAACGATACCAAGCACACTGATCCATCTTAGATACAAAAACTTAATTATAATACAGTTTATAACTTCATATAGGTAACTTTACTCAGTTCTTCTGGTAGTGCCACTAGTGCCACTAGTGCCCTTTCCTTTGATAATATCTTGAGCAAAGGCTTGTCCAACACCTTCGCCAAGACCTTCAATTATTCCTCCAATGAACTCTACGAAAACTTGAGACGCAAGTCGAGCCGCAGTCCCTAGCATGCTTGGCTTTTCGACTCCCTTGATGCCATTGTCATGGAGCCCATTAATCATATCTTTAGCACAAACCGCGTGGAGATGGTAATCACAAACAGTGCAATGGTATACTCGGCCTGACCTCTTCCTCTGGCACTCACCACACACAAAACCAAGGTCGCCATTTGATGCAGGTAAAAGCCTAAGGGTATGTACATGGCCCGGGGTGTTAAAGGTCGTGGATAGCATAGCGCAGGAAGGGTGCATCTGGAAACTACAGGCATTGCATCTGAAAGCAAACCCTTTGATGGGCTTACTACAGATATCACACTTCGATTTTGAACTTCCACCTTTCACTAAAATGAAAAATATCAAGCAGAAAATTAACATAGTTAGCATTAAAATCAAATTGGTATGGCCAAATTTTATAGCTATAGTTATAAGAGTCTTTTAGTTGAATTGATTATCATTTTAAAAAAATATATAAATACAAATCATTTGTTTCATTTTTTTTAAATTTTTTTTTTAAAATTTTATACTTACCTGGTTTAGAATAGAAAGAAAGTTGGTGGTGGGAGTGGAAAGGGTGGCCCTTGAGAGCATCAGGAGCCCTGGCACAAAACTCATGGAGCTGAAATTCACATTGTTGGCAAGTGAACCTCATGCCTGCACCAAACTCCTTGCAGCCCGAACAGGTGAAGAGGTCAGGCAGGTTAATTCGCGACAGAGGATGCTGTGGGTGACTGAAATGAAGTATCTCTTGCCTAAAGATTAGTTGAGGAGAGGTGGGGAATTCAATGAGAGGAGACTTTGTTGGGTAATATGTTGCGGCTTGAGGAGGGTTTTGGAAACCCATTGAAGTTGTCTTCTTCAAGGTTCTGTTGTTCATCATCATGGTTTTGTTTTGTTTTGTTTGGTTTGGTTTGGTTTGGTTTAACCCTCCTACTCTAGACCTCCTTAGCTCGTTTGGTGCTGCTATGAAAAAACGATATGGTTCTTATCGGTTTATATAAGCTATAAAAGTTCACTATTTTAGGACTGTGGAAAGCAGCTGCCATGAAGCCACCTTGAATAAATTGTGTCCGCTAATAGGACTGCAATTAGTGTTAATTAGTGTTAAGCATCAATGATACTACTGATTTCATGACTTACTAAGTTGATAAGTTGTGATTTGGGTAATATCACTTTCATTAAAACATGTCATAAATTAAATTTATTTGTCTTACTCTTTGTATTCTACTTTATGTTTATAGTTCAATTGCAATCTATTACATATTTTTTTTCCCTTATAAGTAACTAAAATTAAAAAAAAAAAAAGCCCAAACACAGTATATTGTAACAGTGGAGTATAAATTGGAATACAAGTAGTAAGACAGGATTTTATTTGGCTATCACTTATACAATTTTTAATATGTACTAATTCTAGTAAGTTGTATCAAGTATCATGTACCTGTATATATATATATATATATATTTATATATATATATATATTAAAATGGTATTAATTGTGCTATTGTACAATTGAAAATAGGGAGGAAAACATATCTAAAAGGAGGGTGGGGGGAGTTCTCCAAATCTATATACATAGCTAAAAAGAGGGAATGAACCATGTGTTTCATATGAAATAGACCTATTTTTCTTTTTTTAGGGCTGCAATTAGATAATTTATGTTCGAAAGTAGTGTTTTTTTTTTCTTCCTTTTACGCTGACGGCTGTTGTGAAGAACCTTTGAATTTTACTTGACTTTTCACTATTTAAGAGTACATATAATTAGAATGATAGGAGAGACAAAATATTTTACCATCTTTTTTACAACTATTGATCAATGTGGCAAGTGACCCACTATGACACTACTTTTATTTAGCACAAATTACAAACATGTCATCATAGTTGTCATAAAAAATTTTATATTTCTAAACTTATTGTTATTATTCATATTAGAAAATTTTGTTAATATATATTTCACCCAAAATATGTTTTTATCATTTAGAATATATCCATAAGCAATGCTCATCACGGGTATAGAACACTATAGACTAAATTGTAAATTGCCCCCTTTAAGTATAGAGTTATTTCTTATTGTCCCTTAAAATTTAAAATTTTGAATTTTAGACCTTGATGTTAAGTAACTTTGATTTGAAATAGAGTCATTCTATACCTACATACATAAAGATTAATAGAAATGTATATATATAAAGATTATATGGATTAATAGAAATGTGTTGATATGGTTTGATTATGACTCAAAACGATTATATGTTTTGAGCTTAAGTTCATAAAATAAATAAAAAAAATGTTTTGAGCTTATGTGGCAACTGCCACCTCAACAATATACATGGATGGAAGGACTAAAATCAAAGCACTATATAAATATGACACATACTTTGAGGGTGTCATTTACAATTTAATCAAAATGATGACAATATTAAAAGAAAAGAAAAAAAAAAAGCTGATTTTTAATAAATTGAGTCCATGTTTCTCCCAAAGCCAGCATGAGAATATAAATGGGGCCCAAAAAAACAGTGTTGATTCCTGATAGGGTCGATATTTCCAGGTTTTCTTTTAGCTTTCATTGGCAAATGGCATGTGAATTCATCAAATACACTATTATATTTCTTCACTTTTCCATCTGAAACTACTGTAACCCCAATCCGTAATCTCCAAGACAGTTCCATTCAGGAATGGACTCAGGATTTCAAGTTAGGAGGTCGGAGATAAGTAAAAAAAAAAAAAAAATTCAAATACACATCCATATAGTATTAAGAAACTTTCAACCAAGACAAATACACAAAAATCATTGTTTCTTAATACACAGAACACTATTGTATTTTAATACACAGAACACTATTGTTTTTTTACATTTATTTTTTAAAGATTTACATAGGCTGGGTTGATGATTTATAATTTTGGAGGAGCCTAGTTACAAAGTAAGGGAGGGCCAAGTTTTTTTTTTTTTTTTGAAAATTAAACTACTAAAAAAAAAATTTTGGACCCGGGGGGGAGCCCAGGCCCCCACCTGGGTCCGTCCCTGGTTCCAATATTCGATTTTTAAAGTGAAATCATTGAAAATATTGCAGCATTTTTTGTTGACCTTTATGTAAATTGAATTCAGCCAGATTCATGGAAGATTGAGATGTCCACTCATGTATCCGTGTCTTAAATTTCTATGTTGTGAGTTGTAAGGCATTTTATGACAATTTTTTAATAGGATGCCTTTCTGAATCATTTTGACTAATAGTCACTGATGCCCAATTATTAGTTCAAGTTTTACAAGTGATTCCCCATCTTCAGTACTTCCTTTTTATATCCTATGGACACCAAGAAATACACAAACGAAACTATAAAGAAAAAGAAAGATATTCGTTGATACATCTTTACGACATTGAAAGTATTTTAAATTTTCAAAACGAGTCAAGCTACAGACACTCACTAGAATTCAATCCACTCAAGCCCACCACTGGACTCATTAGTCCAGATGATACCTCCCCATACACAAGTCCATCAAGGTATGGGGTGGTATATTTAGTAACTATTTAGAAAGTACGGACACTTTATTTGAGACGTTGTATTCAAGTTGGATACATGATATATCTAGGATACTTTTTTATCAGTATCCAACTGTGCATTTAAAAAAAAAAAAAGAAGGTAAAAACACTTTTTTTTAAAAAAAATTTCTTTTTAGATTTAATATTGAACATTTATGTAGTTATCTTTTAATTACTCTTTTAGATTTATTATTTGGTTTGTATTCTAATTTATAAATAGCATATATTAGTTATGAATTCACTTTAATATCTTTTATTGCTCTTAAATTGATATATGTTTAACATTATATGATAAACAATTCTTAACATTATATATATATAATTAATTAATTAATATAAGTATATCACATACCTTTGTGCTAATTTTTCAAACATTTACGTGTTGTTGTATGTTATACTTATACCCATATCTGTGTCCGGTCTTGTAATGAACTATATATTTCTAAAACAGTTCCCAAAAAAAAAAAAAAAAAAAAAATCCACTTATGCATATTTGATGAATTTCAGTGTATTAACAGTTGTTTTAGATCGCCATCATCTTATAGTTTAGAGCAGTACTCACAGGGTGACTTTTGTGTACTTAAAAGTTAAAACTTACAAGTTCCCCGAAACCCCAAACCCCAAAAGCCAAAAAGAGAATAAGAATTGGAAAGTTAATAATGGTGTCCCAATGAATTGTTGCATTTCTTTTCCATGATCCTGTTGAATTTACATTTATATGTTTTGCAATTTTCAAAGGCTTTTATGAAAAGGGGAAATGACTCATGCTCATCTGTCATCTGACACCTCTCCTTTCTCTCTCACTCTATGATTCTTTGGCCACTATAGACTACAGTTCCAAGTCATTTTCAACTACCGCTTTGTTTGTTTAGTTGGAAAACGTTCTGTAAAGATAGTTTTCCACATTTTCTAGTGTTTGATAGTACCAAAAAAAACTGGTCAACGGAAAACTATCTTTAGTCAACGGAAAACACTAATAAAAATAAAGCTTATTTTCTATAGACTGTTTTCCAAAAAAAAATTTTGGAAAACAATCTTTCTCTCATGTGTTGCATCTCCTATAAATATTATATTCATCTGTAGCCGGGGGAAACATAATTTTTTGGCGCCTTCTCTCTCTCATAGTAAACTCTCTCACTTTTTCTCTCTTCCTTTTACTTTTTCTCTCCTTAGTCCTCACACCCTCACTATCACTAGCTTTGGTCTCCCCTCTTCTCATAGATCTTTCTCTCTCTCTCTCTCTCTCTCTCTCTCTTTCCTCCATGTTTCTCTTCTCCTCTATAATACAGTTCTCTAATTATATTTTTTTCCCCTCACTGATCGGTCAATAGCTCCGACTTGCAAAGGAGAATAGATTTGCAGCAATTATTATTTCATTCCTCTCTACCAAAATCTCAATTCTTTGCTTTGAATTTCAAGCTTGATTTTATTTTTTCTCTAAGAAATTTTTGGTTTGATGGATTCCAGGAAGAAGTTACTTCTTTTTTGCATATAAAAGTGCAAAAAAAAAAAAAAAAAAAAAAGAAGAAGAAAAAGAAGAATGAATGAAGTAAAAGATGAAAATTTTAAATATAGTGCCTCTATGACTCTAAATTGCTTTTACATAAGACAATATTTATGGTAAATTAATAATATTGTTATATAATAAATGATAATTGTTTAGGGGAATTGCATTTGTTGGCAGATACATTATGCAATAATGATATATTATACAGATACATTACATAAATACATAATTTAGAGTAATATTGAAAACTTGTAGTTGACCATAGTAAACAATTAGTGTACTAGTAAAAATAGTAGACAATTAAAAGTTATTGTTATTTGTACTTAATGAAGATTATTCCCCTGTCAATTTATATATATGTGTGTACATGTTTTAAATTATACAAGAAATATAAATAAAAAAATTGCATACCAAACACCAGAAAACATTCTCAAGCTCATTTTCAAGGTCGTTACCAAACACCAGAAAATGAGATAGTTTTCTAGAAAATGCTTTTCGGAAAATGAATCATTTTCCAGAAAACAATAATATTGAAACAAACAGAGCGTACATTGTGATATTGTTGTCCTTTTTTTTTTTGGGATATTAATACTCTTTGTTAAGCAAGCAAGGGATATTATCAATCTTATATCTTGATTCTTAATACAGAATTTTACTGTGGCAGACAAGTCACACTAATGGGGAGATTTTTTTTTCTTTTTTTCTTTTTTTCTAGATGATATCCTGTCTCTCCCAACAATATCAAGGCAATTTCCCGTGGATTTTGTGTGTTTATTTCACATAAATATCAATTAATTGACTTGTTTAGCAACCAAAAATAGAGATCTAAACTACTATTAAGGATGATTGTGATAATTATGGAAGCAGTCTATGGAGATTTTTGAGGATATCCAAAACTGGTATCAGAATCAACTATGGAGAATGGGTTATTATAAGCTGGCAAAATGACAATACACTCTGGTTCATATATTCCTAATTAATGTCTTCAACCAATAAGATCAACATGCTGCTGTGTTGGCATTTACAGCTTCATTCGCCCAATACTTTCTTTAATCAGGGTTTGGGCCCAAGACACGTAAACAATAGCTGCATTTGACAAGACAAGACGCCACAAAATGGGTATCCTAGATAGAGTAATGTGATAGTTTAGACTGTTTCTTTTGGGACCCTGTTAAGTAAAGTCAGGCTAATCTTAGCCCAACTCTTCTAATGGGGCTGATGCCCTTTTGTATAGATTAAGCTAAGCCCATCGAAAATAGTATTCATGAATAGTATTTGCATGGGATTCTCTATAGGTTTATAATATTTTTTTTGAAGGGACCTATAGGTTTATAAATTAAATTACCAAGTACAAGGGAAAAACTTTCTCAAAAAAAAAGTACAAGGGAAAAACAAAAAAACTACCTAGCCAATTTGGTTCTAAATTACAAATTGTATCCTCAAATTTTGGGGTATTTTGATTTGACCCCTAAGTTTAAAATTTTGAATTTTGACCTCAAACGTTATGTATCATTTTGAAACAACTTTTTCCATCCATAAGCCTATTACATGTACTAGTTGGTTATTAAATCATACCATGTCAATTAATTACACCATTTCAATTTTTTTATATCATTAATTTTTTTTTTAGTTACGCCATTTCAATTAAATAGCCTAAAAAGCCATAAAAATTTAAATAAATATAAAAAATTTAAAAATTACATAAACTAATTTTTTATTTTCTTTTCAACATTTTCTAGGTATGAACATAACCGTAGCTGATTATTTACTCCCAAAATAATTTCCACAATTCCATTACATTACATACAATGAAATCAATCAACCAAAGTATTACCAAAAATAGGAATCAAAATCTCATACGTAAGAACTAAATCAAAATTTAAATAAAATAATTAATTATAGAAGATAAGAAAAGAAAAGAATTAAATTTAGAAAAGCCTCCACCGATCAATCTAGATCAATTATCTCTTTACACAACCTTTGTGAGTCCAGTCGAATCCATGGCTTCCCTTTCCCACTTTTAGTGTAGTAAACCTAATCTAACCCTAATCGTCAAACACATATTTATAACGTATTAATGAATAACGATTTAATCGGCGCTTCAAAATGATGGGATGACATGCTTCAAAAGGAAAAGAACAACGAAAGCATGATTTATCTAACATCAGATGAAATGAAAAACAAACAAACCTAAAATCTATTTATTGCACATGATGACTACACCTTTTTATTATTATTTTTTTTTTGAGAATCTTGGTGATGACTACATTTGAATGCAAATCAAATAAATATTATATGATATAAAGATTAAACAAGATATTTGAAGACTCAAATACACATTTGAGTGAGCGACCTCCAACAGGTTCTTTGATAATTCAAATTTATAGAAGAAAGAAGCACAAATCTCAATCATTTTAAGAGATTACCATCAAAGCTCTTTGTAGCGACGATGAATCATTCTCCTCCTATGGTCACCTTATCACCGAGGCAAAACTTTCCACGGCTTCCTTTCATTCTTTTTGTTTTTCACATATTCATAGATATGGTAATTCAGTTGCTCATAAACTTGCTAAATATGCTAGATATGTTAGCGGTCTTATAGTGTGGATGGAGGATGTTCCACCACACATTACATGTAGTTCTTCTACTAAAAAAAAAAAAAAAACTAAATCACCAAAGAATAAGCAACTTACTTGCATTTAGCTGGTTTGATCAATACAATAGGAATCCATGGGCATTCTCACTTGAAAACCAAAATTACCCTTTGCGCTGCTCCTAATTACTCTGTTAAGTCTATTCCTAAAATTATCTACAACAATTCTAAAGGAAAAAAAAAAAAAAAAAAAAAACAAAAACGAAAGACAAAAAAAGAAAAAAAAAAAAAAAAAAAGAGGATAACATTCCTTGACATTAAATCCTCCAATACCCTCCAATTTTTGTTTAGATATAAGATATATGATATTTAAAAATTAAATAAATGCCACGTATCACACATCCATTTACAAATGAGAGGAAATTGGATGCGATCATTTTCAAAAAAAAAAACTATCAAACGTGCGAGTGGAATACTGTTTTGTAACTTACATATCTTTGACTTGTAAGATAAGCTAGATACGCATTGTTTTTCATAAATTGTTGAGATAATATGTTACACATTTTGTGCCATTATAATTATTTTCTTCTAGGAAGATAGTAGGAAGAGGGGAGGTGGGATTCGAACTATATACAAAACATATCATTATTTCCTTGTGCTATCGCTTGAAATTCTTGTGCCATTAGGTCTTTTTGAAGCAACAACGTGTAAATTTGGCTGCAATTCTTTAGAGACCAAGAAGGAAGTTGAGTCCAGGCTTGGACAAGGGTAGCTACTTCTAGGAAGAGAGGAAAATATTGTAGAGAAATGATATGTCCACAATATTTTTACAACAAATTCTAAATGGCAGGTTATTACTGGTTGTTATTATTGGGTTAAAAAAGTAATTTCAGTGGTAAATTCAAATTTGAACCAATAACAACTAACCATTTATGATTTGTTGTGAAAATATTGTGAACGTAGCACTTCTCAAATATTGAAAGGTCATAGTCCATATTGCAAGGCTGGCTTGGAATGGGTGAATGTTATAAAGAATATCAAGGCTTTGGCTTTTACTAGGAGGATTGAATTTTGTTATGGATAAAACTTAGGTATAATAATAACAAGGTGGTATATTTTGATTCTTTAATTAAATTCAACTACATGATTGTACTTATCAAATATATTGACCAATATATTACACAGTTCAATTATCATTTAGGGAAATATAATACCTTTGTTTGATTTTTAGATGAGTAATGCTGTATACATAAATAATTTGACAATTATTTTCACACCCATTAAATTGACAAGTTTTTATTGATTTTTATCTAAATTCATTACTAACATTACTTTTTTACTTACTAGTAAGAATCTTCCAATTATTTGTGTCTGTAAACTTTTTCTTTCTAGATCAATCCAATGAGGTGTAGCTCTCAGGCTCTCAGACGTGGTCCTGGGGGTCACAATGGTCTGTAAGTGCGTGCGTTTTCCCGAAAGTAAAGAAGGCTTGCCCCCCTTAAGTACTGCTGTTACTTATATATATCTGTATTTTTTTCAGGAAAATGGTAAAGAGTGAAGATGGATGTCTTATCTACCGACAATTCTAGAATGAAAAGAATGCGAAGACCAAGCCACCAAGCCGACACAAACGAAACAATTATTGAAAGCTGAGAGAACTTCACTCAAAACGTGGTTTCAGAGCAACTACCGCGAACCTGTATAATACAATACTGAATGGGAATGGCAGCGAGGAAGGCAAAGAGCCAAGGGATAGAAATTAGAATATGCATGCATGGTTCCATGCTGACCCACACACCCACAGGCCACAGCACAGTTTTTATTTTAATTTTGATTCATATATTACACACGTATTTTGTTTTCAACCAATAGTCAGTGTCTAAACAGCTACATCTATGGGTTTAAGTGATAGATTAGCTAGCGGTAATGATATTTTTTGTGATGTTATGTATTTATCGCTTGGAATCCATCTTTTTCTGTGTCGCAATTTATCTACCTCAAAAATGCAAAAAAAAAAAAAAAAAAAAAAAAAAAAAAAAAAAAAAAACAACAACAAAAGATAAAGACAACCCTACATAATTTTGTCCCCTAATCAAAACAAATACAAAAAATAAACACAGAGGGGTTTTTTTTTTTTTTTTTTTTTTTTCTCTATATATCATCACACTTGCAATTGCAAACAAGACACAGTCCATGATTGAGTACATACAATGATACAAATCAACCCTGACCATTCCCATTTAATATTGATTTGTGCCTCCACTAATTGCCAAAAGAAAATGACAGACTGACATGGATATAAAAATTATGACAGCCTGATTTCTTTAATTCTCTCTAGAAACTAGAATTATGGCAGAATGTGGCCCGTTGATTTTCCTTGACAATCGGCTGTAACAACTAACAACCCACATTTCCCCAAAAAACTTAAAAAAATATTAATAAACCATGCATGCCCCCTAATATAATAATGTGCAAAATCAAGTTTTATCTAGTAACTTTCCTGTTTGATAAAATGGGTCAAGGTTTCATTTTAATAACATGATTCACTAATTAAGTGACATTAGTAATAAATAAATAGTTGATGTACGATTTCTATTAGTTTTTATAGCTTTTTTATATTAAAGATATTGTGATCCTCTAATATAAAATAACTCAATCTCTGTTTCTAAAAAAAAAAAAAAAAAAACTCAATCTCGACAGAGTTTATTTGGATTAACCCCTCGAAATTTTATTCGGCCGAATAACTCAATCTCATGAATCATCATGATGTTATGCGGCAATTCTGCTCTAGAATTAGAAGGTTCCGCCTTTAAAAATTAATTAGGTCATGATCTATATAAATAAAATGATTTGTAATTGGTGAAAAGACGTTTAAAAATATTATGTTTGATAGTGCCTTGCCGTATAATTTTTCACCATGGCTTCCTTCAAATTTTTTTATTTACTAATGTGTCTTCCTTCAATAAGTTACCAAGCAAGGCATTAGTTAAAAAAATAAAAAAAGTGGTCAAGAATGAATGAATGGTTTTCTGAATTTTCACATATTCTTGTAATAATAATGTTTTTGCTTGATATGAAATTTAAAAAGGAGATGGGAGATTCGGCCCCTATAATCTATATAAATGTCCCACTATAGGGATGGAATGGACACAAATTGCACTAGTGGCCATGGCCATTGACTTTTGATCCATTTTGAGAGTATATATTTGGCCTAATGTGGGGAAGGGAAGAATATTTCTTTACACATGGTTTAAACCTCTTCTTCTCTAGCTTCGGTTTTGTTTTTGGGTGGTTGGTGAGACTTGGGAGATTCTTAAAAACACTAACATGAAGTTCATGCAAATAAACCATGCGACCGACAAATTTTAATTGTGGAACACATGGTTTTTTTGGTTCAAGGCATATTCATCATTGTCATTAGAGATTCTAGTTTTAAAAATGGACGGAGATCAATTGGGTTTAAAAAAAAAAAAGCTTTGATACTGTTTTTGGAGACTGTATTTTTAAGAAAATGATGAATTTTGATTAACTAATCAAAATGAATATGAGAAGTGTGATTTCATGATTTTTCAAGAGATTTAAAGGACTATTGTCAAGAGGATTGTAACTCTATTGATAAACTCTTAGTGTTTTTGATATAGAAGTTTAGAATTCAAACCTCTCTCCCCTAAAGATAGAAATATATATAAAAAAAGACTATTTATTTATTTATTTTCCCTATGTTAAGTAGGTAAAAGATTTAAATTCAAGTACCTCCCATGAAAAGAAAATGATAATTAGTGTCCATTTGTGTTTACCACAGTTTTTGTAGATTATTGGCATAAAGCTTATTAAAAGATATAATTTTTGGTAGTTTTTATGTTAAATATGTGACAAAAAAAACTAAAAGCTTTATTAAAAAAAGAAAAAAACTTATTGAAACAAAAAATGAAAATCTTAAAGCTAAAAGTTTTGTATATCAAACAGATACTAAAATTACACGACTTGACAATTTCAAAAACTATTTTATTTAAGAAGGTTTGATCTGATCATTGATGGATTGTCTTTTTTTATAGTAACCACTAACCAAAAGAACAAAAATGTTAATAAAAAGAAAAAAGAAAAAAGTTAATGAATGTTCTAAGATTGATTTATGAAATATTATTAGAAATGTTTTATGAGAAAAGAAAAAATAATTAACTTTTTAAATTTGTAATAAAAGATGTATTAAAACTTTTCTAAATAGTCTATTAACAAATTACTTAAGGGCACTTACTAACCGTATATATCCAAAAAATAAAAAATAAAAAATAAAAGGTATCACCAAATGAGCTATAAGCTCAGCGCCTCTGATGTAAATTCAATTACCGTTAGGGAAATTACTACTTTCAGTCAACGGGCTCTATAATTAAATCCCCACGAACCCAAATTCCCATCCATTTTATTGCCATTCCTTCTGCATCTTATTACCAACAAAGCCATCCAGCTTCAAGTAAACACAGCTGGTAAACACAGCTTTCTTTGATAATACAAAATTCAATTATGTATTCCGACTTCCGAGTATCATAACCTTTGACTATTTGACTTATGATAGGTATTTTAGAGCATTCATAGTGGAGTTAAAAATTTAACTATTTAGTATTATAAAAAGTTACTTTATCTATTTTACCTACTCACATGTTGCAGCAGTGGATCTATTTTAGTTTTCAACACAATAAAATAATATAAACATTATAATAAAATAATATATCCACTACAATAAACAACCATCACAACCACCCGCAATCGCTACCGCTACCGCTACCACTACCGCCGCCGCCACCGACTCTTCCCCCACTGCCACCACCCCCACCGCCGTCGCCACCGACTCTTCCACCACCGCCGCCATAGATTCAAAAATCAACCATTCAATTAAACAACTCTTTAGAGAAACAACACCAACTAATTCATTTTTTCTTTTCTAATCATTTCATTTCCTTGCAAATTGCTCTATGTAATCAACAAGACCAACACTAATAATAATTAACAATAATAAAAATGAAATCTTTGTAACATTAAAGAAACTTTCTTCACAACCATTACACAGTAAATATCAAATACCCAAACTAAACAAGAATACATGTATCCATTACTGTATCAAACAAAAAAAATACCCAAAGGAACTAGAATCATTAAACATAAAAATTAACATCAAGCATTTAAAATCATTAAACAAAAATACCTAAAGGAATTAGAATCATTAAACAAAAATTAACAAAAAAATTAACTCAAAAGGAAAAAAAAAAATACCCATTACACAAAGGGTCGCCGGTTGGGGTGGGAGGCGAAAGGTCGCCGGATGGGTGGGAGGCGAAGGGTCGGTGCGAAGGGAGTGAAGGGAGGTGAACAGTTGGCGAAGGGAGGCGAGTTGAGGCGGTGGTGAGCTCGATCGGCGGTGACGGCGGGCTGGGATGAGGCGGCTGTGAAGGAGAGAGTTTGAGAGAGTGAGCTTGAGAGAGTTTTGAGAGAAGGTGAGACAGAGGTGAGAGCTTGAGAGAGTGAGTTAAGAGTGACACAGAGAGGCACGGTGAGAATAAAAGAATATAAAAAAATAAATAAACATAATATTATTTTAATCCGGCTAAGATTTTATTTATTTATTTTTTAGCTTTTAGCTACAGTGCACAACCATATATAGCTGTGCATTGTAACAATGAAGGTAAAAATTTTACCTTTAGCTCTACTGCTGTAACTCTCTTTTTTGTGTTTTGGTGAAGCTAAAATAGCTATATAACTATACTGTTGCAAGTGCTCTTACAAGTTCGATGCTCAAAGGTTTACTGATTTTAGTCCCTCTTTGCTCTTAGGGTGTGTTTGTTTTGGGTGAAAATCACTTCCGGAAATGCTTTTCCGGAAATGGGGGTGTTTGGTTGGTTTGGAAAATAGAATTTTCCGGAAATTGATTTCCGTTGACCGAAAAAAAATGGCTTTGACTACGGAAATCATTTTACACTTTCATTTTCACTTCAAAGTATTTCCGGAAAAAGAGAGAGAGAGAGAGAGAGAGAGAGAGCGCGCGCGAGAGGAAGAAGACCAAGCTCCAGTCCAGTTCGACGATCGCCAGCGAACCTTGAGCTCCAGTCCGTGCCGATCTCGCGAGCTCCAGTCCGACGACCGCGATCCAAGATCGCGATCGACGCGGTGCTTCGCGAGATCGCGATCGACACTTCGCGAGATCGCGCCGTCGATCGTGATCTCGCGATGTTGATCGCGATCTCGCCTTTGCGAGATCGCGCCGTCGATCGCGATCGACGGCACGGTCATCGGACTGGAGCTCGTGAAGCACCGCGCCATCGAACCCAGTTGAGCGTCGATCGTTGATGATTTTTTTTCTGGGTTTTGTCCTTGTTTTTCTGGGTTGGTCTTTTCCTTCTTCTTTTCCAAACACCAGAAAATATTTTTCGAAAATTTTTTTGAAATGCAACCAAACACATGAAAACATTTTCCTTTCCGGAAATGCTTTTACACGAACCAAACACAGCCTTAGTCCTCGTTTGAGAGGAGAGAATGAAATGGAATGGAATGAAAATGAATAAAAAGAATAATTTTAGAATATTTTTACCTTCCCTTGTTTGGAAGTTTTAATGGAGGGGAATGGACTTTCCATTCCTTTGTTTGGGAGTTTAAGTGGGAGAGAATGGAGTGAGTAGGAGGGAACACTCATTCTTCTCTATTCTTTTAAAATATCAAATTTTCATTCCCCCAAAATTGGGAGGAATGGGAGGGAATGAAATTAGATTTAATGAATTTCTTACTAAAACTCCCAAAATACTCCTATATATTCAACAATTTTTTTAAAAATAAGGGTCTAATGGTAATATTGTCCTAAAATGATTTCATTCCATTCCCTCTATGTTACTCCCAAACAAGAATACTTACATTTCATTCATTTTCATTTATTTCCATCCCTTTATTTTAAAACATCTAATCAAGGTTATTTAATTCCATTCAATTTCATTCTTTTCTATTTCTTTTCCTTGCTTAAATACATTTCATTTTATTCCATTCCTTTCAATTCTCTTATAATCATTCTATTCCATTTCATTCTCTTATGAACTCCAAAACGAAGTTAGAGGCTAGAGTCTGTTTGCTTAAAACTTCTAGATTTCAACTTTTTTTTTCTAAACTTTTTTTAATATATATTTTAATAAAATTAGGTTATTTTATTTTATTTTTATTTTTATTTTTAATTTTTAAAGTTAACTTTTTTTCACACATTTAACATAAAAATTACTAATTAAAATGTATATATTTTGATAAATACTATGCAAGTAACTTACCACCAGAAAGTCAGAAATGGATTTGGCTTACTTCCATTACTTTTTTAACTGGAATCTCCTTTTATTTTAATGAGAAACTGTCACATCATCTACTAACTAAATAAAAAGTGGAGATTAAAACTCATTACTACTTGCTGTTGTGTATTTAAAATAGAAGGACACTTTCAGTTAAAAAAGTACTTGAGGTAAGTCAAACTTGTCAGAAACTAGGGGATACCCAAATGCACACTTAATTTCTTTTCACTTGGAGCCAAGAAAAAAAAAAGAAAAAATTTTGTAAAATCATATCAAATGGAGGACATGATATAAATTTAACTTGCTTCAAAAAAAAAAAAAAAAAAAATTCATCATTTGGGTTGTTAACTTGTTATATTTATGCAAGATCTGAACTTGTTCTTAGTCAATTTCTTTCACTTGTTTAGAACATGAGTATGTATAGATATATGCATAGGCACCCATAATAATTATCCAAAGGCCAATAAATAATACTAATAATTATAATGAATGTAAGAATGATATTTGAAAATTATGAAAATTCAATATCTCTTTCTCTCAATTTTTTTTAGATGAAATATAATGATTCTAAACTTGCCTCTCTTTTTTTGGTTAAAAAATAACGAAAACGCTAGACCAATTAAGATGGTTGAAAGTTTTGGTTGAATGCATTTAATCCCATGTTAATCTAGGCTTGAAATCCGTTATTCATGTTCCTTTTTCCTCATTTGAATTGTTTTATTTATACAAAATTTGAACTCATGCTTAGAACGTGAGTACGTATATCTATACGTATGCACCCATTGAAAAAATGTATATATTTTCGAGGCCAAATAAAGAATAATAATAGTTATAAAGAATGTATGAATGACATTTGAAAATTATGAAAATCCAATCTGTCTTTCTCCCTTAATTTTTAAAATGAAATATAATGATTCTAACTTAACCCCTTTTTTTTGTTAAGAACTATTGAAAATACTATACCGATCAAGATCGTTGAGAGTTTTGGTCGAATGCATTTAATCCCATGTTAATTTATGCTTAGATTCTGTTTGTTCAGGTTCCTTTTTCCCCATTCGAGTTGATATATTTATGCAAGACTTTGAACTCATTCTTAGTCAATTTATTTCACTTCTTTATAACATGAGAATGTATAGATTTATTCATAAACACCCATTTAATAAAAAATATATTTTCAGAGATCAAGTAAAGAATCATAATAATAGTAATAAAGAATGTATAAATGATAGGGAAATGCTAACGAGTGCCTTTAGGGTATTGGTTAATAATCCATTTTAAGAAAATTTTAACATCACTTCTATGGGAAATATAAAAAACTATCAAAATATTAATTTTTTTTTTCTCATAAAAATTTTGTTTAACTGGATTGTTAACCAATACTCTAAGAACATTCGTTAGAATGATCCTTTGAAAATTATGAATATCCCATCTCTCTTTTCTCTCAATTTTTTTATAGATAAAACATAATGATTGAAGACTTTCTCATATATTTTGTAAGGAGTAATGGACACCTAAACCAATGAATGAAGATAGTTGAATGTTTTCAATCCACCACATTAATTCTGCAATTCATTGTGTTTGGATTCCATCGTTAATGTTCGTCACCAAAAATATTAGCTGAGTAGGGTCCCATAGTATGACAAATCATCACAAACGAAAAAGAAAGGTTCGAAACCGCAAAAACGGTTGAAAGTGTCAGTGTAGTAATTAAGACAAGATCCAAAGCCGTTTAGGAATCCCATAACCCTCAAAATGGCTGTAAAAATAAAAAAGAGTAGCCCCCTATAGAGGTAGATAGATGCATAGGTGTGTGTGGGTCTGAGTCCGGGAAAAATTTACCTTGCCACGGGTATATGTTACCTGTGTCACACGCATTTTGACTCTTTTATATTTTATAGACTAGCAATCATCGAAACTCACCCACCTATTCTATATTCATCATTATCACCATCACCACCACTACTGAGACACAGCACATCACAAAGCAACACAAGTCGCCGACACACAGAAATGAGGAAAGAATCACCGCCGCCCTCAGTTCCCGGCGGCAAATTGTCCAGCTTCTTCGAAACCAAAACCTTAGTAGCCACATTACTTGCTCTGACACTAGTCATGCTCATGTGGAACCTCCCTCCTTACTACCAAAACCTCCTCTCCACCACTCGCGTTTCTTGCTCCGCCACCACCACCACCTTAACCGCCACCACACCCAACGTTTCCTTAACTAACTTTTCAACTACCCCAGTTGCTGAACAAAAGTACTCAACTTCAACTTCAACTTCAACACCCAAGAGTAACGACCCCAATAAGCGAGTCTTCCAGACTTTTGGTAGCGCCGCTGCTCTCTTTGTCCTAATGGGTGCTTACCGCGGTGGGCCTCGGACTTTTGCTGTGGTGGGTTTAGCCTCCAAGCCCACTCACGTTTATGGTCACCCATGGTACAAATGCGAGTGGATCTCTAACAATGGGTCTTCTATTAGAGCTAAAGCTTATAAGATGCTTCCAGATTGGGGTTATGGCCATGTCTACACTGTTGTTGTTGTCAATTGTACTTTTCCAGACAATCCCAATTGGGACAACTTGGGTGGGAAGCTCACAATCAATGCGTACTACAACGAGTCTCCGAGGAGGTACGAGAAATTCACTGCCTTGGAAGAAGCACCGGGTTCTTACGACGAGTCCAAGTACCACCCACCTTATCAGTACGAGTATTTGTATTGTGGGTCATCTTTGTACGGGAGTTTGAGTGCTTCTAGGATCAGAGAATGGATGGCATACCACGCGTGGTTTTTCGGACCCAAGTCCCATTTCGTGTTTCACGATGCGGATGGGATTTCACCTGAGGTTAGAGCCGCACTGGAGCCATGGGTGCGAGCTGGGAGAGCCACGGTTCAAGATATTAAGGGCCAGGCCGAGTTTGATGGGTATTACTATAACCAATTCATGGTGGTGAATGATTGTCTACATCGGTACCGACACTCTGCTAATTGGACATTTTACTTTGATGTGGATGAGTATATCTATTTGCCTGACGGGAATACGCTAGAATCTGTGCTCAATGAGTTCTCAGACTATACTCAGTTCACTATTGAGCAGAATCCTATGTCTAGTGTGCTCTGCTTGAACGATTCCACTCGCGATTATTCTAGGTACTTTCTTCTATTCTTTTCTCCATGAATTGCACGAATTAAAATGCTTTAACAAAAATGTTAGCACTATTAGCATCTAAGATTCGTAATGCTATGAAAGTTACTAAACCAAATGTGCTTGTTTTGGGACATTTGTGTACCCTTTTGGGTAAAGAAATAGAAGCTTAGCTTAGAATTTTTCCATCCAGCTAGGAAAGGTGTGTAAATTTGTCGTAAGTGGAATATACAAATAGATCGCACTGCTTTAATTTGCTACTATGTATATGCATTGGAATTACTTGGAACATTTATGGTTTGTTGGTACTTGTAAATTCTATGTGCTTAAATTTGGACTCTTTTGATCAAAATTCAGTGAATGGGGATTTGAGAAGCTACTATTCAGAGACTCAATAACTGGGATTCGAAGGGATCGGAAATACGCAATTCAGGCTAAGAATGCGTATGCCACGGGTGTACACATGTCCGAGAATGTAATTGGGAAGACATTGCACAAGACCGAAACAAAGATCAGATATTATCACTACCACAACTCCATTTCGGTACAAGGTGAACCGTGCAGGGAATTTCTACCACTATCGGCGAAGAACAATGTGACATGGTACAACAAGATACCTTATGTTTATGATGATAATATGAAGAAACTTGCCGACACTATCAAGGAATTCGAGCGCAAAACCATTGGAAACGTTGTACAGCTCTAGCTATAGTTGTGGCTAGCTAGCGTAGCGGTGGTCGCAATGCAATGATTTTTTAAGCCCAAAAAGATTGTGACCATATTTCACCGACATGTACATGTGATGTGAGCTAGCAAAATTGCCAGTGCAGATTGTGATAGTGGGAAATTCCTCACGCGTGTATGGCGTGCATTATCATGATCATTGATTGATGGATTGATTCTTTGTTCATAAATTAGCTTCGGTTGCTCAATGTTTACTCCTCTTATTTCCTGGCCAGGGATTCATTTGGCATGATTGGTTAGAAACCAATGCAAAAGAAAAGGGAGAATGGACCAGCTAGCATAGCATTGCTGTCGTTTGTCTATAAAAAAAAAGGTAAGAGTGAGTGAGTGTGAGTGATTAGAGTGTTTTTTATTTGTTCCTTGATCTCTTTTTTTATATAATAATTATCGATATTCTTGGAGAAATTTGTGTAAAGATGTTTAATTACTCCTTTTCTCTACTTTTAATGGGTTATTTTTATTTTTAAACAAGAATGTTGCCATGTGATTCGTGGACAGTAATAATAAATTTTTTTAGAAAGATGCTGTTGAATGAATGATTAAGTCGCTTTTCTTTATCTTTTTGATGATTTATTCCCCTAGAGGCTATTAAAGTGGTAGACGTTGATTACCAAAAAGAAAAAAAAGGCAAGGATTGAAAGACATGGCAGAGAGATTAACAAACTGGTAATGCATAAATAGACCTAAAGTAAACAGTATAATCTTTCTAGTTTCTTCACTGTCTGTTTGTTTTTTCTTTTGACCCCATGATTAAAGCGTAAAACACAATCTACATATAAAGCCCTACATGTGCAGATTACGAAGTTTCAGGTTCAGATATTGTTGCGTGGCAGAATATAAATAACAGAGTCAAGATTCCACCATCACATTGTTGCCATATATGGTATTTATTAATTATTAGTATGGAAATGAAGTTTCTATAAAAGATCAACATCTAGATCTAGTTCGAATTTGGTGCAATTCCAGATGTTTATGTATAAAAAAAAAATGGTGCATTTCCAGATTATTATGATGCTTTGCTTGTACAAAAATTTAGGGGGAGGGCTCCAGATGGTACTTTTAGAATTATGAGAAACTTGTTATATGAACTAAATTGAAAGCATGAAGGAGATGGAGATGGTGGTGTGGTACTGATAGTCGCTATGTTAGGTATAGAAAATTTACAGAAGGACCAGAGCGTGCTCGATAATTCAACCAAAACAACAGTCAATAATTTGTCCTGTCCTTAAAGGGATACTAAAAGCTCTATCTGTGGTCACTGACAGTGAAATACCAGTCACTTGTATGACTTTTGTAGCGCAATGGGTAACTTCTTCATGTTTTCAACAGTTCAAGGTTCAAATCATTATTCATATTGTAACTGTCAAATTTATCCAAAAAAAAAAAAATTCAACTTGAAAGGATTGGAATTTGGAAGAAGCATGTGTATGTACCAATTATTTCTGGTTACAGTTCATTATGTAAATATGTACTTAAGGTAGAACTAACAATTTTCCCCTAAACTTACCAAATTTACCAACCCATAGAGTAAATAATAGTAGGTTCCGGTTAGCTCAACTGGTAAAATCACTGATAGTTGAATAAGAGATCTGGAATTCATTCTCCGCCTACATCAAAAATTGATTGGTGTCTTGGTCTGATGATTGAGCTATCATTAAGAGCAGACGTCATAGGTTGAAACTCTCACTTAAAAAAAAAAAAAAAAAAAAAGTAAATAATAAAAATTGATGAAAACTCATTGGGCCGATTGCAGGCATGTTGCTACAAATGCACGTGTATATATTTTTGTCTCCATGGTGGAGAAATGTAATATATAATTTAAGGTAGGAAAAAGTTAAGTTATAAAATTGGTTTTAACCTAAAATTACAACAATATTCAATATCGTTAACATTATTACATATTTTGAAAATTTAATCATTGGATTGCATGTTCTTTACGCTCTTATAGTTCGTTTTAGATTGAGGGAGAGGGAGGGAGAGTAGAGTAGAATTGACCCAAAATTAACATATTTTCAGCAAATTCTACTCTACTCCCCTCCACTCTTCCTCCCTCCCCTTCAATCCAAACAAGCCCTTAATATATATGCCAAACTTTGTGCCAATCTGATATTATTAGCTATATAATCTATAAGATTATATTTTATGCATAGTTTTAAACTACAAAAACTTGCAATTTAAATAATTTATTGATGACATAGCTATTGATTTTTAATTTTCTAAAAATTTTACAAGTATGGAGGATATAAGAAAAAAATGTAATCCAATAGTAGATTTGTCAAAATTCACCTTTAATAAAAAAATATTGACTAAGGTTGTAGTTTTAGGTTACAATCAATTTTGTAGATAAATTTTGTCCTTAATTTTTTTGTTATATATTTATTAATTATTTAATATTTCATTTCACTAATATTTATGATCTTTTATTTTACATTTAAATTTTAATTAACCTATAAATAGAGGTTCAAAGGCTGAACTTGGTTGGAGGAAAAGGAATTCGATACCATTTAATTCAGGCCCAATAGCAGTGGAATTAGCTTATTTTCTTTTCAATTTCTGGTCTTAGAGGGAGTTTGGATTCGGATTATCTCAAGTCTGCGTTTTCAATGTTGCGTTTTCTCTCTTTTTTTTTTTTTTTTTTTGGTTCAGCCCACAATTGTTGACCGGTCTTCTGTAAACAGTGCTCTCGTGCGTTGTTCACGGATCCCACAAACTCCACTTTTTATCAACTTTTTCATTAAAAATGGATCCTACAGCACTATTTACATATTTAATAATTATTTTGCTACAGTATTTTCAGTTTTCAGTTTTCAGTTTCAGCAAAATAACACACAAGCTCCCTTTTAGTTTTCAGTTATCCCTCCCACAGCTTAGTATCACTTTTATTTTACCGTCTGATAACACACAGGCTCCCTTATTGGGCTTTTGTTCTGTAGTCCCATTAAACAATTAAAGAGACCAGCCTGTCTCAATGGGTTGGTCCACTGACCAGTAAGCAGTAACCACTTACGAAGGGAGGGATAAACCAAAAAAAACAAAAAAAAAATGGTTTGGATTTTGGATGATTAGAGCGTGGAAGAGCCTATGGACCCATGAAGCGGTGAATTTAGAAGTACAAGCATACATTGTCATTAGAAAAATTTATGAACACAGTCAATTCCACATTCATTTCAAAAGTTAAAAATTACTAGATGCTTTAAGGGTATTGATTTAGAAACTATGTAATAAAGAAATAAGATAAATTAAAGAAAATGATATAAAAGTACTATTAAAACTGAAAAAATAACATAAAACTGCACAAAAAAAAAAAGTTGTCGGAAAAAGTAAAAAAAGTTGTAAACGAACACCTTGCGGTGCCTGTTAACACAACCCAAAAATCAATTGACTTTTTTTGATAGTTTTATATATTTTTCATAAAAGTTGTATTAAATTTTTCTTAAAATTGTATATTAACAATTGCTTTAAGGACATAATTTAACATGATTGTATCTATAATTATTCCATATAACTGGTTGTGAAAAAAAAATAGTGGGTTCACGTCGAAATACAAACAATCCTTCATAGTTTACGGATAATTGTAAAAATGAGTATGAAATTATTATATCACCGATGGACTCTTTGTCTTTTTCCTTTAACAGAACTCTGTCTCTGATCTGTTAAGAATCTGCTTAGTGGAGCACAGAGTATATCATTGGGCCGAAAAGGTGTATCAGTATATGATACTGGAAAATGTTTCATTAGGGAGGCTTGGATAAGCAACCAAGCATTAAAGCTTCATTCTGTACTTTTGCAGAGTTTACCACACCATCAGGGGCGTGGTAAGAATTTTTAGTTTGGGACCGAATTACATATTCATACATACATTTATACAGCTATATTTTTATCCTCTAACATTAAATTACCCTCTACTTTTTTTTCATTCAACATGTTTAGTCTAGATCAAGCATTGAAAAACAATTGGAAACTTAATAACAACAATAAATAAAAGATTTAGTCCCAAATTGAAAATTAAATATAAAAATTATGTGTGTGTGTGTCCAAGAGAAAATTGTTTTTAAGTATTGTCACTCCCTAACATTACATATCCTCGATGTAGTTATTTTTCATTTGATGCTTTGTGACTAACTAATTAAGTATTGACAAACAATTTGAAACTTAACAAAAATAACAAAAAGACTTAGTCTCAAATAAAATAACTCTAAGAGAAATTTATTTTATTAAAAACTTACTATCTGAACTCAACAAACAAAACTTACCAATTAAGAGAGGAAAAAACTAAAAATTTGAAAGTAACAACTATTTACGTTACAAGGTGGATAGTTTGTAGTTCTTAACAACTATTTTTTGGAACCCAACAATTAGTTGTTCAATTCTTTTTTGTAGGGCCAGCTCTTATTTTTTGGAGGGGCCAAATATTGATTTTAAGGTCTAATATTTTAAACAATTGCAAAATATACATACATTATGAAGTTTTAAAAAAAATTTTGGGGGGCCATGGCCCCCCCATTGCTAAGTGCAGCTCCGCCCCTGCACACTATACAACGCACCACCATCATCCAACTAAGCTAACAGGGAACTTCTTTTAATTTTAAAAAGATGGAAGTCTTTTAGTGGAATGGTGGACCACGTCATTCATCCACCATAAGGACCTTATAATTTCTCCACTTTTTGGGTGCTTAGCTTTTTTAATTATTGTATATCCATGAATGAATTGGACTCCCTGCCCATTAATATCCAGTATAGTTATTAATTCAGGTTTTTTTTTTTTAATAATAATTAAAATCATAAAGTTTTTTTTTAGAAGAAAAAAAAACATAAGTTGTGATTAATGTAAAATCACTTTTATATGGTTAGTCCATGGTTGATATCATATTTATTAATTAAAGATTTCAATGTGCTATTTGTCAATGACTTTTAAGGTTTTTTTTTTGTTTTTTGTTTTTTTTTGGTTTTTGAGATAATATAGACAGAAGATAGGGAATGGTGAAGTGCTAGTGTTGTAAATCTTGTCTTTCCACTCCCTCCTTCCCCATTCCCTGTCTTTTGTCTATATTATTAAAAAAAAAGAAAAAAAAGAAAAAGATAAGTGGTCTAAAGTACTACATTGGTCAGTTAGTGTGTGAGTCTTTGGTTTATAAGCCTCGCTAGTACTTACAAAAGTTAGGCTATTTTGTAAGTGCTAATGTTGTAAATCTTGTTTTCTCAATGACTTTTAAGTTAATTGACACTTTTTTCTCCAAACAAAAAAAATTTAATTAGCACTTTCTATCAATGAAGGTTTAGGTCAACTATTATCTTTTGTTTTTTTTTAAAATGTGATATTTAAGATTTAAATTCTCCATCCTTTCATTTGTATTGTAATATATTATAAAAAATTGAATTTTTTTGATATTTTCAATGGAAATGTTGATGTTCGAATCAACCTCTTACATATCATCTTGTGAAAGAAAAAATGTTAAACAAATTGTGTCAATAGAGTTTTTCTACATATATTACTTCAGCAGGAGGAAAAGGAGACCCATACTGATGATGTGGTAATCATCAGTTGAGTAGGTTTGTCCAGATGAATTAGCGACCTCGTCCCTGAGCCTGCAATTGTCATAAAGAGCCCTCCTTAGGTGGTCACCGGTGTGGTGCCTGCCATAGAGTCTTCAATGATAAAGTTAGCGTATAGAAGTTTTAAGAATAATATGAGAGCTCAAAGTATTAGGGCTACGACGTATTAGTATATCAGAAAGTGTGTACCTTATTTGGTTTTGAGGAATGTTTATATATGGTTCCATTGCTACTAGTCGTTGTGGCTTTTATTGTGGCTTTAGTGCCATTTTTGTAACGCCTCTGGGCTTAGTAATGTAGGTTTTGATCGGCTTCCAACGGTCTGACAGTTGGTTTTGTAACTGTTCGAGGTACTGAATATTCCACTTAATGGCTGGTGTTCCTTCATCCATGACGTGGCAAGGTACACAAAGGTGTCTAATGGGTTTGTCTGGGCAAGAAGGTTCGTTAATCCTATCAGCTGCCCCCCTAGGTTCTGTGGTCGTCCTCACGTGTCATGACGACCATTAGAAGGTGAAAGGTTTCTTGCTCAGATGTGACTCTTAGGGTTCCGTTCTGCGTTTAATGCGTAGTGGCGGCACCATACACATCGTGGCCACGTGGCACGTTCTAACTGGTCGAGTTAATGCCCCACTCAAGTGTCTCTTAGGTTTCTCGCTAATTTTCAGTTTTTTGTGCCTAGTTTTTAAACCTCATTTCTTTTCTCTTTGTTCTTCACTTACTCTTTTCTTCGCCATTGCTGCGATTTCCTGCGTTTTTCCTTTCTGGGGTTGCTTTTTTTGAGGTACGACTTCTTCTCACCTTCTTTACTCTTCGTAACATAGGTAATTTGTAAGGGTTTCTAATTTTTTCTTTCCTGTTTTGGGTTTTTAGGGCTTTGCCCTTCTTTTTTCGTTTCTTGGGTTCCATGGTTGGTAGCTCTGAAGTTAGGATACTTTGCCCCTATGTCTTATTTCTCTTTACGTGTTTGGGGACTTCTCTAGGAGTTTCTTGCACCTTTTGCCCTTTAGTTGAGGGTTTTGTGTTTAGGGGAAGTAGCTTAAGTGTAGTGTTGGCTGATCTGTTCCCCTTACTCCGTCAATCTGTTGATTGGTTTTGAGGAATTAGTGGGTGAGCGGAGAGTGATGTCGGAGGTGAGATCCAGTGAGCTTGAGACGAGGTTGTCCTCTAGCGACGACCCTGTTGAGGTGGAGGAAGACACTGTGGCTTCTGGCCTAAGGGAGGTTAGAGCTATTTCTGCCCTCGGGGAGGAGTGTGGCTTGGACGCTGAGACCCTTTCCAGGTTTAGGGATAGGTTTCAATTTCCCGATAGGGTTAGGATTCGTCGTCCTCATAAAGAGGAATGAGCTTGCCACTTTTCACCTAGGGAGGTGTGCTTTTACGAAGCTGCTTTCCAGTGTGGGCTTAGGTTTCCCGTCCACCCATTCATTATGGAGCTTTTAAGTAATTTCAACATTGCTCCTGGGCAACTTATGCCAAACTTATGGAAGATAGTGATCAGTTGTATGGAGATATGGCTGGCTGCCACCGAAGGAGACATGATCAGGGTGGACGAGTTCACTTACCTATACCGTTTAAAGGAGTCCAAAGAGTATGGGTACTATAAGCTGGTGCCCTGGGTTAGGAAGGCTAGGATCGTCACTGATTTGCCCTCATCCTTCAGATATTGGAAATCATGATTCTTTTTTGTGTCTGGGGATGATTGGGAGACTCCTTCTGATGAAGTTTGGGGTGACGTCCCTAGGTTGCTCTGTCGAAGGAGAATCTCGAGTCTAGGTGCGTCGTCTTTCTGCAAGTCCTCTTTCATTCTTTGTTCTTTTCCTTTATATATTATTATTTTTTTTTTTTTTTATCGTTGCTAATTTTCCTGTCTGTTGTGTCTGTGTAGTTAAGAAGAGTCCAAAGCTCAAGAGCAGGTATAGCGATCGCGTCGAGGCAGCTGTAGAGTACACAAAGACGATTAACGATTTTGACGACTTGGTTAACCCACGAACCTTGGCTCGTCATTGCCTTGGTCTAGAGCCTTCCACCTACATTCTACGTGCTATAGAGATTAAGGAGAAGGGTAAGTGTCCATTTGCTTTGTTGCTCTTCTTTTTTTTTTTCTTTTTTTTTTTTTTAACTAAGTGTTTCTCCTCCGCAGAGATGACGAAAAAATTTAACCAAGAGATGTACGCCATGATGAGGGTGAAGAAGAACGAGCCTCTTTCCAACCTCGGGAAGAGGGTAGTGCGTGTAGTGGAGAAGGGGACTCCCGTCACCCCGGCCACCTTCATCTTGAAAGCGACAAGGATCGCTTCCCCGACCACCTAAATAGAGGAGATCACCCCTCGAACGAAGAAGCCACGCTTGGCCGACTAGGGGAAAGAGAAGGCTGATTCAAGGTCGTCCAGTATCTGAAAAGATGCTGGCCTTGCAATGACGAGGGCACAGGATGCCTTCACCACCGAAGACCTCCAGGTCCTTTCTGGTGTGCCTTCCAACAAGATTGTGGGTCGTCACATCCACAAACTCATCCAAGAAGTAAACTTGTACCATTTTCCTTTCCCTTTTTCTTCTTTTGCATGGTTCTGAGAGATGGATCCTCTTTTCAGGTTTTGGGGGAGACCATTCATATTACCTCGAAGTACTTGAGCCAGGAGGTAAAGGCCACATCCGTGGGGTCCAAGTTGTAGGGTCTGGAGGCAGAGAACTCAAAGCTAAGGAAAGACTTTATCTCGGCCATGGATGAGGTCAACACTGCCAAGGAGAAGGGGAGGGTCCTGTCTGATAACTTGAGGGCTGAGAGGCAGCTGACCTTAGAGAAGGACGAGCAACTCTAGGTCGCAAAGGAGAGAGTAAAGACTGTTGCAGCCAAGTCTGTCGAGGCCTTTTAGCAGACTGACAAGTACAATATTGTGCTCTTTAGTTGGTACTACAAAGGCTTCGAGCTCCTAAGACAGTACTTCGTTAAGCACCCCACTGGAGTAGACCTGGAGAGCTTGGACCTGGAGGTGGTGGACAAGGAGATGGCTGAGGATGAGGCTGCTCAGGCTGCTGCCGCTGCTCTCGAAGGAGATGTTCCCGAGCCTATTGACACTGGTGGTGAAAAGGCCAACGCTTGAACCTGTTTGTTAGAGATATCTATGTCTTTCTCTTTTTGTTTTGGTTTTTGTTTTTTTTTATTTTTTTGGGTGCCCAATATGTTTTTGGGCTTTTAATTCTAACGTCAGAAAAATTTTTCTTGCCCAGTGTTTTTGGGCTTTTAATTCAAACAAAATGTATTCATGCTTACCATTTTTATTTTTATGCCTTTGTTTGTTCGTTCTTCATTATGCGTAGTATTTGCTTTTGCCCGTCAGTGATTTACCTCCGTCTAGGCGGGATTTTATCACTTAGCCAATTTTTGGGTGACTTACACCCATTTAAAGGATTTTGTCATTTGTCTTCGTCAGTAATTTACATCCGTCTAGGTAGAATCTTATTATTTAGCCAATTTTTGGGTGACTTACACCCATTTAAGGGATTTTGTCATTTGGCTTCGTCAGTAATTTACATCCGTCTAAGCGGAATCTTATTACTTAGCCAATTTTTAGGTGACTTACACCCATTTAAGAGATCTTGTCACTTGGCTTCGTCAGTAATTTACATCCGTTTAGGCGGAATCTTATTACTTAGCCAATTTTTGGGTGACTTACACCCATTTAAGAGATTTTGTCATTTAGCTTCGTCAGTAATTTACATCCGTCTAGGCGGAATCTTATTACTTAGCCATTTATTTATTTATTTTTAACTTCTTAACTTGCATACAGTACATTGAAATGTTAACTGAATGGTACTTTTATTGCTTTGTTTCAAAACACGGATAAAATCGTCCATTACATTTATTGATGGTACCTCTTCAAATGCTCAATATTCCATGGTCGTGGTAGTTTCTTCCCGTCCAACGTTTTCAGGTGATAGCTGCCTTGCCTGGAATAATGGGTGACCTTGTAGGGCCTTTCCCAGGTTGGGCCAAGCTTTCCTTGGGTTAGGTCCTTAGTACCGGGTGTGACTTTGCGCAGGACGATGTCTCTTATGTTAAGTCTTCTAAGCTTCAATCTCTTGTTGTAGTACTCGGCCATTTTCTGCTGGTACCTCGTTATCTTATGGGATGTTCCGTCTTTGACTTCGTCCAAGCAGTCTAGGTTGACTCTCAACTGATCGTCATTGTTGCCTTCATGGAAGACTTCTCGTCTCATGCTGGTGATTCCCACTTCGATTGGGATTACTGCTTCAATGCCATAGGTGAGTCTGAAGGGGGTTTCTCTTGTTAGGGTTCTTGCTGTAGTCCTGTATGCCCATAGGACATTGGACAACTCCTCCGGCTAAGCACCCTTTGCATCTTCCAATCGAGCATTGATGATCTTGAGCAGTGTCCGGTTCGTCACTTCTGTCTGACTATTGGCTTGTGGGTGACCTGGGGATGAGAATTGGTTCTTGATCCCCAGCCCTGAGCAAAGGTCCCTGAAACTTTGACAGTTAAACTGCCACCCATTGTCCAATATGATCGTTCGTGGTATCCCAAATCTGCGAACTATGTTCTTCCACTCGAAGTTCTGGATCTTTGCCTCCATGATGGTTGATGGTTGATGGTTGATAGTGCTTCTGCTTCTACCCATTTTGTGAAATAGTCAATAGCGACTAGTAAAAATTTTACATATCTCTTACCTTGGGGTAATGGACCGATAATGTCAATCCCCCATTGGGCAAATGGCCATGGGGAGGCTATTGGCGTTAGTCTCTCTGCTGGGATGCATTGGACATTTCCAAACCTTTGGCATTTGTCGCATCTCTTGATGAACTCCCTTGCGTCCTTCTGCATAGTAGGCCAGAAGTACCTGTTTTGATAATCTTTCTTACCAGGGATCTCGGGCCTGCATGGTCTCCGCATATTCCTTCATGGATTTCTTCCAGAATGTATTTGGCTTCACCCTCGTCGACACACTTCATGTAGGGCATGGAGAAACCTTTTTTATACAAGGCGTCGTTCAAGATTGTGAACCTGGCTGCCCTCTTCTGGACTTTCCTGGCCTTCTCGACGTCCTGTGGAAGCCGTCCATCCTGGAGGTAGGACAAGATTAGGGTCATTCAGCTGCTTTTGCTCTAGATTGCGAAGGTGATGACCTCTTCAATGCTAGAACGTTTCTGGACTTCCATCTTTAAGTCTGTACTTGTTGGTCCTACTTCTAACGACGCTTGCTTCGCTAGCTTGTCTGCCCCCATATTTTGGCTTCTAGGGACTTGTGTGAATTCTACCCGATCAAAATCCTATGCCAAATACTTCGTCAGCCTTAGGTATTTTTGTATTCTCTCCTCCTTTGCTTCATACTTCCCCTTTATCTGCTCCACAACCCGCTTTGAATCGCTCTAGAGGAGCAAGTTTTTGGCTCCTAGCGCCTTTCCGACCCTTAATCCCGTCAGTATTCCTTCGTATTCAGCTTTGTTGTTGGTGGCTGGAAACGTTAGTTGAACTTCGTATTTGAGTGTCTCTCTTTTTGGGGTGATGATTATGACACCTACTCTGCCCCTCTTCCGGGCTGATGAACCGTCAGTCTGGATCGTCCATCTTTCTTCTTCGTCGATGCCTCATCCTGGTCTGGGACTGTGAATTTGGCGATGAAGTATGCTAGTGCTTGTGCCTTGATAGCTGTCTTGGGGAAGCATTCAATGTCGAACTGGCTAAGCTCGATTGCCCATTGAATCATCCTTCCTGCAGCCTCAGGCTTGTTCATGGACTTCTTTATGGGTTGGTCCATCATCACTAGGATAGGATTCACATGGAAGTATGGGCACAACTTTCGTGAAGCTACAATCAGGAAAAATGCAATCTTCTCAATCCGTGGGTACTTTGTTTTAGCTCTTTAGAAGGCTTGACTGATGTGGTAAACTAGGAGTTGCGTTCCATCTTCCTCCCGAATCAGGGCCGCGCTCACGGCTGTAGTTGACACCGCCAAGTATAAGTATAGGTCTTCTCCTTCTTTAGATGGGCTCAAGAGGGGTGGATTGCTCAGATATTGTTTGAGCTCTTGGAAGGCATTTTCACGCTCTTGGAAGGCATTTTCACACTCTTCGATCCATGTGAAAGCTTGCTTCAGCATCTTGAAGAAGAGCAAACATTTGTCCGTTGCTTTAGAGATGAACCTGTTGAGTACTACTATCCTTCTTGTGAGCTTCTAGATTTCCTTCACGGTTTTGGGCAATGTCATCTCTAGTATGGCTCGCACCTTCTCTAGGTTTGCTTCTATCCCTCTCTGAGACATCATTAACCCTAAGAACTTTTCTGATGCTACCCCAAAGGTGCACTTGCTGGGGTTCAACTTCATTTGATACTGCCTGAGAGTAGTGAACGTCTCTTGGAGGTCGTCCAGGTGAGCAGACTCTTCATTGCTCTTGATGAGCATGTCATCCAAGTACACTTCCATGTTCCTCCTGATCTATTTGCTGAACATTTTGTTTACTAACCTCTGATAAGTTGCTCCTGTGTTTTTCAGCTCGAAAGGCATTGCCTTGTATCAGCAGAGCCCTGTAAAGCCCTTGGCTTGTGATGAAGGCAATTTTCTCCTCGTCCTCTTCTGCCATTTTTATCTGGTTGTACCCCGAGAATACGTCCATGAATGTCAGGAGTTTATGTCCTGCTGTGGAATCCACCAGCTAATCTATCCTTGGCAGGGGAAAGCTATCCTTTGGGTAGGCCTTGTTTAGGTCCGTGAAGTCTACGCACATCCTCCAATTTCCATTTTCCATTTTCCATTTTCCTTCTTTACCAGGATGACGTTGGCTAGCCAGTTCGGGTAATAGACCTCGTGAATGAAGTCCGCTACTAGCAGTTTGTTAACCTCATCCATGATTGCCTGGTATCATTTTGGAACGAAGACTTGTCGTCTCTGCTGGACGAGCTTTCTCTCGGGATTTACGTTTAGCTTGTGTTGGATGATCTCTATGGATATGCTTGGCATATCCTCGTGGCTCCATGTGAAGATGTCCAGATTCTCCTTGAGGAATTGGACTAGTTTCTTCCTCATCTCTGGACTCAGGGTTGTCCCTACCCTTGTAGTCTTTGTTAGCTCTCCGTCTACCAGCTCCACAGTTTCTAGGATTTCCACTTTCTCTTCCTCTTTCTCCTCGATCATCCACATATGGTTTTCCTTCATAGCTAACACTGCTTGGTAGCATTCCTTAGCTAGCACCTGATCTCCTTTTACCTCGCCTACACCATTTTATGTTGGGAACTTTATCTTCAGGCAATAGGTGGACGTGGCTACTTTCCAACGATTGAGTGTAGGCCTCCCAATGATCACGTTGTATGAAGAAGGACAGTCTACCACCAGGAAGCAGGGATGGCAATTTTTCCCCACTCCGCTTGACCCGCCCCTCCCCGCTTCGCCCCGTGTGGGTTTTCCCCACCCCGCAAAGGTGGTGGGGCGGGGACGGGGCGAGATTTTAGACCCGCACCACGGGGCGGGGCGGGGATGGGTTTACACTTTTTAGACTCACCCCGCCCCGCCCCTCATTAATAAGGGTTAAAAGGTAATTTTTTTATACCCTAAAACCTTACTATTTAAACAAAAATATCATCATCTTATTTTATTTAAGTGGAGATTCTTTTTGAAGAACTAGGCAGTTTTTATTTTGTTATGTATTAGTAGTTTGGATTATTTTATTGTGTCATACTATGAGATTTTGTTGTGATATTATCTTATTTAATATTTAGATAATATTATTTAGTATTTGCTAAAAATTAGTTTGATTCGATAGAATAAATTTATTTATAATTTCAAGTATATTTTTATTATTGAAACATGTCATTTTATTTGAAAAAATGGTAATAGCTGTAGGGAAAATTAACAAGAAATAAAGTTTTACGGTGTAGGGCGGGGCTTCGCGGGGCCTTAAGGGGCGGGGATGGGGTAAGAAATTTTCCCCGTCATGTGGGGCGGGGCGGGGATGGGGCAAGAAAAATCCATGCAGGGCAGGGGTGAAGATCCCATCCTTCGGCCCCGCCCTGCCCCGCCCCGCCCCGCCCCATTGCCATCCCTACCAGGAAGTCTAGCTGACGAGTCAATTGTTGCGGGTAAGACCCCATTGTGACCGTTAGTGTCACTATGCCTTTGGGATACACTTTGTCCCCACTGAAGCTGACTAGAAGGGACTCGAAGGGATGCAGTCTTCCTGGATCCAACTTCAACTGTTGAAAAGTAGAGAGGTAGATGATGTCCGCGGAACTACCATTGTCCACAAGGGTTCTTCTGGTGTTGAACCCCTTTATCATGAGCATTATAACCAGGGGGTTGTCATGCGGCTGCTTCACTTCTCTAGCGTCTTCTTCCGAGAAAAGGATGTCCCTATCTGTCTGTCTTTGCTTCAGGGGTGATATCCTATGGATGTTGTTCACTTGCCTCTATTGTGATTTATTGAGGGATCTGAACAATCCTCCTGTGGATGGACCTCCTATGATCGTCTTTATCTCCCCTATCACACTATGTGGACGATGAGACGTGTTGTCCTCGTTCCTCGGAGAAGCTTCCTGCTTGTCCTTGTTATTATCTCCGGATCTACTAGTGTCTCCTTTCTTGACATATTTCTGCAACTTTCCTTTCCGGATGAGTTCTTCTATTTGCTCCTTCAGGTCTCTATAATCTTCTGTGTAGTGGTCGTGATCCTTGTGGAAACGGCAATATTTCTTCTTGTCACTCACATTAGGTGACGAGTGCAATGGCTTTGGCCATTTGAGGTAATGCTCATCTTTAATCTGCAACAAAATTTTTATCAATAGGCATAACTAAAGGAGTGAATTTTACCGTCCGGGGGGTTTTATCATCTTTTCGTTTGTTCCCGTCAATATCCTGACGATCTGTTCGCTCCCTTTTTTGCCTTCTTTGATAGTCTTCCTTTCTTTCCCTCTCATTAAGCTTCTCTACATCTTCTATTGCTACTAGGGCATCCTCGGCGTTCATGTACTTCTGTACTTTCGAGAGCATCTCTGCCATCGTCTTAAGAGGACTCTTCGCGAGTGAGATCACGAACTCCCTGGACTTCAAACCCACCTTAAAGGTTGTTAGCTGTATTTTGTCATCCGCTTCGTCCACTTTTAAAGTTTCTCGAGTGAAATGCTTCACGTATGACCTCAGGGTCTCTTTTTCTCCCTGTGTAATGGTAAACAAATGGTCTGCTGGCCTTTTCGGGCGTTGTCCACTGAGAAAGTAGCGTAAGAAGGAATTGCCCAACTGCTCGAAGTTATCGATGGACGACGTTGGTAACTTCGTGAACCACTCCCTCGTAGCTCCTTTGAGAGTGGTGGGGAAAGAACGACATAGTATCTCGTTAGGGGGCTGTTAAAGACCCAGAGTTTTCTTGAAAGTATTGAGGTAATCCAGAGGGTCTTTCAACTTGTTGAACGGCTCGAGCTGAGGTAGACGAAACTTTGATGGCAATGGGCATTCCGAGACTACCGTTGTGAAGGGTGAATCCATCCTCCTGACCATCCTATCCAGGCTCTGGTCTATTTTTTCCTTAATTGCGCTCCTCAGCTTGTCCATCTCCTTTCTCATTTCCCTAAGAAGGTCCAAGCTCGGTCCTTCTGAAGTGGCGGGTCGTCGGCGATCACTCCTTCTTTGGCTATCTCCATCGTTATCCCAGTTGATCCCCGACCAGTTCTCTTCTTGCTGCAATTGTAGCCTCATCTCCTGGTTTTGTCTGGTAAGCTCCTCCACGCTGGCTATGAGTGTCGTGATTTGCAGGGCTAATGCTGTAGAGTCTTGGGGAGTGTTGGACTCCATCTGGACTTGTGAGTTGAATGGAACTACGTTCTCAAACCTAAGTACGAAAATGTCGTCCCCACAAACGGTGTCAAATTGATGATGTGGTAATCGTCAATCGAGTAGGTTCGTCCAAATGAATCAACGACCTCGTCCCTAAGTTTGCAATTGTTGTAAAGAGCCCTCCTTAGGTGGTCACTGGTGTGACGCTTGCCATAGAGTCTCTGATGATAAAGTCAGCGTATAGAAGTTTTAAGAATAATATGAGAGCTTAGAGTATCAAGGCTACGACGTATTAGTATATCAGAAAGTGTGTACCTTATTTAGTTTTGAGGAATGTTTATATATGGTTCCATTGCTTCTAGCCGTTGTGGCTTTAGTGCCATTTTTGTAACGCCTCTGGGCTCAGTAATGTAGGTTTTGATGGGTTTCAAATAGTCTAACAGCTAGTTTTGTAACTGTTAGAGGTACTAAATAGTCCATTTAATGGCTGGTGTTCCTTTGTCCATGATGTGGCAAGGTAGACGAAGGTGTCTGATGGGTTCGTCTGGGCAAGAAGGTTCGTTGGTCCTATCACATACCATTGTGATGGGCTGAAGTCATGCATTAAAGGTGGCTTGCAGGGCCCGCTATGCTGTGTGGACAAATGAACTTATTTTTGTGTTGGAGAAGCATATTCATTTGAATCCAGACTAAGATGCGAGCCCAACCTTGCAGGCTAAGTAGTGATTTGATTTGACAGATTTTGTGCATATCTGTTGGTTTTTCTACAATTAAAATCTAGGCCTGAAGTTGTTAGCATATTTTCAAATATGAAAATTGAAATATGAAGGTTTTATAGTTTAATTAGCATTTCTTAATGTTTCTAATGGAAATGTTTATGTTCCAAATTTTCTCTTCCAATTGTAACCATCAAACTTTTTAAAAAAAAATTAAAGAAAAATAAATAAAAAAGAGAGGCAATCTAAGCCCAAGGGGCTGAAATTTTACATGATGGCTCTCCAAGTTCGACTTTTGCCTGGCCAAATATAGCTAAATGGCATGTGACTCCCAACCTTGCAGGCTAAGTAGTGATTTGATTTGACAGATTTTGTGCATTTCTGTTGGTTTTTCTATAATTAAAATCTAGGCCCGAAGTTGTTAGCATATTTTCAAATATGAAAATTGAAATACGAAGGTTTTATAGTTTAATTAGCATTTCTTAATGTTTCTAATGGAAATGTTTATGTTCCAAATTTTCTCTTCCAATTGTAACCATCAAACTTTTAAAAAATAAATTAAAGAAAAAAAAAAAAAAAAAAAAGAGAGGCAATCTAAGCCCAAGGGGCTGAAATTTTACATGATGGCTCTTCAAGTTCGACTTTTCCCTGGCCAAATGTAGCTAAATGGCATGTGACTTTATGGATGGAATCCTGACTTCTTCTTTTTTGATAATGAGAAAACCTTTTCATACTGCTGATTTAGTTTGTGTGCATCTAAAAGTGTGGGTGGACACAATCGTTAGCTCATTAGAGAAAAAAATGAATGTGGTATCACCTAATTTAAAATTTCATTATACCAAATAGGAAATAATAAACTATGTTACAATATATTTTAACTTGAAATGGCCATCTCTCAAAAGTCGAAACAAATGGAAAATATTTTCTTTTCACTCTATATACAATGATGCTTGAGATTAGTGATTGCACTTCCAACTAGGACTTTATATCATGTGGATTTCTTTTATGTCCAACCACTGAGCGGCACGATTTCAAGATCCAACACAGTCTTATTCTCATCTACAAGAAATGTGCCATTTAGTAAGTTCAAATTACTAAACTCAACTGGTAAAGTCTCTGATGATTGAATAAGATATCTGTGGTTTAATTCCCGCCTACACCAAAACCGATTGATGTCTTGGTCTAATGATAAAGAGTTATCATTAAGAGCGGACGCCATAGGTTGAAATTACCTCAAAAAAAAAAATTACCACACTTCATGATATGGGTTTCATGACCCGTGAACTTTCACTAATCAAGTCGAACTTTATCTTTATGATCTGCGAATTAAACTACTTGACTTTATGATTCGCAAAAGCAAGTCCAGGACATCAAAACAAGATGATGGAAACCAATTTCTCAAGTCCAGACCACATTTAAGTAAGAGAGCTAAACGCAGCTCACTTCGGGTTTATTTGGGATCCGCTTATTTTGCTGAAACTGAAAACCTTTTGCTGAAAGTACTGTCGATAAAGGTAAAAGTTAACTGAAATAGTACAGTGAGATCCATGAATAGTATCAAAAAGTGCAGTGGGGCCCATAAATAGTAGTAAAAATAAACTGAATAGTAAAATAAGCTGACAAAATTAATTATGTCAAACGAACACTTAAAGCGACAATAACGTTGATAATTTCTCAAGTCAATGCTACTCTACTCAGCCACACATCAAGGCCAACTATTGAATCAGGCTACGAAAAACTTACCAGTGAATGATAAAGCAATGTCTACCACTGAATCATACAATAAAGCTTGTCATTGAAACATATAACTTAGCTGAATTCTGAATTAAAAGATTATCATTGAATCAAGAACTTACCACTAAATTAAGAGCTTATTACTGAACCCTAGTGGTGACTATAAGGATTTTTTTAGGGTGGTTATTAAGAAACTTAAATTATACAAAAATCTAATAAAGAGATAACTTGAATATATCAAATTCATAAAAAAATGCAAATATATGAAGCACTACAATTTCTTTTTACTAACAAAGAGGGGAAAAAAAACTGATAAGAAATAAAGTGGGACATGGAATATTGAGATAAGAATAATAAAGTGGGAAAGAGTCTGAAATGATAATAGAAAAAAGAAAAATGCAGAGAGAGAGAGAGAGAGAGAGAGAGAGAGAGAGAGAGAGAGAGAGAGAGAGAGAGAGAGAGAGAGAGAGAGAGATGTTATTTGCTACAACTGCGAACCAAGTGTTTAAGGAGTGCAAAATTGTTGCAACTGTAAAGTTAAAGAGAGCATAATTGTCGGCACCACCAAGGAAAACTTACAATCACAATATTTCTCTTGGTATCGTTTTTTAAGGAAATATGAAATTAGAGATTATTTTTATGTAATAGGTTGAACGAGTTACAAATTTGAATAATTAAGGATTTAAAAAAAAATTGAATAGGGTTTTTTGTTTAATAATTTATTAACTTCTTGTTATTTGTTCTAGTCTTGTTTTTGTTTGAGTTATTTTGGTTGTTATTTGAGCTAAGTTTTATTGTTGTTATTTAAGCCTTTTTTTAAGAGGTTAAGAATTATGTTTTGGGGGCCAGAACTATTTTTTGAGTAATCTTATGTCAGCAATATTTTTACAACAAATTTTATGCAACAAGTTATTATTGATGGGTAAAAAAGTGATGTCAGTATATTGGGCCCAATTAAAATTAGTAACAACTTATCTCATAGGATTTGTTATGAAATTATTGTGAAAATATTGTGAATGTGGCATTACTTTTATTTTTGTTGAAAATCCAAATTCTTGTGATTCTCAAGTCAAGGTGTTCAACATTTTTATTAGATATTCAAAAACTCAAAATAGATTAGTTTAGTATATAATTATTTTTTTCTAGTAAGTGTATACCTTTTTGTTTTTGTAAGCCAATGTGACATAAACGTGGAGCCCCCGCTAAACCCTATCACTAAATTAGTTACCAACTTTTTTGCATAATCAATGTCTTTCTTTTGATTTATCAGAAAAGAAAAAAAAAATTGTCTTTCTTTTGATTTTTATTGGAAGCCAAGCTATTAAAGTCTTGGAAGTAATCCAACCTACTTATACTACAATCAGTTTAAAAATACTTATGAAGCCAAGCTATTAAATACTTAAAAGTCTTTGAGGTAATCCAACCTACTTATACTACAATCAGTTTAAAAATACTTACCAATATTTATTGGGTCAATTGCACTAATACCCCTTGAGATTTTATGTCATTGAACTTGGACCCCCCCCCCCCCCCCCCTCTCTCTTTTTTCTTAGGTCAATTTGGTACACTAACCTTGATAATTTACCAAATAGACCTCTTCTGTCAAATACTCCATCAATTTCAACCAAAGAATGATCAAGTGGCTTTCGTGTAAGCCTCAAATTGTAGAAACAAATCAATTTAAAAATATGGTTTAACCTGCCACTTATTTCAAAACTCTCTCTCTCTCTCTCTAAAACCTAACACCCTTCCTCTCTCCAACCCCAATGGAGTAAAATCACAAACCATTATAAAAAGAGCCAAAAGAGTCAATCAACAAGAAGACAAGTAAGCAAAAAGAGTCAACCCATTTCTATGTTATTTGCCTCCCCTAAAAAACACTCCATTTCAACTTCTACGAATGGGACATAGAAGCAATGCACATCTTAGAGGTTTATTCTCTCCTAGTCAAGCTAATGTCTCTTAAGCTTTTGGTTAATAGGAAACTTACAAAGACTTGCTCCCATTAAGCTTCTCCAGAAAAGCCTTTTGTAGACCAGATTCTTTGCTCTACTGAATACTTAATGCAAATTGTATGTCAACTTGGTTAATTCAGGGACCACATGTTGATCAGCACTAGAGTATTGGGCCCCTTTCGCTCTCAAATTTAAATTCCACACGATTTTATAAATTTGTTTGAGGATAATTACGAATTTGAAAGTCTTTTTAGCCACGTAATGGTTAGAATGTTTTCCAAGTAATTTTTAACTTTTCCTATTTTGTCTACGAGGTAATTTTAAAATCATACTTAATTATCTTTGGAAAAAAATTATCTACTAACTGTAATTATATTCTTGTTTTAAAAACTTAAGTGAAATGATATGTTTACAACATTTTCACAACAATTTTTACAACAAATCTTAAGTGAGAGATTATTACTGGTTATTATTGTTGTGGCAAAAAAGTAATCTTAGTGTTAGGTTCAAATTTGAACCAGTAACAACTAACCACTTATGATTTGTTGTAAAAATGTTGTAAAAATATTGTGTACGTAGCACATCTCAAAACTTAATTATCTAGCTTGAAACCTCATGTGTTTATGGAATACATTCACAAATAAACATAATTAAATATGTATAAATTTTTTACTAAGTTTATATAAATGTTTGTATGTTTGAAAATATAAATAGCTATTCATAAAATTTTATTTAAAACAAATGTATAAAAAATTCATTTAAATTTTTAACTATTAAATTCTCAATTTTAGTTTGTCCAGCCACTATTTGTATAATAATAATAATAATAATAATATAAGAAAAAATATATATTGATCTAAATTTGGTCTAGATGGGAACGAAACTTAAGCTAAAACCTAAGTCCAACATAAATATAAATTCCATTATTATTATTTTTTTAATTTTTTGATTTTTTTTTCTCCAAACCTTTCTTTTTCATTTTTATTTATTTTTTGACTCTTTGGCTTTTGCACTAATAACTCACTTGGCACAAAATATGTGTGTGTGTGTGTGGACATGTGACACAACACTAGACTCTAATTGAAACAAATGTAAACAAAAAATCATTAAAATTGTTATCTATTAAATTCTTAATTTTAGTTTGTCCAACCACCATTTTTATAATAATAATAAAACTATATAAAAAAAAATATTTTGATAGCAAATGTTAGTACTTTTTTGTTATTTTTAGTTTATGTTGATCTAAATTTCATCTAGATGGAAACGAAACCTAAGTTCAACATATATATAAATTCTATTTTCATTATTTATTTTTTTATATTTTTAATTTTCTCTAAACTTTTTTCCCCTTGTCAAAATCAAATCAAATATTTCTCTTTCCTTTTTATTTTATTTTTTACTCTTCGGCTTTTACACTAATAACTCATTTTGTAAAAAATTAAAAAATTACATGGACATGTGACACAAAATTAGATTCTAATTTAAAATCTAATTGGAATTTTTTCTCAACTTTAGCTTTAAATATATATATATATATATATATATATATATATATATATATAATTTAAGAATGATATATAATAAGATTTTGACATGTAATCAATTTTAATGAACCCAATTAAAGAATAATAAGAATAAATTGATCATAATCACATTGTTTAAATTCTAATTTACAAGAATACATATCAACCGTTAAAACTTGATACAGCTTGATCTTTTGATTGGATGGTCCAATTGTTGCATTCAACATGCCATTTTGATCGTTGCATTCAACACGCCATTTTGCCCTTGAATGGCTTGAAATTATGATTTTGTCCTTCAGTGATTAGCCAATAGTAAAATATGATATCTCAAAAAAATAGAGGATTTAAATAATGATTCTCTTAACAAAGGAGAATAGATTATATCACTTATCTAATTAAAAGACTTCTTATCTATTAAAGAAATATTGCAAGTATTTGTATCAATTGGTGCAAAATTTTGCTTATTTTAGTATAACAGTTTACTTTTTCTATTTTACATACTTACTTTTCAAAACTCCCCATATCAGATTATCTATTTTACACTATATTTTATTAAAATATCATTTTTTTCTTGATTATTTTTTTAAAATATTTTTCTTTTTCTTCACATACTATAATCATCATTCACTCTTTTCCTTTATCCTCGAGATACATAAAAAACTTAAATGCAAAATGAATAGTACCGGTGTAAATTTACACCGTTACTTGGAACACACCCCAAGTTTGAATTATCTACTAGCTGTAATTATATTCTTGTCATAAAAATTTAACTAACTAGCTTGTAACCTCATGCATATACATGAGATATATTTACAAATAAACATAATTAAATGTGTATGAATTTTTTTCTAAGTTTATATATAATATCTATAATATTTGTATATTTGAAAATATAAAATAGCTATTCACAAAATAAAAGATAAGTTTATTTGAAACAAATGTATAAAAAAATTCATTTAAATTTTTATCTATCAAATTTTCAATTCTAGTTTGTCCAATCGCTATTTGTATAATAATAATAATATTATTATTATATAAGAATATATATATATATATATATATATATATATATATATATATATTGATAGCGAATGTTATTTGTAGGGACTGAAATTGTATTGACCCCAAAACAGGAATGGGCTCAAACGTTAACGGTCCATACAATAAATTTATAGAGCGTAAATAGAAGAGCTAGATTTCTTCCAGAGGAAAAGCGATTAAACAGGACGATTTATTGTGATATAATACAAACAAGATTATCGGATTTTATCCTCGTAATCAACTATGTTGTTTTTCTTTTCTATGGTTTTCTTTCAGAAGTCTATTGTATCAGAATCCCGATCCCTTTCTCAATGCGTTCTTCCATGTTATATACTGCCATCTTGATGTCATTTTCGCCACACACGTGTAGGTTGGATTTGGGGGATCCCTTCCTGTCCCATCCAACACTTCCTGGAAACCTCAACAAATATCTGTAAGGCTGCTACCTCCACATTAAATGCCTTCCAACTAACTCTCTGGCCGCATTAATGTGGAGGTGTTTAACCAAACTAGTGGTACTCTATCTCTATTTGGTCATCCCTTATAAAGTAGAAAGAGGAAGTAAATCTTTCCCATGTGGGACAACAAATTTGCCTAAGGTTACAACATGGTCTAACCCTTGGCCTTTGAAGCAAAAATTGTCCCTACATTATTAATTTTCGTCTTTGATAATGGAATAAGAGATATGGGGTTCAATTCCCGCCTACACCAAAAATCGATTGGTGTCTTGATATGATAATAAAATGGGCAATCACTAGAAGCGGACACCATAGGTAAAAACTCTATCAAAAAAATATTATTAATTTTCTATTATTTTTTACAGTTTACATTGATCTAAATTTGGTCTAGATGGGAAAAAAATTTAAGATAAAACCTAAGAAATCATTAAAATTTTTATCTATTAAATTCTTAATTTTAGTTTGTTCAACCACTATTTTTATAATAATAAAAATACTATATAAGAAAACTATATTGATAGCGAATGTTATTAATATTTTTGTTATTTTTAGTTTTCGTTGATCTAATTTTGGTCTAGAAGGAAACAAAACCTAATTCCAACATAAATATAAATTCTATTTTTATTATTTATTTATATATATTTTTAATTTTCTCCAAACTTTTTTTTTTCCTTCTCAAAATCAAACCTGATATTTCTTTTTCCTTTTTATTTTATTTTTGACTCTTTGGCTATTACACTAATACATTACTTTGCACAAAAATTAAAAAATTATATGGAAATGTGACACTAAATTAGATTCTAATTGAAAATTTAATTAAATTTTTTTTCAGTTTTGAATTTAAAATAAATATAATATAATATAAGAATGATATATGATACAACTTTGACATGTAATCAATTTTAATGAATCCAATTAAAGAATAATAAGAATAAATTGATCATAATCACATTGTTTAAATCCTAATTTACAAGAATGGAAACCGTTAAAACTTGATGCAGCTTGATCTTTTGATGGGATGGTCTGATTGTTGCATTAAACACGCCATTTTGATCGTTGCATTCAACACGCCATTTTGCCCTTGAATGGCTTGAAATATGATTTTGTCCTTAAGTGATTAGCTAATAGTAAAATATGGTGTCTATAAAAAATAGAGGTTTTGAATTAGGGCTGTCCATTGGTCGGTCTGGGTCGGGTTTGTGCCCAACCCGGAACCGACCTGCAAGAATCGGGTGGGAAAAAAATGCACTCGCCACCAACCCACCAGAGTAATTGGGTCGAGTGGTTCAGACCATCAACGGGTGGCGGGCGGGTCGGTCGGAGTCATAGATCTGAGAAGACGGCGAGAATACAGTGAAAAAAACACAGATCCGGCGAAGAAACGTAGATACCGGCGATAGTTTTCCAGATTCCAGAGATATTTCCCTTAGATTTGGTGAGATTTCGCCAGATCCGGCGAAAATCTCACCGGATTTGATGAGATTTCGCCAGATTCGGTCAAAATCTCATCGGATTTAAGGGAAATATCGCTGGAATCTAGGTTTCTTAGTCGGATTCTAGAAAATTATTGCCAGATTTTGGAAATTTTGGCCGGGATCTGGAAATCTTTCGGTCGGTTTGAGTTTTTCGGGTTTTAGGGGAGGAAAACCGAAACCGACCCGCCGGAATCGGTTTCTGGTGGTGAAGACCTGCCGCCGACCCGCCGAAGCAGTCAGGTCGGCCGGATTCGAGTCGGATCCGGTCGGTTCTTCGGGTGGGTCAAGTTGCCGGATTAATCTGGACAACCCTATTTTGAATCATGATTCTTTTAATAAAGGAGAATAGATCATATCACTTATCTAATTGCAAGACTTCAAGAAAAATTGTAGACATTCGCATTAATTCATGCAAAATTTTGTCTATTTTAGTATAAGAGCTTACTTTTTCTATATATACTCACTTTTCAAAACACTCTATGTCAGATTCTCTATTTTACACTAAATTTTATTAAAATATCAAATTTTCTTGAATTTTTAAAAATTTGTTTATTTTTCTTCACATACTATAATTTGAGATACATAAAAATCTTCCTTTATCCAATCATTTGAGATACATAAAAATCTTTAAATGTAAAATGAATAGTGTCAGTGTAAATTTACACTGATACTATAATAAATTTGTAAATTTATACAATTATATACTAATTAATATGAATCATTTAAAAAAAATATATATATGTACATTTTACACATTTTTCTATTATATTATCAAGGGAAATGTTAACTAATGCTCTAAGGGCATTGGTTTAGAAGCTATTTTTAGAAACATTTTATTGCGTAAATGATAAAATAATAAATATTGTTGATAATTTTTTATATTTCCAATAAAAATAGTGTCAAAACTTTTTTATCCTGATTTATTAACAATTACTTTAAAGACATCCGTTAACCTGTCCTATCAATTATGTCCTTACGTGTGAGCCTATAATATGTTTAAGGTGAGTTTATAGTTTAGAGCATTCTCATCAAAGGTGGGATAAATGCTAAAAGTTATTTTTAGCAACAAAACCACTAAAAAAGCCCCTATATCAATGATGCTAAATTTTAAATTTTTTAACACCTTGCTACAGTAAGATGTTATTACTAACACCTTACTGTAACAAGTTGCTACTCATTTTTTATTATTTTTTATTCCTCTTTTCTCTCTCCCCTCAAATCTCACTCTATGGTCTCTCTCAAAAAGAATAAAAAATGATAAATAAATAATATTTTAATAAAATGAAAAAAAAATAGAAATTTTACTTTAGTGTAGGACAAAGTTTAGCTACAAAATTGGTTGTAGCCTTAAGCTACAAACTCACTCAATAAAATAAATATTACTGCATATTTTGAAAATCTAACCGTTGAATTGCATGTTCTTTATGCTCTTAATACACATGTCAAATTTTGTGTTAATCGGATATTATTTACTATATAATCTATAAACTTATATTTTATGCATAATTTTAAATTATAAAAACTTGCAATTTAAAAATTTATTCATGACATAGCTATTGATCTTTAATTTTCTTGAAATTTTGCAAACATAGAGGATATAAGACGAAGATGTAATCCAATGGTGGATTTGTCAAAATTTACTTTCAATAAAAAGATATTGAGTGAGTTTGTAACCTAAAACTATAATCAATTTTGTAACTAAATTTTATCCGTATAGTGTATTATAAAATAATGTTTTATATGTCATAAAGTTGACTTTTTAAGTGTTTAATGTTAAAATTTTTAAAACTTTGAATGAGAATGCTATTAAAGTTTCCTAGATGCCTGTGAAGACCGACCTGTATTGGCGGTTAAGTATATATGATGAGTTCCGGGCTTTCTCGAAACAAATGAAATTCCTATTGACCTCATGACTTTGGGACCAAGACGTCGGTAAATTTTGTACGGCTGCCCCTATACACACGTGGAGGTTTAGGTAGCGTTTACATCATCATAATTATTAATTATTTTATTAATCAAACGGTGGAGATAAAGAAGGGCCGACATACATTAGTGGCGGAACTCAATCATACGGTCCAGAGCACACGCCAATCTTATCACACAAATGTGAAAGCCGCATATTTAATCAGACGGGTAAAAAAGGAGTGAGAATCTAGTCAATGCTGTCTCCATTGAACCCAAAATATTTGGCTTTTTTTATTTTATTTTTATGATATTTGGCTTTGTTATAAAATGTGGCCATGTTTCAATATTCATTGCCTTTTATTACTACTAGTACTATTTTACAATTTTATTTTATTTTATTTAATATAGAATTATTATATTTATCGTCAGTGATGCTGTTTTTTGTGACCGCCATATAAATTTTAATTAATTAATTTATTATATACACAGAATTATACTACTATTTAATTGTTTGTTTTTTGACCGCCTTATAAAATATTGTGCTATTGGAACCCTTTGGGTCTTTTTTTTCCTTCTCTTCCTTAGACTTCTAATTCTTCCCACGCAGCAATATCTAGTCCCTTCCTCTGTTCTCTCTTTTTAGGAAGACACACTTTTTTCTTTTACACTTCTAATCTTTGAAGGCGATTTCTTTTCAGCTCACTCAACCCCGTAAGGTTTTTTGTTTTGTTTTTTCAGTCTCTGATAGTGAATTCGATTTTTGTTCTGGCTGGTTTTACAGCTTTCGTTTTTTGTTTGGCTAATATGGTATTTTTGTTTTTTGTGTTTCCAGATTCAATCTTGTAAAGTTTTGATTCGTTCCTGCGGAACTGGACAGGCTGACTATTGATAATCAAGAACAAAAAAGTGTTGGGTTCGTGAAGGCCAATCATAAGCAAGTCATGGTATTTGTGCCAAACACAGTTAGTACTGCTCACACTGAAAAAATCCTCTGTTTCTTTTTTCATGATTTTGTTTGTGATTGTTTTCCTAATTGATTTTTATGTTGGATAATCAGGTGAGTCCGATAAGCAGAATGGGGAACAATGATTTGGGTCCTCCATGGCTTAAACCAATGCTGAGAGCAAGTTACTTCAACCCCTGCTCTGTTCATGGAGATTCCAATAAAAGTGAATGCAATATGTTCTGTTTGGATTGTATGGGGACTGCTCTTTGTTCCTACTGTTTGATCAATCACAAAGATCACCGTGTTGTTCAGGTTTTTTTTTTTTTCATTTCTTCTTTTTCTTATTGTTATCTTTATGTATGAAACTAAAAATGTGATTTGTAAAATTTTGTTTGGTTGGTTGGTTTTGTAGATAAGGCGTTCCTCGTACCACAACGTGGTGAGAGTCAATGAAATTCAGAAGTACATAGACATATCATGTGTTCAGACATACATTATCAACAGTGCAAAGATTGTGTTTTTGAATGAGAGGCCACAGCCTAGGCCTGGAAAAGGGGTTACTAATACATGTGAGATTTGCTGTAGAAGTCTCCTTGATTCCTTCAGATTTTGCTCTTTGGGTTGCAAGGTTGGCGATTCATTCTCTCTTATTAATAATGTCCTTTTTTTTAATTTCATATACCTTTATTTGACTTTGCTTCTTTGTTTTATGTAGCTTGGTCCTCTAGGAATTGTCGCAGCTAGATTAGTTTTTTAAATTATATGATTCAAGAAAGAAGTTTCGATTTCTTGTTGATGTAATTTTGTGTAATTTGTCCTCCTCGTGAACTCTGATTTGGTGGGGAATTTCATGACTACTTTCAATAATATTATTTTGTTTGCTTAGTTCGTCTTTTGCTCTCACCTATTCTCTGTTTCTTTGGTGGCACTAGTATGTTTTTGTTGAATGTTTGAGTTGACTAATGTGTCCCATGTTATTTTTGTCAGCTTGGGGCAATGAAGAGGGGAGTCCCAGACCTGACGTTTACACTGAGAATGAAGCACAATAGGGATTCATTTCATGGTGGTTCAGAATCTGATGAGTCATCTACTCCTAAGAAAATCCAGAGGACACTTATGTTCAACCGTTCGATGGTGGATAGCCCAGCAATTTCATCTGATGGACACTACAACTATGGCGGAGAGAGGTCTTATAGTTCTGGAGACGATGCCCTTACCAACATTTCTCCAGGAACTCCACCAATTTTCAACCACCGCAATGCTAGGAGGAGAAAGGGTATACCTCACCGAGCACCATTTTGAGATTGCTCCCATCATAAAAGGAAAGTGATACTCTGTACATGGTCAATAATTAAAGTAATAAACTTTACAAGAATGAATCAATGTAACCAAAAAAAAAAAAAAGAAAAAAAAACTAAATGTGGAAAAAAAGTTATTTAACAAAAAAAAAAAAAAAAGATGTGGGAAAGGCTTGCAATAGGTAATGTCCTGTGAATAGGTAAAGAAAATATAGGTGTGTTTTTTAGTTTTTACAGCTGAGATTTTATTTTATAAATTAGAGAAAATTTAGGATATTTATTGTTAGCCTTTACTTTGTACAGAGGATGACACATATGGGTCTTTTGGTTGTTGAAAAGATATCAATAATGGAGTGGTATAATGCTAGCATATGTACAGAGAACATATTTTGTGCATATAGATAGTTTTGTTTGCAAAAAGTTTATATTCTTCCGTGTGTGTGATTCGTGGTTTATCCCATTTGCGTTTTGATGCATCTTCATGTTGGAGAATTTGTGGAATTAAACATGCACATAAAATCATAAAACTTGATTTGTGGGACTTAAATATATATTTTAAAGTACATTAAAGTAGTAGCACGAGTGGCTTTTTAATGTGAGATTCGATCATGTGGCAATTTGAGTGAAAGTATGAGTATTTCAGGCATGAATTGTACTAATTTGGTAAATTAAATTTTTGTCAATGGTGCACCAATGTCGTAAAATGTTAGAGTTAATAATATATATCTTCATACATGATCATATATAATGAATGAAATGATAATATAATGAATGTAATGATAATGGTCCAAGGCATAGTGCTGATTATGATTTCCATTTAAGTAGAAAATATTGTGCTATTTGGACCGGTTTGTGATTCATATTCTTGGTCATAAAGTGGACTACTTTTTGATTAAATGTTGGGACATGGAGTATCTAGCCAGACAATTCAATTGTGTATAGTTCTTTAAACAGAGAAAGGTACCACCTTAGTCTAATTCACTCGATGTGATAGCTTTTCTGATTTTTAATTTTTATATTGTTTTTCAAGATAAGAACCATTACTAGTGATTATCAACTTGGTAGTATGCCGATTACTTTTCTTTGCACTAAAAAATAAGTTGATCTTGTTGTCAATTTAAAGTTCTTTTAAGCTTTACCCCATAAAATGCTTCAAGTGGTGTGATTTTAAACTTTTTTAAAAAAAATTATAAAAAAGGTCGTTATATTAATAATTTTTTTTGGAAGAGGTTATATTAATAATTAATGAGTGGTTCTTGATTGATACAATGTAGCTTTGCGGTCACGTAGAGTTTTGGTTTGATGTTTCATATTAGACTGAATATTTTTCCTAATTATTAGTATTTGAAATTGGAGTGAAATTTCGCTATCCATTGTCAAGGTTTGTGCGGATAGATCATAGAAATGGTTACATCTAACTAAAAATGAGAAAAAACAAGCGAGCCTAGACTAGACGAAGGAAGTAAATATCATGTAAAGCTTGGGGGACACGTAAACCCCACAGTGGACGAGAACAAAGACAACTAGTCAAGTACTCTAGATGCTCCACCATCTCTTTCTCTATCTCTATTAATTTATCTTTGAATATTAGGAGGAGAGTATAATAAATAACAATTAATAATAGATAAAAGAACAAGTGGATTATTATGAGAGCCGTGAAGAATCTGAAAGGCTGCGTGTGACTCGATTCTCCTTCATCCTCTCCCATTTTTTTTTTATTTTTTTTTTATTTTGGCTTAATTGTCCATTTATTTCCTACCTTTCCTTTTCTTATCTTTTTCTTCTAGTAAAGGTTGATATTATGATAAATTGATAATTGTTTAATGAATTATTGGGGACCAATTGCTAGAGACCTCTTTAAAAACATTGATGAGTCTATTGGGTGACGTTTCTGATGTAGAACTTAAAAACAAAAAACAAATAAAATAAATAAAATCAAACTCAAACCAAAGCAGGTGGATGGAGGCTGATTTGTCTTCTTCTTTGGTGCTTGCATGAGTCAGTCTCCTCTGAGGTGCTGCCACGTGTGATTCATTTCCATTCTATGTTGAACACGTTTCATTTAGGCCCCTACATCTTATATTCTGACAAAAAAGGGTTCCATTTTTATCTCCTAGAAATTCGAGAACAGTAACTTACCATACTATCTGTGCCTACGTTTTTTCGATGAGATTTGGAGTGTAGTAGTGGGACACGGTGGGTGGGTGGGTGTCACTGTGGATAATGGAGTCTTTATTCCTCTTTCTTCTCTATTTATTTTCTTTCAAATTGTTCCTTCCATATACTAGTTTTTATTTTATGTGTCTTTTTAATAAGATAAAAACAAAAATTACTCCACCAAAAGAAAACTAATAAAATTAACTACTTTTATGGTTCAGAGTGTTGATAAGGCTTGCCTGTGGTGCTTGTTTGGCATCAGGCATGTCGTCATTTTTCTCTTTTTCATACCTATAGTTGTGTAACTTGTGTTGCATTGAATTTACATAAACACCCATTATTTATTGAATGATGATGATGATGATGATTATTGATTAGTGATACGTCCCTTTACCACTTTTTTTTTTTTCGGCTATACAAATAGTCAAATTTTGTCGCATGTTTGTTTTGGCAAAATCTTGACACCACTCGGCTTCAAGATAAGCTTCCGGAAAATTGGGACAAACAGGAGTGGTAATAGAATTTTTACTGGGAAATGAAGTTGCACGTGTACCTCAATGTCTCTTGGAAATAGAATTTTATAGATACGTGGAACTAAGTATCTATGACTCGTGTCGTGTTAACTGTTATGTTAGTTGAAGAGTCATTGACATGAGTTCACTTGGATGGTTCAATCCCACTTTGAATTTGAAATATTAGGGCTTCTCTTATCGGGACCTTATCCTTTACTTGCGAAGCAGAAGAATACGAGAATAGAGGTTCTGCTTTCATTCTGTTCTTGAGAGGTAATGAGGACACATTCTTTTGAAATCTATGTACCTATTAACATACTTATTTCAAAAGATAAAAAAAACGAACCTCAAACACATGGGTGAAGCCCATATGTACACCTTCCTTAGCTGTGATTGTGCTAGCATTTTCTTGGAATATGCTTATGAGCCTATAAAATATAAGCAGTGAATAAGCTGAGTTACACGTACTAATCTTGCAAATAGGTTTGGAGAAATTCCAAAATTCAGAAGCTCATGACCAATACACTCTAGAATACACACAGACTCTATTGCACCTGTTAGGCGTGAATTTGTCCCTGTCAAACCACAAACACCTAAAAAAATGTTTTTTATTTTATTTTATTTTATATTTTTAATATCACTCAAATTTATCAAATTCAGGTTCCCCTTGTAGAAACAAACTGAATCGAACTAGCTCGACCGGATTGCCTTGTTCAGTGCAACGAATCTCTCCAAAGCCCGCTGCCACCTACAAATTCACTGCCCAAAACCCAATCAAGTTCTCAATATTAGGATCATGTTAGAAACTCCCTTTACCATTGGCTCACAAAATAATGTGGAAGCTCCCCCTCACACCTATGCACGTGGATCAATCTTAATTAGTCAGCCAAGGGCTCGGACAAGGTTGGCACATGTTTGGGTTAATTAGTTACAAGTTAGTTTAAATGGATTGAGTTATAGCTCAACTAGTAATACATTAATTACATGGATTAATTCGAGCATAAGTTATGATGAGAATAAATTTACAAAGGTCGTCCCTAAGGCCAATGATCGTCCATAGCATTGAATGCACTTAACAAAAGAACGGTAACGTGTGGGCCCAGCAAATGAATGACGGTTGAAGACAATAAATGTCTGATATTAATGAACATTTTACTTTAGGAATGAAGGAGAAGGCTATAAAATCCACAATGAGAAAGAAAAAGGTACGCACTCTAATATTTACACTCTTAGTCATATTATTCTCTTTAAATGATCCTATTAAGTGAATCTTTTCACAATTCTAACTTAATCATCGAAGGGTCTTTGAACAACACATCGGTGTTCTCTCCCTTTTTTTCATTTTCCAACTTTCCTTGTAATTTGATAGTTGAAAGAAGCCTTATCATCATCCATCAGATAAGTACACTGATGATTTTTGCATCCTCCGGTTATATAAAATATTTCCACGTAAGTTTAATGAAGTTATTGCCTTTGTGCAAGTTTATTTCTAGTCTTTTCTTTCTCTTGAAAGTAGAGATTACTTGAGGTATTCTCATCATTGGAGAAGGCAACACTTTTGAAGAAGTCAATCTATTCCCTACTCATCATACTCATGTAATCCTTCCTTTAAATCCATCATCAACTAAAATCCTAGCATTCTCTAAACACGTACCATCATCTTTTCATCATTAAGAACCCTTAAAAACCATACATACATGAAATCCTATAGTTCTTAAGACCAAGTTCTAGCAACTCAACCATCAAGAAACTCTTCTTATCCTTTTTCTCTTCCTTCCTCTCCCCTTTTTATGCAACTAAGGTATAAAGTATTCCACAAGGTTCATATAAGTTGTCTAAAAATTCCCCTATCCTTTTTCTCTTATCTCCTCCCCCTTTTGTGCAACTAAGGTAGAAAGTATTTTACAAGGTTCGTATGGAGTGGAATAGAGTCTTAACACAAAGGCACATCACGAAAATCACTCAAAAGTCAGGGAAACTTTTAAGGAATAGTGAGGTAAGTTATACTATACACACACATACTCTTTTAAGTAATATAAGACAGTTACTTTTTTTTTGGGAAAACAAAAACACACACATACAAATAAGAGACAATGGATTCTAACACTAAGTATTAGTTGAAACAATAAGATACCTAACTAAATAGAACTCTCCTATTCCTTTTTTTTTTTTTTTTTTTTTGCTGAGTAATATGAAAGAACTCTCCTACTATAAAACTTCTTGATTTGATACATTACCAAAAATCTAGCATTTCTTGTGGAAATGCCATTGGCAGAGTATTCCCACAAAAGAGGTTCTTGCTGGCTGTGGTTATATGGGAGATGTGACTTGTCAACTTTGCAATGGTGAGAGGGAATCAATCATTCATCTTCTTAGAGATTGTCCTTATGCTAAGGCCTTTTGGGAGAGCTCACGGGCTTCTAATTTTGTTCAAAACTTCTTCTCTCTAGATCTTCCTACTTGGCTTAAGATTAATGTTGGCAACAAATCAACATGGGAGAAAATGGGCAAATCAACATGGGACAACATGTTGAAACTCGATTTTCTCAAAATCGAGTTATAAAAAAAAAAAAATTCTGGAGCCCTATAATGGCGTTTTAAGGAGCCTATAGTGACGTTTTAAGAACCTATAGTGACGTTTTTTAACTTGATCTCCATAAAGTCAAGTTACATGCAATTTTTTTTCTTTTTTTTTTACCTATAACTCGACTTCATGGAGATTGAGTTACAAAACGTCACTATAGGTCCTTAAAACGTCACTATAGGCTCCTTAAAAATGCCACTATAAGTCTTAACTTGATTTTGAGAAAATCGAGTTTCAAAAGAGGGCCATTTCCCTAATTAGTTTGGGAAAGAGGGCAAAATGATGGATTGTTTTTTTAAAAAAGGCAAAGGCCAATTTTTTCCAATCAATATGGCATGAGTTTCTCCCATGAAATATTTTCTTTGCCTTTGTTTTTTGGAACCTTTGGACTAACAGGAAAAAAGTGATTTTTGAGAACAAACCTTTGAGGAGTAATCTAAAAATAGAAGTTCAAGTTGCTGCAAATGAATTCCTTTTTTGTGCTTCTCGCACATCCATGCCCAAGAGGAAGCAAATCCTCTAAGTTAGGTGGTCCAAACCTGAACCTGGATGGGTAAAGCTCAATAGTAAGGGTGTGCGCGGTTTGGTCGATGCGGTTTTTTTCCAAATTTATCACCAAACCGATAGGAATCAGTTTTCTCATAACCAAAACCGATGCACACCAACAATGATCGGTTTTCCGACCTACAACGGTGCAGTTTTTTGCGATTGGTTTCATCGGTTTTATCGATTTGAAATATAAAAAAAAAAAAAAAATGTTAGTCATTACTCAATCACAATTAGGTCCAACTATAACAATAGCATAATAATTTTTTTGACCAAATAAAGGTTTTACAATGAATAAATCTTATCAAAAATATTATTTGTATTTTATATTATCAATATCTTAAGTTAAGTTAGTATTAGTGCCTTAGCAAGGAAAAAAAAAAAGTCAGTACTAGTGCAAGCCAACTGTAAAGTGTAAATCATGTAAACTACAAAATTTTAGAGTATTCACATCAGTTTGATCACAAATTAATTAGAAAATACCAAATTACCTATATATGAGAATAGAGCAATAATTCATACTTTAAAGTTGTATTAACCTAAATAAATAAAAATCATATATACACCACCTTTAACTATTAGTTAAAAAGATTTTATTTTAATTTATAATAAGAAAGAAAAATTTTATACCATGTGTTTTATTGTATATAATTCATATACATTTAGGTAAACTTAAGAAGGGAGGAGTATTCTTATTATCTTTTTCTTTTCTTTTTTTTGTTAACTATGGACTTATTATCAAAAAAATGTGTAGTGGTTTTCTGTTTTTATTTTTTCAGATCAACGTAGCACTCTAAGAGCAACTGCATATTCCCATGCAAACTTTCCGTCTATTTTGCACAAAAAAAAAAAAAACTACTTTTTCTATTTTACACACTCATTTTTACAAAATATCAATATCAGTCTATCTATTTTACACATCTATTTAATAAAATATTCATTCTTTTACAATTTTTTATTATTTTCTCACTCACTACCCCTCTCTCTCACATACCCAACATTACCAAAAAATACTAAAATATTAAATGCACAAGTTACAGTAATCGTGCATATATGCATGGTTACTGTAGCACTTGTGCATTTATGCACAATTTTACCTTCACTGATGTGAGTGTTTTTTTGCTCAAAATGTGTAAAATGGACTACTTTTTGTATTTTGTGAGATTTTGCATGAGGTGATGCAGTTGCTCTAAGTTTTATAAAATTAAATAAAAGAAAAAAAAAATGTTGGATAACTTAGAAATCAAAACGTGGCATTTTCATTTAATACCCCCCACCTACCCCCATTTTCTTTTCATCTTATCTGTTTGCCTCATTGTTTTCTACTTTTCTCTTCATCAGTTTTTAAGTTTAACTCTGACTCTCTCTTCTGCAAATACGGAAGATTGAAGCATCAATGGCGATGCTAAGGTGTAATCTACCTAAAAAATATTACCTTATGTGTTGGGGGGCATAAGTTGGATTTCTTTCTAGTAATTTACTAAGAATTTTTTTCTCTTTTTTCCCTTAATTTTATCTCTATATATGAATCGGTTGGTACGGTTTATGGGTCGGTTTCGAAAATCAGCTCTGACTGTGCCATCGCATCGGCATCAGAAGGGTCATCAAGTTCTGTTCGCCAACATCGGCTCCTTTGGTTGGCCCAAAGTTCGGTACGGTTTGGGTGGTGAGGTTCGGTTTTGTCAGTGAGATTCGGTCACTGCTCACCCCTACTTAATACAGATGGTTCTTGTATAGGCAATTCGGGGTTGGCTAGTGGTGGAGGTTTAATCTGAGACCATAATCGGACTTGGATTAAAGGTTTCACTAGGTCCATAGGCCGAGCCTCTAGTGCAGATGCCGAGCTATAGGCGTTGATAGATGGACTAATGCTCTATGTTAATTTAAATTTATTGGCCGTTAAGATTGAATTTGATGCTATCATTATGCTTGGTTGGGTGTCTAGTAATCATAGTAGCAATTCACATCATTTCTCCCTTATTATGGATTGCAGGATTCACATCAACCAAATTCCTCAAGTGAAGATGAAGCACTGATACCATGAAGCCAACAAATGTGCAGATATTCTGGCAAGGATGGGAGCCGGTTCAAGCCAAGATCTTTTGTTATTTGACCGTCTGCATATGGACCTTTCTATGTTATTGTTTTATGGCTCTGCTATCATGTATTATGAGAGACCCCAGACTCTTTATGTAAACGTTTAGTTTCTTTAATGATTATTGTTTTCTACCAAAAAAAAAAAAAAACTCATTGAAATTTTAAATATAATACTTAACCAGTGATATTATTTTATGCTTAAACCATTAAATATATAAATTTATATATATATATTAAAATAAACACTAAGTTGCTCACGTGATAACAATGGCATATTTATAGTAGGTATTTTCACATGAAACAATACTTTAAGCATGGACGGAACTATATATTGGCCCTAAATTTTTTTTTTTTGAAAAATATTAGTATATTAATAGGTACTAATTTTGGAAATTTTTTTCAATAAAATTACACTTTGCCCTCCTTAACAATGCCATCAATTTTTTAAAGAGTAATATTATAGCCACAAACTTTTTTACAACATTTTTACAAACTATTGAAGTAGCAAATTCTTATTGGTTCGCACACTTGCATCACTTTTTACTTACCAATAATCACTTACCACATTAGCAATTTGTAAAAAATTTGTAGTTTTAGCATTTTCCTCCTTTTAAAAGCCATAAAAAAATTAACAAATTAAATCGAAAACAAAATATACAAGCCCAAAAAATTAATCCCAACAACAAAAATTACCAATAATAAAGCTAAAAAAAAAAAAATTAAGCCCAATCAACCTATTTTACCTAAAACAAACAACTTGACCCTTTTAAAAATTTTAAACAAAAATCCTTAATAGTAAAACAGTAAAGGCAAAGGCCGGAGCCGCCACACACAACGAGTAGCAGTGCCGGCTATAATGACCTCACCCTAACTGTGTAGATATTGTCCACTTTAGGGCCCACACCTCTCACAATTTTGTTCTCCACAAAGCAAATAGTCATAGTTATTAAACCCGGACCAAATGTTGACTCGGTCTATGAGTTGGGTCGCTAGGTTACTAATTCAACCAATGGGTCATTAGTCGAACCGTAGAGCCATGGCCAAATAATTTTTTTTTTAATTTTATATATAAATATATATATAAAATTAAGTTTAAAAAATCATAACCTGAATATGTAATTATAAAAAAAAGGCATATGCCTAAATTAAACTCGCTATTATAATTCAAAATCAATGTTTTATAAACAATAGCATTAGAAATTCTATAAAATTTACAAGGAAAATAAACGGATGTCATAAGATTGCAACAAAGCCTTTGCTAAATAAAATTTTGTTACATGTTTTAAAATTATATATATTAAATAAATAAAAAGGAAAATCTCAAACTCTTGTTTAAATTGTCATATTATTACACATTTAAATAATAAAAGAGTCAATAAAGTGGACCTAATAATGTAATTTTATACCATTCACAAACCCGGGTGGGTTTTATGGGTTAATAAAACCCACCCAGGTCACATGAGTTGCTTAAAAAACCCACTGGGTTACATTGGTTTTGACCGGGTCATGTACAGTTTTGATCTAGTTGATCACTGGGCCCAATCTATGCACTAGGTCACTGAGTCATCGGTCCGACCGGCCAGGCCAGGTCGGGTTTAATATCACTACACATAGCAGTGGGGGAAAAGACCTCTACACGTTAAAAGGAGGTCACACCTTACAAGCACATGCTCATGTGCTTCCCTAACGATATGGGATTCCATGGATTGCAAAACCCTCCACCCCTTACTGGTACACCCTTTTGGTTAGGACATGACTCTGATACCATCTGTAACGACCTCACCACAACTATGTAGATATTGTCCGCTTTGGGTCCCATATCTCTCACGGTTTTGTTCTTCCCAAAGCACATAGCAGTAGAGAAAAAGACCTCTACACATTAAAGGAAGATCACTCCTTATAAGCACATTCTCATGTGCTTCCCTAGGCAATGTGGGATTTCATAGATTGCAAGACTCTCCATCCCCCTTACAGGCACACCCTTTTGGGTCACTACACCATTCCCTAATTCCAAGTTCTAGCTCCGTCCCTGATTTTAAGGGAGTTTTTTGTTGAACTCAAATTCTCCAATGAGTTATATGTTACACAAATAACGGTTTACATACCAAACAATGTTCCAAGGGTTAAATCTCATACTAAAAATTAAAGGAAGTTTCGTGCTATGAGGAAAAACCGCATAAGCTTTTTATGTGTTTTTCCCTCGATGTTTCCTGTCTCAGTGTTACTCATCATATATCTTTGGTCTAGCTCTTGCACCTGCTATATATAATTTCAATCTATGAGACCCTTTCATTCGTATATCTATTGTTTAAGAAATATTAATTATTATAGAAAAGTGAAAGTAGGCACAAAATCGGTTTCTACGCATGAGGGCCATCAGCAAATGCAACTGAAATGTATGAGTATGATCGATGATATGGTGTTACATACTTATTGTAATACAAAGCATATTTCTGATAAAACAAAAAACAAAAAAAATACAAAGCGTATTTCTAGACTTACAAGTCTGAATCGAATGACCCCAGCAGCTCCAACTAAAAATACCTAAATCCTCCTACCAAATGAGAAAACTTCAATAAGAACTAACTGTCGATACCAAAGTCCCTACCAAATATAGAACGAGGAATAAGAAAAAGATGTATATGTTGTTTTCTTTTTGTGAGAATCGTATTGCTTTCATGTCCACTTCTCGCAAAAATTAACTATACAAATATGAAGAAAAAAAAAATGCTAGCAAATAGCAATCATCAAATTAACACGGGTTGGTATATAATGGTAATGGTATCAAACAACTAAAAGAAAGGGGAAGAAAGAACAAACAATTGAAGCTGGTCTCAACAGTTGTATGGCATCGATTCTTTTGGAGTGTTAAAGCCGTAAAGGTTAAGACTCAAATGGACTCAGAAAAAGTTCCCCCATGTTCCGTTTTTATCTAGTAATGCATTGCAGATTTTCAAAAAAAGTTCGCCCAAAAATATATACATGCATATTGCTTAATAACATCTTCATATATAAGTATACTCATATTGAATCATGTCAGGATGAGAAAGTAATTCCCTAAGGCTATGTTTGGTTGGAGTGATTTTAGGGAAGATGGAAAATAAATAAGAGAAAAGTAGAGAGAAAATGATGTTTTTGGTTGTTTGGTTGAGAGTGGAAAAGATGAGAGATTTTGGTAGGGTCCACAAGTTTTCTTTCCTCCCCCTCCAAAACACAATCTTTTCAAATTTGAGAGTGAAAAGTAGACATTTTAGACAAAATTGCCCACATTTTCATTTTACTTTTTTTTTTTTTTTTTTTTTTTTTGCTACCTCAACCTGGCAGTAAATGTGGCTTGCCTACTATTTGGGTTTTTTTTTTTTTTTTTTTTTTTTTTGGGGGGGGGGGTGTGGGAGGGGTGTTTAACTGGACGTTGAATTTAAAAAAAAATATGATTGTGGGGGTGGCATTTACAAAACGAACCAAGGAGCCCATACCAATGTATATGTTGGGCCAAGGGCCCAGTCCAAGGAAGAACTCCTCCTCAGCCAGGTAAGGCCAAGGACAAAGGAAACAGTCTACCATCGAGAGTGACACTCTGGACCATTCCATGGAATAGGATAAGTACTAAAAAAGAAAATGACAAAGGAAGGCATGGAAATATCTAAGAGAAAGCTGCTACTATTGCATTAAGTGCTCTGCAACTAACAGAACCATACTTTTCAGCTTTTACAACTACTCCTAACGACTTTGGGGAAGGGCTGATGGGACAAGTATCAGCACTATCAATCTAAATCTACACGTGGACGATGGAAATGGGGGGGGAGATGGTATAAAATAGAGGAGAAAGGGTGAACAAAAAGGGGGGACCAGACTGGTAACAGAGGATGACGAACAACATATTAAGAATCAACCTCCTCGGATAAAATTCGAGGACGTCTCTTCCCAGTAAACCGATGTTATCCTTCTTTCTTTATCACTTAGACCTGTTGGTCGATCGTATGATTCGCTAAGGCCCGAGTTTCCAACCCATTCTATACAAATTCATTGTATTGGACTCATTGGACCAAGACTCCATTCATTTTGGGCTTGAGCCCCAAATTGTGATCCTACAATGATGATGTGTGAATCAGTGATACACCATAGTACCATACAGTGCTTCTTCTTTTTTGATGTTTTTTCTTTTTAATTTTTTTAATTTATTTCTTATTTTTTATTGGACATGAATTTTCCTTTTTAATAAACTTTGGGTGATTGCATTTTTTTTGGTTGGTTGTTTACCTTTTTTTTTTTTTTTTTGATTGAGCATTATTTTTAAGGACATATGGATAAATTTATACAAATTCCATTTTCTATCATCTCATTTTTCTTTTCAACCAAACAAAAAAAGTTTTCCATCCCTCAACTTTTCCATCCTTCCAACCAAACACAAATGAGAGAAACTAAAATCTTTTCTAGCCTCCCACTTTTCTATCCTCCCAACCAAACAGACCCTAAATTTTAATATCTGTATCTTATGAAGAGGCTATAAAACTACATGAAGTTCGAAGAATTAATATGTAATCGGCCAAATGGCATGTGGATTTTGGGAAAAGTGAATAGTGATTACTTGCCGTTTTGAGGTGCGAGTGCATGCTGTTTATGGAGTCTGAAAACCATTGTAAGAGTTAGTGGGCTAGGCCCATCCTAACATGAAAGGGGCCCTAGTTCATGGCTTTGTTCTTGGGCTATTTTTTTTTTTTTTTTTTCCTGAATATTGCTAGCCATCACCCATCGATTAAATTATGAAAGGTTTGACCCTGATCCAAACATTAAATTTGAATTTTATTTATTTATATATTTTTTGTTTTGGAGAATCAAATTGGACTAGGTATTATTTATCTTCTAGGAAAATCATAAACAATAATATTAAAAATGTCTGCAAACTTCATCCAAACTAACAAAGGAAAAGAAAGTCTAGCTCTCTTATTTAGAGCATGAGCTACAAGTCACCAAATAGCTCATTGCCCATTACTCGACCCAGTAGCCTGACAACCCACTGCGCTAATGGACGGCCTAGCCCGTTGTTGTGAAGGCTCATGGGTAGCCCACTAGCCTAGTGGGTTAGGTCGTGGGCTAATTTCTGTGTCCATGGGCGTCTGATGGGCTAGCTCATTAGCCCAACCAGTTGGCTCAACCCGATAACAAGACCATTTTTTTCAAAATAAACTCTTATTTTTACTACAGTATTTCCTTGCTTCCTAGCATTAGAGAATGAATGGTTTACTATCGATCTAGCAGTAGACTTATCATACGGCTTAAATTAACTTAAACAAATTTATATAATGTGGATTATTTTACCCTCAGAAATGCTTGAACCAAAAATTTTGAATTGTGCAAAGTAGTTGTTGGACCACATTAACATCCACATCATACAAGAGAACTTAGTGCTTTTCTTTTCAGTCATTTGTCCAGATTAAGTGAAGGATGAACTTAGACAACACTTTTGTCTTGAGGGCATGGATAGACCTCTTTTACTGTAACTGCACCTAACTTCAAGCAGTACTCCTTCACTTTCCTGTATCATCTCCTTCCTCAAGTTTGCTTCGCGACTTTTTGGGGTTGGTTCTTTTTCATTTCTATATTAAGAACTATTTTGGGGCTGCTCATGCTTCAGCAACTCATACGGGGGCCTAGTGAATAGTGATCTTTTTCAACAAATCAATGGACGGAAAAGCAATAGGCAGAACCAAAGCCTAAGGTGCACAATAAATCGTTATTTTTCCACCTTTTCTTGGGGGGTCAAACATATAGCTGAGATCAAATTAAATTTGAACCTAGGCAATCGAACTGGGTCGAGACAAACTGTATGCCTACCCAATGTACATAGCTTTGCCCAAGGGAACTCAGTCCCAGGATTGTTTCCTAGGAGTTAATTAAGAGGGGCAGAACCAGTAATTTTGCTCCCAAAGGCACAATAGTAATTTGAATTGTTAGATATTTAAATTGGGATACAAAACAAATCTTGATTTCCTAATAATTATAACAATATGTCATGGACACTACAAAAAAATGGGGCTATCCCAGCGTTTTCAAAACCGTTAGGATAGCCCTAAAAAGCGCTGGGATAGGGTCAAAATTCCTATCCCGGCGTTTTTTTCCTCGGCGCTTCAAACCGCTGGCTTTTGAGTGTGGGGATAGGGTCACGCGGACCTGTACCAGCGCTTTTCAAAAGCGCTGGGATAGGTCCCGGCGCTTTCAAACCCTGTTCCGGCGTTTTTACTTGTGTTGGGACAGCCTTTATGAAAATGTGAATATAACCTATACCAGCGTTTTTACTACTTGTGCCAGCGCTTTTGAAAGCGCCGGCATAGGTTGTACCTATGCCAGCGCTTCTAAAAGCGCTGGTATAGGTCATGGATGAATAAAATTTAAAAGGCCTATACCAGCGCTTTCAAAAGCGCTGGCATAGGCGGTACCTATTCCAGCGCTCTCAAAAGCGCTGGGATAGGTCATTTTTTTTTTTTTTTTTAAAAATTTATATTTTTTGAGCACCTGTAATGTACCTACAATACATATTTTCCAATACCTATTTTATAGCAACGGTAATGAACCACAATTCATATTTTCCAATAGCAAATACAATAACACATTAAACCAAGAAACTAAATATATTTAATTACACCATATCTATAATTACATCCCAAATGTCTAGAATGTTATATATACACAAAATAAAACATCCCAAGTGTCTAGGATGTTATGAGGCGCACCTACACTACAATTTCACCATTGCACATTGAGTTTCAAAAATATAAGTCACAAAACAAACAATACTCCTAATAGAAAATACTCCACCTTTTCTCTCCAACAACCACCCACCACAGCATACTATATGTATTTACTTAGACAAAATACAAGAAATTGACAACAAATTGAACAACAATATGTTAACATTCACAAAACAAACAACACTCCCAATATATTCCACCTTTTCTCTCCATGCAAGCCACCTGCTTGCTCCTAAACAACAACCCACCACATTATTTTACAATTTAAGGGAATTAAGAAGTAGATCTTACTCACCCTTTAGCAATCCCAGTGTTTGCCCACGGAAAGAAGAATGTAAACTTCAAACAAGCTGCCACTCCTGCAAAAGAGAAATGACCATTGCTCACTACTATGATAACTTAAATGACGTAAATTAATCCAACTAGCTTTTAACCTGCACAATGCGCAAGATCATTTTATGTATTAATGAGCTTACTTTCAATATAAACTTAGTTCTCATGCTTCCACTACATGCATTCAAACCTAAATAATGGTAGCATATTTAAACATATAGTATCCAATATCCCCTAAAATTTTTAAACATCTCTTCAAATCACTTCATGTGTACTTCCCTCATTCCAAATGCACCACATCAAACACAGTGGGACAATTGTGCAACAAAGCTACCCTTTCCTTTTCCAACCCACCCCTTTCCAACATTCCATAAGGCACAACATGGTTTTGGGCATGAAACAGAATGTGCAAAACAAAGCAAACACCAATAATCTCTATAATTTCAATAGAGAAATAAAAGCAAATCACTAATTTTAAGAAACAGAGAGAAATAAATTGTAATTTATTAAAAAACCTACCCAACCTAGGGTAAAGTTTCTATATGTCACACACAAGTAATAGAACTTCAAACACACAAATTCATAATTATCAAATAATTGATGCTAAGATGAACACATGTCATTCCAATAATCCAAACTCATAGGGAATCCTAAAAACAAATGTGGATAAACATAAACTCACTTATGTATTTTCACCTTAATTAAATTGTAGTTCAAGCTTTCCAAAATTTTGTGATGGAAGAAGGGAAATTTATCATACAATTTCATAACACAAAAACCATTATATGAGACTTCTGTGTCTAACTTATAAGCAAAGACTAAAGAGTCCTAGGTTTAGTAGTAAACAGTTTAATGTTTTGTTTAGTTCAAATGATTTTAAATACTTAAGTGAATATAATTCCAATAATATCATAGAAATAGAAGAAGTCCAATAATATTCTTCAAGAGATAGTTAATTTAAAATTTTGAACACATATAGTAATTTGAAATTTTGAACACATATAGTATAAGCGTTCATTCATAAATTCTAAATAATTTAAACTATAAGCTTCAGCAATTCCTAATTGGAAAATATAATGGATCAAGTATTGTCATTATAAAAAAAAATTAAACTAAAATAACACAATGATGATAGTACAAGAGTGCTAAACTTTATTCAAGACGTATTATGCTGGCCATTATTGGTTTATAACTTTTATAAGTCACATGGCATTTATGTGACACACCTCTATTAATTATTGTTAATAGCATATGGATTAAAAAAAAAAGGTTTGTAATTAAACCAATCTTCCTTTTTTTGGTTAAATAATTTAACCAATCTTAAAGCACAAGGTATGTGATTAAAACAATAGAGGTGAGAGAGTAGTTGTTGAATTATAGTTCATGCAAGTTGAGTAGTGAAGATTTTAATGTAGGGGATTTGTTACTCACAGTCACTTTTGGGCTCCCCGAACCTCTATCTGAGGATTGTGCAAGACTCTCAATGTCCAACACAACCGTTACTGTTTTATCTATGGCTGTAATGTCAGTCTGCAGAGTTAATCAAATATATGTATGTATTAGAGGTAAAAATAAATTGTCAATAAGAACTAGCTAGTAATCTGATACTTATACTGTCATGATTTATTCTATTCAACAACCAGTAGGTTACAAGTTCTCTTTCTAAATCTTTATCTATATCTTAAGAGAATAGCATATCAATTTTAACAAATTAAAAAACATAAAAACAAAATTTAAATCATTGTGAGAAAGGGAAGCTTTAGCCTGAACCCTCAACAGCTCATTATGAATCCAAAAGACAAGATAAGGCCACAACACACAAACACACATGCTAAAAAATTTCACCCCTTAATTTGAACCACCTCTGAAGTATAGGGTTTAAAATGTAATTTGCTCTAAGATTTATTGATATTTGTTGCCTATTTATTTCTCAATATGATAGACCACTTTTCTATAGTCTTTAGAAATGACTGCAGTCACTTCTAAAGACTGCTTTAAACTATACTAATAATGGCTGTAATCACAAGAAATTCATTAATCTGAAACAATTTGGTGAAATAATTATTATGTATCATTAAAGGTAATGTATGAAACACAACCAACTTAACTAAACTAAGTCTTATACCAATTAATTAATTTAGGATAATCCTTTAATTAAAATGAAAGAAAATAGTATATTCTAAATGACATTTAATCATTAAAAAAAAAAGTGGAGTGGCATTTCAAGTATATGCTTTTCTTTTTATCTTAATCAAAGAAGTATCTTAAATAAATGTTATGTTCACTCCACTTTGAATGATATTTAATACCCCTTAAGCATACTAGATTTTTAAGGCTACAGCAAGAAAAGCGAATGACAAAGAGAAAGATTAGTGACTTGTGATTTATCCACTAAAATTGGGGGGGGTGGGGGGGAAGAGAGAGAGAGAGAAATACGTCAGAAAAAAGAATGAGAATTTAAAATAGCTAGGTTGCCATTAATAGATCGGTAAGAGTTCGTGAAGTAAACCATTTCAAGCATCTACACAATTTATAGACATGAAAAATTATAGTACTAGAACCAAAACAACCACCACCACAACATAACAATAATTTTATATTTTTTGGATAGGTAACAACTTGACAATCAAAATTTAGATCTGATATGAAATCAAAAATCAGCATGAGTACCAAAGAGATTACAATAGATTCAGTAATATCACCCAATCAGACAGAAGGGCATACGGCAAATTTTCTAAGAAGAATGCCCGTGGTACAAAAACGAAGCTTTGTTTTTTCACTCTTGAGATCACAAAATTAAAGCAAATATAAGTGATACAGTTGACATATATATATATATATATATATATATATATATATATATATATAACGTGAAAGGTACATTTTAATTGGCACTGCTAACATGATTACTACTTCAGTTTAGTCCTAAGTATACTGATGGTGATCAGTAACTCTCTTTGCTAGTTTATATACCCACACCAAACAAAACATCAAACACTTGATTCTATATACTATAAAGAACATCTCAGCCAAACACGTCAACATCAGATTACTAACAAAAGAAAAACCCAAAAAGAAAGACACATAAGGCAGGATTTGAAATCACAACTGAACTCCAAAACTGTATGTCTTTGAAAAAGATTTAAGATAAGTGAAATGGATTGTGTCAAACTATAGAATACTGAGAAAATAACAACAAAATGCAGTCAAAGCAATATAAGATGATGCCTCTGATATTATAAGCACCATTAAAAAACAATTAGTGGAGCAGGCATATAAACACCTTGCACTATCAAGACGGACTTGATAACCAACCAAAGAACCATCCTAACCTGGTGAAGGTTCACAACACTCATCAGCAACTCTTTCAGCCACAGAAATAGCCTACAATACAACATAGCAAATATAAACTACAGTTGCCAAGTAAGAAATAAAAGCCTGCCCTGTGTTTCAGTATAAAGCAATCTCAAAATTAAAATTATTTGCAGAAAATTATGCAACAATCTATCTCCTAATGATTAACATAGCAGTCTTATAACATAGTATCAACCAGTCCAGATTAAATATGTTTTTCGAGGATTAATAACAATAATCACACAAAGGATGGTTAACAAACAATGAGGATAATAAGTTAAATAGAGATAATATGTTTCCACCAGTGCATTTGCAGCTGTCATATTGCCTCATAATGCCCCTAAACAAGGCTCAAATAGATCTGCAAGGTAGAGCCAAGCAACCAAAGCCACCATCAAGACAATATTTGCAAGGGAAAATGACTACCAACTACACGATTTCAAGCAACAGGGTAATGATTTTAAGTGTAATAATCAGATAGATGAAATATTTTAAGTTATACCAATTTCCTTATATCAGAGAATCGAAATTAAAAAAAAAAAAAAATGTACAGAGACAGATTAACGATTTTTGATGTAAACCTTAGAGAAAATTTTTGTTAGCACTACTGCCACCTACAGTTCCTCCAAAATAGAGCAAACTTTAACCAAAATAAAAAATAAAAAGCCACAAAATGAACTAAACTTTAACCAAAACCAAAACTAAAACCCACACAATCAACCAATAGTTACACAAAAATATACACATAATCCAAACCAAACTTCAACCAAAATCAAAAATAAAAAATCAGAAATTTAACAACAAATATATATACAAATATTGCTACAAAATAGAAATGAGAGCTAGAGAGACTTACCTTGCTTTGTACAGAGGCAGATTAACGATTTCTAATGTAAACCTTAGAGAAAATTTTTGTTAGCACTACTACCACCTACAGTTCTTCCAAAATAAAGCAAACTTTAACCAAAATCAAAAATAAAAAGCCACAAAATGAACTAAACTTTAACCAAAACCAAAATTAAAACCCATACAATCAACCAACAGTTACACAAAAATATACACATAACCCAAACCAAACTTCAACCAAAATCAAAAATAAAAAACCAGAAATTTAACAACAAATATATATACAAATATTGCTACAAAATAGAAATGAGAGCTAGAGAGACTTACCTTGCTTTGTACAGAGGTAGATTAACGATTTCTGATGTAAACCTTAGAGAAAATTTTTGTTAGCACTACTACCACCTACATTTCCTCCAAAATAAAGCAAACTTTAACCAAAATCAAAAATGAAAAGCCACAAAATGAACTAAACTTTAACCAAAACCAAAATTAAAACCCATACAATCAACCAACAGTTACACAAAAATATACACATAACCCAAACCAAACTTCAACCAAAATCAAAAATAAAAAACCAGAAATTTAACAAAAAAATATATATACAAATATTGCTACAAAATAGAAATGAGAGCTAGAGAGACTTACCTTGCTTTGGGTAGGGTTTGTGGTTTTGGGTAATATTTTTGTGTTTGAAATTTTGGAAAAAAAATGGTGGGTTTTGAGTAAAGAAGAAGAGAGGAGGAGGGGAAATGGGTTAAGGAAGAGAGAGAGGGAGAGGGAGAGGGAGAGAAAATGTGAGTGAGAGGAAAACATCTGAAGCAAAGAAGAGGGAGACCAAAAACGAGAGGCCAAAGTTGTGGGAAGGTGAAAAAAATAAGTGGGAAGTCTGAAAATTTTTAAGTGGTACGAGGGACCTATCCCAGCGTTTTGGAGAGGCCTGTCCCAACGCTTTTAGAAGCGCTGGAATAGGCGGACCCTATTCCAGCGCTTTTAAAAGCGCTGGGACAGACCTCTTTTCATAAGGGAACGGAGAGACCTGTCCCAGCGCTTTTAAAAGCGCTGGGACAGGTCTCTCCATTTCCGTATGGAGAATGAGTTGTCCCAGCGCTTTTAGGACAGGTCATTCTTATAAGGGAATGAGAAAGACCTGTCCCAGCGCTTTTAAAAGCGCTGGGACAACTCATTCTCCATACGGAAATGGAGAGACCTGTCCCAGCGCTTTTAAAAGCGCTGGGACAGGTCTTTCTCATTCTCCATAATGGAAATCAGTAACCCTATCCCAGCGCTTTTGGGCTTCCTATACCAGCGTTTTTGAAAAACGCCGCTATAGGCCTCCTATGGCAGCGCTTTGTAAAGCGCCGACAAAAAGCGCTGGTATAGGCTTATCTATTACGGCGGTTTGTAAAAACGCCAGGAAAAAAACGCTGGGACAGGACGATTTTTTTGTAGTGGGATCTCAATCGAATCACCTAATCAAAAGATATCATCAAAACAATTATTCACAGTTGTGAATTGTGATACACTCACACAATGGACCTACAATCACATATGATTTTAATCATTTAATTTTGATTAGTTCCAATAAGAATTAATATAAATTTAATTAATACAAACTTGATTGGATTTCGTATTTAAAATTCATGCGGATACATACACGTGTAATAAAAAATTTGGTCAGTTCAAGACAGGTTTTTTTTTTTTCCTGGTAACAAGCTAGTTACGCTAGCTTCAAATCCCGTAAGTCTGCTCAAAAGCATTTCACACTCATAATATGTTGTTGTTAGAAGAAACATTGTAATTCAAGAGTTGGCTTTGGGAGGAAAAGGTAATTAACATGGCATAAAATCAAATACTTGCAATAGATTCATTCGAACGATTCTGGTAAGATCATCAATCCATCTTCTTTCTAATATGTGGTTTTCAATCCATAATCTTCTCTTTATCCTTGTTGTAGTCTCGAGGGAAAAATCAATGGCAAACATAAAAAGCTAGAAAAAGACAATCAATTGCATAAAAGTCAAATTGTCTTTTAACATACCTTTATCTCTCTGTTGGGAATACCACCTTGATCTCTTCACATTTGAAGAACACAAATAGCAAATTAGAATAATATATATATATATATATATATATATATATTTTTTTTTTTTTTTTTGAGAAACAATACATAAATAAATTAGAATCCACATTATCATAAGAAAATCATAACCAAACCCAATTCAACCAAGAAATGAAGACAGTGAAACACCTTTCTTTTCTTCTTCTCTTGTAATCATTCCATTACATGTGTATAAAAAGCTTTACTTTATTTTCCATCTATATTCTTGTTCTTAACGTATTGCTCTCTTTATTTATTTATTATGCTCTTTATTGCTCTCTACATCTAAAAAATGTTTTCTACCATTTTTCTTTGGTTGTCTTCTCACTTGAAAAAACAATCCCAACATCTATGATAAATCTTCACATTTCTAATTAGACGGTATGCGGTGGCCTTGTCCACATGCGTCCGATGCATGACCAACATTAGTGGAAAAATGAGGCTTTATCATACACGAGTTTTTCCTAAATGGGTTCTAAATCTTGTTGCTAGGCACAATATGGGTATGTTTCCTAAAAGGGACCCATAAGCTTGATGTGACAAGATTAGAGCTTATTTAGGAAAATTTACTAAAAAAAGAATTTCTAATAAACCTTTACATTATTGTCTTGTCTTTAATTCCGTTATTTTCCAAGCACTTTACATTATTGTCTTGACTTTAAATTCATTTATCCTCCAAGCACTTTACGTTATTATCTTGTCTTTAAATTCCTTTATTTTCCAAGCACTTTACATTATTATCTCGCCTTTAAATTCCTTTACATTTCAAGCACTTTATTTTATTGTATTCCTTTACAAATCAAGCACTTCACATTATGATCTTGTATTTAAATTACTTTAACTTCAAGCTCTTTATATTATTGTATTGTCTTTAAATTCCTTTAATTTCAAGTTCTTTACAGTATTGCCTTGTCTTTAAATTCCTTTACATTCAAGTCTTTAAATACTATGCCCTTTATTTATGCACTTTTATTTTCCACCTTCCCTTTCTCATGAGTAATGGGATTTAAGGGTGCTAGTTCTTTAGCTAGTTCCATAAACCCTAGATTACCATAGAGCAAAGAGCTTGGGTAAAAAAAAAACCTCTAAAAATTTCTTTTCTAAAAAGATAAAAATGGTTTTTGATGGCCATCCCTTCTAAAAAAAAAAAAAAAAAAGTTTTCAAAAGAAGTTTCTTCCTAAATCCCCAAAAGCCTTCCAAATGGGCATTTTTCAAGTCTTTTTCCAAAATCCCTTTTTCTTTTTCTTTCTTCCAATATGATTTTAAACACAAATAGATTTGGCATATTTTCTTAAAAACTCTTGGAAACCCCTTTTTGAATTTCTCTTAAATGTATTCCAAGCTTTATTCCTAAGCATAATATGGGTATGTTTCCTAAAGAATGGTAGAAGTTTTCAAGATTCTCATCTCTCCATAAGGAAAAGAACCCATAAGCTTAGATTATGTGATAAGGCTTAGAGTTTATTTAGGAGTAGTTCCTTAAAAAAAATATATAGAGAAAGCTGTTTTTACACTATGTTATTCAAAAATGAATAAATACCATGGATTTTTGAACCTAAAGCCTTTGTTTCAAAAGAAAACCCATGGAAACCATTTTCTTTAAATCAAACCCTTTTTTTTATGCTTCAAAAGTTTTTCCAAATAAGTTGTTGATTCCTTTGCTTTAGTTTTCAAGCCTAAACTTTGTTTTCTCATGAACTTTTTGCATATTTTACAAAAAAAAAACCAAGTTCAACCCCTTTTGAAAATTGGATAAAAATCATGATTTTCAATAAAACCATGGAAACCATTTTCCTAAAATAAAATGGTTTTTAAACCTTTCTTCAAATAATTTCTATCCTAAAAATTGGAGAAAAATCATGGTTTTCAATAAAATCATGGAATCCCTTTTTTGAAAGCACAACCCTTTTCCAAAAAAAAAAAAATGCTTTTATACCCACATGCTAGTTATACATATTTAAATTTATGTTGTAAATATTCACATGCTAGTTGCGTAATATATATTATACCCACATGCTAGTTATACATATTTAAATTTAGCTTTCACATGCTATGTACATATATTTCACATGCTTTGGTTGTAAATAAATCTTTGAAATAAATATTCATATGGTACATTATAAATAAATAAATACTCACATGTACATATATATATATATATATATATATATATATATATATATATGTATATTTGTGTGTGTACAAAAATCATTTTCAAAAATCAAATGCTAAGTATCTAATTTTTTTCATTAAAAATATAACGTTTGAATTAAAATTAAAATGGGGTACTATCATTTGGATAGGCAGTGTGGGGTACCTAACACCTTCTCCACCCGTAACCGAACTTATGAGTCCAAAATCTTTGATCCGAGACTTTGGTTTACTTTAATTAATTAATAACCCTTAAATTGGCTTTATTTAATTAGGCAATTAAAAAGAATTAGACAAATAGGTGATCAATCACACCTAATTCAAAACCAATGATTGGTAGTGACTCCAAAAAAATAAAATAAGAAAAAGAGACTTACACACACCTCACTCTAGAAACACGTGTGGGAGGATGAATATGAGCCCAGGCCGAGAACCAAAAGCCCAATAAGATCATTTTTAGAAGGATAGGCCCAGCCCAAATACACAAATAAGGATGAAGTGATCTGATAGATAGAGAGGAATCTCCTGGAATCATTTACACGAAGACCCGGCCTGACTACAATTATCGAGGTCTGTTGCCGAGGTGATGAACTGAGCCCTACCTATGACGTATGACAAAAGGACCACAGATAACCATTTCCCCTTTGAACCAAGGTGCCACCTTCAATCAAAACTCACCTCGGGAAACACCAAGAAGAGATAAGGACCATTGGAGCAATCATCTCCGCATTAATGAGGTGTTATCACCTAATCTCTACCACATTACATATTGATTGACTAGCCTGAACAGTGGAAACACCCTTAAAAGTCGTATTTCATGATCACAGAATGGTAGAACAGAGGGATGATGGGACAAGTATCCCCCAAATCCAGCTGTGGAAAGAGGAAAGTGAAAAATGCCTATAAAAGGAGGAGAGGTGCAACAGGAGGGGGGATTCAAAAAAATTTAGTAAGAAAGCTTAAAGAGGAACAAGAGAGAGAAAGCTGTAATAGAGCAATATGTCTAAGAGTTTTTAGTCTTTAATCCTATCCCTTGTACCTCGGAAATCATGTTTATGTATCTATAAAAGCCTTTTTGGTCCTTATTTTTCAATTTGCTGTTTAGATCTTCCAATGTGAAATATTTGCCATTCTTTTTATAAATTAATTGTGTAAGTCATTTTTGTTATCATTATTCTCTTAGTTGTTGCTTTTGACCCCCACAACATGCATACAAAAATATGAAACATATATATATATATATATATATATGTGTGTGTGTGTGTGTGTGTGTGTGTGTTGTTTGTACAAAAATCTTTTTCAAAAATCAAATGCCAAGTATCTAATTTTTTTATTAAAAATATAACGTTTAAATTAAAATTAAAATGGGTGTTATCCTTTGGATAGGTGGTGTGGGGTGCCCAACACCTTCCCCACCCGTAACCGAACTTCTAAGTCCAAAATTTTTAGTTTGAGACGATTTACCTTAATTAATTAATAACCCTTAAATTGGCTTTAGTTAATTAGGTAATTAAAAAGAATTAGACAAATAGGTGACCAGTCACACCTAGTACAAAACTAATGATTGGTGGCGACTCCAAAAAAGACCCCCCCACACACACACCTCACCTTAGAAACACATGCACACAAAGAGTCAAATCACCAAGGACCCAATGTGCGATAAACCAAAAAAAAGGAAAAAGCCTTAAACCAAGCTTTTTAGGCCCTTTTTGGGGTATTCACACATACGTGTAATAATTGGCTCAGTTTAAGAGAAAGTTTAAAATTTAAATTTTCCTTTGTAATTAATTGGCTTCTCTTTAACAAATTGTAAAATATGTTTGATCAAATTTTAGGTTTACCTTTCCAACAAAAACCTAATATAACTATAAATATAAATATAAACATAAACATACATAAACTTAGTCCATTAAAATTGCAAAGAAACATGAAAATTTCTCTCAAAAAACATAACTATGTTGCACACACACAACTGTATTGGATAATTTCTAAATTTGTTTGTAATTGGTACCTTGAAGTAACTATAATGAGTAATGGGGTTTGATATCTGTAATTTTGCCTCAAGGAAACAGTCAAACAAATAATAGGAAATGAGGATTGTTCTTATAACCAAAATTAATGAATTGAACTTATATAAATTCAAGAAAATACATCGATACCAAAAGACCATCACCACATAAATATCCACCCAATAAAAGACAAATGTAATTGGTGAATTTGAAACCAAAACAAATGAGAACCTAAAGTAACTTTAAAAAAACCTACTTTTCGTTATATACCATTGGATAATTTTTAGATTCGTTTATAATTGGTACCTTGAAGTAACTATGCTTAGCAAATGAGGTTTGATATCTGTAATTGTGTCTCAAGGAAACAATAAAACAAAATAATAGGAAATGTGGATTGTTGTTATAACCAAAATTAATGAATAGAACCCATAAAAGACAAATGTAATTGTTGAATTTGTAACCAAAACAAATGAGAACCTAAAGTAAAACAAATTAAACAAAGATAATTAACTACATGACCAACAAACTTTACTCAACTCCTTAATTGCTACATAACTAGGTGAGTGATTTCTAGAACTAAGAAATATAGTAAACTATACCACATATGGTACATTTTACATAAGAATACTACTCCCAAATCCCCTATATGTTATCCTATATAACTCTGTATTAAGGATTCATGGAGTTCACTTTAAACGCACATATTGAATGATTAGATACATGTTTAACATGTTTCTAGTGAGTTACGAACTCCATACTATAAAAAACAAAAAAATAAAATACAATGGTAAAAATAATTATACAAACAAGGAGCCTAGAATTAGATATTTACATCCTAAATGATCAATTAAGAGCTCATTAACTAATGGAGCTAACCAATTGAACACTATATAAATTCGTGAGAGCTCTCAACTTATTCCAATCTGGGATTTGTTATAAAACATTGTATTTCATCCAATGACTTATTGGATAATTAGGACAATCAACCCCTTGAAATATTATAGATTATAGATAGTTTTTTTAAGGACTCAACGTAGTTCTTTAAAAAAAAATGCTAGAATTTTAGGTTTTTAAAAAATAATAATTATACTCATCTAATACCAATAATTACTTCTTTTCTTTTCTTTTCTTTTTTTGAATTTGGAGTGTGGAATAAGAAAAGTGGGAGATGTGAGGTGAAAAAACTAATTTCATTATATGATTGTGTATTGATAGGAGAATCGCTGGGTGGGTTCATTTTTTCGGGAGAGTTAAGCGAAAAGCAAGTGTTTTTGAAATTGGCGTAAATGCACTTTTGGTCCCTACATTTTGAGCCGTTTCTCGATTTAGTCTCTAAACTGATTTTGCTCCTAGGTGAGTCCCTTCTTTTTCATAGTTGTTTTTAAAATGGTCCCTGCCATCAATCCGGTTATGAAAAATGCTGAAGTGGCAAACATAATGCATTGTTGGCATGTTAATCACTAACGTGGCTAATAAAATAAGAAAAAAATATTTTATTTGATATTTTTTAAATGCCACGTCAGCATTTTCTGAATTAAAAAAAAGCCATGTCATATTAATTAAAAAAATAAAAATAATTTATATTTTTCAATTTCAATTCAATTCAAACTAAATTTAAAAAAAAAAACTTTTAAATCTAATTTTATTATTATTATTATTATTATTATTATTATTATTATTGCTTTCATTATTTTTTAGGTAAGAACACAAGAACTTGTTCTTCATGTTCTTCCCGAATCCAAGAACAATCAAACCCAGAACAAGAGCACAATCAAACCCAGAACAATGCAAAATTTCATACAAAATCCCTATCCTTCCCCAAAACCTCCAAAACATGAAAAAATCATCAAACCCAACCCCACATGAGAAAACCAACCCAGAAAAATCATCAAACTTCCAACCTAGAAAAATGTCAAACTCAGAAACCTCCAACCTAGAGCATGAACTTCACTCTTCATGTTCTTCTCCAAATCAAGACAAACCCAATTGACTAACCCACTCAAAATCAATCTCAGCACAAAAAATTCCAACACAATCAACATTGAAACCTCTAGGAAATCAAACCCATAAATCCAGAAAAATATACAAATCCGCATTAAAAAAATAAAAAATAAATACACACACACACACACAAAAACAAACCCAGAATTCACCATCAACAACACCCCACCGATTAACAACACCAAATCCGCAGTCAACAAACCCAAATCCACCATCAACTCGCCATCAACAACACAAAAGCACCAATGTTCTCTACCTTCCTTCTCCGACAAAAAACTCCTCATACAAAGCGACCTCAACCACTCCAATCTGGGGCTCCAACGCCATCGTTCTCTCTCACCCAGGTCGAGTTCATTTTTCCAGTGAAATCCATTGTTCCCATCATTTTCTCCGCATCAAGAGAGAAGCTTGATCTGTTGCCTTGATCTGCTCGCATTGATCTTCTCGCCGTTGGTCTGCTTGTGAGTTTGTGAGCTTCGGTGCCTAGTGGAGAAGAAGGCTGAGTTTGTGAGCTTAGTGCTAGAAAGTGTAGGGTGAAGAGGGAGAGAGGGAGTTTAAGATTAGTGGTAGAGAGTGTAGAAGATTTTTTTAAAGCTGATGAGGTTACCAAAAACAAAAACAAAAAGAATTAAAACGATTATGAATTTTTGTTTTTTAAGAAATGATTTTAGTTTAAATTAGATTTAACGTTTTTTTTTTTAAATTTAAATTACTTTTTAAAAAAAAAAAATTCTTAGGGTTAGCTTTTTTTATTAATTTAAATGCTAACATGGCATTTAAAAAATGTTAAATATATTTTTTAACTATTATTTTATTAGCCACGTTAGCAAACAGTGCATTCTGTTTGCCACTTCAGCATTTTCCGTAACTGGGTTGATGGTAGGAACCATTTTAAAAACGACTAAAAAAAGAAGGGACTTACCTAGGAGCAAAATCAATTTAAGGACCAAATCGAGAAATGACCCAAAATGTAGGGACCAAAAGGGCATTTCCACCTTTGAAATTTGAAATTTGACATGGTTGACCCTATTAACATAAACATAAACGTAACAATAAACATACAAACATATGTTATTATGCCTGCAAAGAAACATGAGAATTTTCCCTCAAGCATATCCATTCAGAATCGCATTTGTAATCTGAGTTTGTATCCTAGATTACTTTAAAAAATAAAAATTAAAAAACCTACTTTTTGTTATTTACGATTGGATAATTTTTAGATTCGTTTATAATTGGTACCTTGATGTAGCTCTACTTAGTAAATGAGTTTTGATATCTGTAATTGTGTCTCAAGGAAACAATAAAACAAAATAATAGGAAATGTGGATTGTTGTTATAACCAAAATTAATAAATAGAACCCATAAAAGACAAATGTAATTGGTGAATTTGTAACAAAAACAAATGAGGATCTAAAGTAAATGGTGATTTTTTGTGTGTTATAAAAAAAAATGGTGATTTTTTATGTAATGTGATACTTGCAGATATGATTACTTTATTGGCATTAAGGGCAGTCAAGAATTGCCCTAATAAGAAGGATATGACCATGGCATGGATGAGAATCAGCTATAATTGTGGGGAAATTGGGCATTCATTTGCTTAATGCCCCTAATCTTTTTGTGTTGTTTTTCACCTTTTGAGTTACTTTGTATCATTTCAAGTTTCTCTATTTCTGCTCAAGTTTGTCTTTGGATTATGTATTCACACCGTCAATTTAGATCAATTCTTTTAGTTGTTGTATTGAGTGATACTTCACATTGCATTGACTTGATGTACAAATTTTAGTTCAAGTTAACATAAAAATTGTTTTTAAAGAATACTTTAAGGTGGCTTTACACGAATTGACAGCTCATCTCTATTAAAAGTTTTTAAAAAATTCACTTTTAAGTCACTTTAGTAATCCCCTTATAAGAAAAATAGTAGTTCTTAATTGATTGTGTTTTGGGATTTATTGTAGATGAGACGTTTGGACTTTGGAACTGTCCCTCTAAATCTTGATCCATTTTTTTGGTAAAAAATATAAATCTTGATCTTTTAAACTTAATATTCTTTACTGGCAAACTAGCCTCTGAGCAAAAGCTCACGTGCATGCTCAGAGGCTCTTCTATTTTTTGGGTAAATGTTAATTTAGAGTATTTATTATAATTTAGAATTACTATATTTTCCAATCACAAAAAAACCTAAGAGTGTAACAAGTATTATATATATGTGTGTGTGTGTATTAAATAACCTCACACTCACATGCAAAAGAAGTGAGGTTAAGTCTTGTCAAATCGATGGCCTAATGTCATTAGACATGGCAATACGGGTCAGAATTTTCTAACCCGACCCGACCCGACCCGAAAAATACCCAATCCAAACCCGATTTTTTGACCCGAAGTAAAAACGGGTTAACTCGTGACCCGACCCGATTTTTTTGCGGGTCAACCCGACCCGACTCGAATAACCCGTGACCCGACCCGTTAAAAAAAATTCTCTAAAATTTTTTTTTAATTACGTCTTGATACTACGTGCATAAAGTACAAAATACCAAAACTAATAATAATATATTCAATGTTTATCACAACCATCAGTGCTACTGTGCTTGACAGTAGACAAGACAAGTCACTACACAAGTGACAAGGGTCAAGGGCCAACCGGCCAAGGCTGCCACAACCATTAAAAAAAAAAAAAAAAAACTCATTCAATGCTTGCTAGCTGTAGTCCATCACTCGGCCAAAGCACAAAATGCACCAACACAATTTTAATAAGTTATAATTATATGGGTTTGAAGGTAATTTAATTTTTTTTATAGTCATAATTATACCATTTTAATTCTTTATTGATTTGCTTTCATGGTACATTAAGTTATATTAAAATATTGTATTATAGATGAAGATGCTAACGAAATTGGTCAACTTGAGCTACAATTTGCAAGTATGAATATTTGCAGTGCTAAATCTGCTACCAACATTGAGTAGATTGATATTGAGGTGTAATTCTTATAAAATATTTATTTATTCTTCTTTAGTTAATATGTTATGTTTATCTTTAAATATTTTTTTGTTTAGTTTATCTTTCGAAGTAATCTAACTTTACTATTATTTTAAATGCAACAGGAACATGTGCACTTAAGAAGACCGATAACTTGCTACTTGCTGGCTTACTTGTTTTGTTTGTTTTAAGATCTATCTCTTTTTGAAGTTGTAAACTTGTAATTATTGCATTTTGGCAATGAACTATTAACATTAAAGACTTTTTCCATCATGAATTTATGACTATAAATAATTTTTGTCATGCTCAAATGTCAAAACTGTCAGAATTGGAAGGATATTAACAAGTGGCATTAAGTGCAATTCATTTGCTTAACTAATTTTATTCATTCTCTCTAAACAGGTTGTCATTGATTTGTTTTTGTAATTTAAAAAAAAAAAAAAAAAAACTTGTTTGAAAATACGGGTCAACCCGACCTGCAACCCGATTGACCCGCAACCCAATTGACCCGTTTAAAAATGACCCGTTTTAACCCATGACCCGTTTGACCTGCTAACCCGATTGACCCGACCCGAGCCCGACCCGCCCGTTTTGCCACGTCTAAATGTCATTACCCTTTTTTTTTAAAAAAATAAAATAAATAAATAAATAAATAAAGGGAGAAGATTAGATGGGACATGTGGCTGAGAGCATCTCCAGCAGCTTCAGCAAATTTTTGTACTGTTTGGAGAATGAACAGTGATATTTAGCTTTTACCTACGCACTTTTTCAAATACACTTCCAACAGATTCTCTATCCCATTCTCTATCTCATTTAAATATTATTTCTTCATTCATTATTTATTATTTTTTTAACAACTACACATCTTCCAACATTTTTTTATTCAACACCTTGATTATTATAATAGAAAAAAAGATTTGAAGAATGAACAGTAGCTCATCAAACCTGATGAGCTACTGTTCATTAGCAAAAATAAAAACCAAGTTTACCGAGTCTGTTGGAGCACTACTAGGGCATAAACAGTGCACAATTTCTCCAAATTTTAGCTAATATACCCAGATACCGATACTCCTGGAGATGCTCTGAGTAACTTTCTTCCACATGCACCACTCAATTATTTCCAAAAGAAAAGGTGCCTGAAAATTAGCCACAATCCTCACCAACTATACCTGAAAGATGCTAGTGCAATACTGCACCTTTTTTTTTTTTGCAGTTTTGGCCCATGAACTTATCAGTTAAGAGAAAAAATAGGGGAAAACTACTTCTCAGCTCTATAAATTAGAAAGGAACACGCAGGAAAAAAAAAAAAAAAAAAAGGAAGCACGCACAAAAAGAAGAGGAGCATGCAGATAGAGAGAAAAGACATAGCAAAACATAGAGAGAAGAAAAAAGAAGAAGAGAGACACAAATAGAGATAGAGAGCAACAAGCAGAGGAGGAAAACACAGCATCAGCATTAGGTTGAGATTTTATCAGTCCCTTTCTTCTCTAAATCTCTCCCTCTCCCTTTTCTTCAAATCTAAAATTTTGTTTGGTAAAACAAATAGGGTTGGGTTTCATGAGGAGTTTCTAACTCCATGCATGAAGCTTTAGCTTTAAATACAAGTCCCTGACTTGTAAATCCTATTTGAAAATTACCAAATAAAAATTCTCTCAAGTTTTGATTCAATATATTCTCAACTAGAGTCCTTAACTCTACCAAAATCTCTCTCTCTCCCTCTTCTTCAAATCTGAATTTTTGTTTGGTAAAACAAATAGGGTTGGGTTTCATGAGGAGTTCCTAAATCAATACATGAAGTTTTAGATACGAGTCCCTGACTTGTAAATCCTATTTGAACACTACCAAATAAAAATTCTTTCAAGCTTTGGTTCAGTGTTTTTTTCAACTAGAGTCATTGACTCTACCAAATCAAATTCATCAATGGAGTCCTTGACTCTACCACATTTTAATGGAATCCTTGACTCTACCATATTTTAATTGAGTCCTTGACTCTACCAAACTAATGGAGTCCTCGACTCCATCACGTTTCAATGGAGTCCTTGGCTCCCAAAATTATTTTAAATAAAGTGGGGATTCTAATTCCTTTAAAATCCAACATGACTAATTATTTGGGATTCGTAATTTCTTAATCAAGATTGGAGTTAATAATTCTCAAAATAAAATGACCATAAAAATTGATTTGAAGAAATTTTCCAATTCCCAATTCCTAAAAAAATGTTCATAAAAAAAAAAAAAAAAAAAAAAAATTGCTTCAAAGGAGTTTTCTTTCCCTTAATTAAATTTGGGAACCTCAATCAAAATATCATTAAAATTCCTACAAAGAAGCAAATGAAGGAAAAGGAAAATTGCTTGGACATTCAACTTCTCAAAGAGAGAATCCTTAGTTCAATTTCCATAAAAACATGGTCCTTAACTTATCTTTGAGAGTAAAATCAATTATCTCACCCAAAAACAAAATTAAGTCGATGCTTAATTAAATACAAATTATTTGACTTAAATGTCCATCATTTAAATTAGGCAAAATCATATTTGAGGATTTTAAATCTAAAACCTCAAATTAAGAACTACGAATTGGTTTGATCCCTGTCAAGGTTACGTAGGCAACCTAAATAAATTATTAGATAAAAACACATATCCCCTTAAACATGAAAATAAATGAACTTATGTACAAAGACGACGTGGTTGGAATCAAAGGGTCTTCCCTTGAAACAAGGGATGGTAATTAAGAGATACATTATCTTGAATGGGCACTACTCATATCAATAAAAGTCATACGTCAAAAGGCTTATGGGTGAAATTATGTTTGATGAATTTGACTAATTTGACAATTCTTGTTAAACACAATTTGACAATGTTTGTTAAACATAATTTAACAATTCTTTTTAAACATAATTTGACAACATTTGCTAAACATAATTTGACAATGTTTGTTAAACATAATTTAACAACTATTGTTAAACATTGGTTAACAATTTTCATCAACAGTTATAAAACATCGTATTTCATCCAATGACTTATTGGATAATTAGGACAATCAACCCGTTGATATATTATAGATTATAGATAGTTTTTTTTAAGAACTCAACGTAGTACTTTAAAAAAAATGCTAAAATTTTAGGATTTTGAAAATTAATAATTTTACTCATCTAATACCATTAATAATTTGGATTCCACTTTCTTTCTTTCTTTTTTTCTTTTTCTTTTAATCATAAACAGTAGAAATTTATTGTATGCAATTAAAGTTCATGATAATGATACAAAAGAATAACAATTTTGGGGAATTCAAATCTGCTGTCTCATCCTCTGTGTTACTCTTTATGTTCCACAAATCAAAATTTACCACATGTCTACTTATTTCATTAATACCTAATTTTATGCCTTCTCTCCTTTATATACCTAAAATAAATAAATAAATAAACAAAAACTAATACATCATAGCACGTGGCAGCAACACCACTACCAATCTTCACCGACACAGGTCGCTGGTGCTGCTAATCATGGCCATGCCACCTCTGCCACTAAACTCACATCTGCAACACAAATGGTTGTCCTTCACATCCCAATTAAATCAAATCCCTCATAAACCCAAACCCAAACTACAGTTCTTCTCCACTTGGAATAACTCACAAAAATCAAAATTGTTCTCAACTGGGTATTTTCACCACTTTACAGTCCATCCTCTCTTCTCCATCACCTGCCACCCAAAGCCCACAAATCTTCTGGACAGTGAAGACTTGGTAATGGGATGAAATTTCTCACAAAAAAAACAAAAAACAAAAAATCCAAACCATCCCATCAGCCACCACCAACCTTAGTAGGCACCATCTGGAGGAGATAGCGATGTCATCAATGCCTACCAACCACCTTTCTCCAGCACCCAACCACCGCAACACATCCCTTACCAAAGTTTGGATTTTTTGTTTTTTGTTTTTTATTTTGGTAACTGACCAACGGTGGTGGGTGGCTACCTGATGGTGGCTGTTGGCTATTGATGATGTCGACAATCTTCGCCTGGTGGCGCTGGCGAAAGTTGATGGTGGTGGTGGAGGACTGGTGGTGTGGTTGGTGGGATGTGGTGGAGGACCAGTGGGAGGGTTAGGGTTATTTGAAATTTTATTTATTTTAGAAAATTGAAGTAAAAAATGCTAAAAATTAAATATGAATTAAATACAACGCATATTAATGGAGTAGAAATTATAATAATGCTCTTCTATAACGCATTTATTATATTTATTAATGAAGTATAAAATGGAGTAGAAATTTATTAATAGAGTATAAAGTGGAGCAGAAAGTTATTAGTATAGTATAAAGTAGAACAGAAAGAATGAGACAAAAGATTTGGACTCAAAAGATTTGGACTCGAATTTTGAGATGTACACCCAGCTATACAATTTCATAAAAATAACCCAACAAACCATTAACACAAATAAGGCCACGTTATCCCCCTTCATTTTATCCAGCACTTGACATGTGTTAGCTATCAGTTTCTTGACTCCTTTGGTGATAGCATCAAGTATCTTCCTTTCAATTATATATACTAAGGTTTTTTTAAAGAAATTCTGCCAACAAATAGCTCGGTCACTGTATTATTATTATTATTATTATTATTATTATCATTATTGATGTGAAGACTAAAAATTTTAATCATGAGAAGATAAATTCGATACATCTTCAACCGAGGAGGCCATAAGCATACAAGGTGAATCTTCTACCCAAGTAGCAAAAGTTTTTTTTTTTTTTAAGAAGGAACTGTAAAAGTAGATAATCCTTTTTCATGTTAATTAATCCAAACTCCATCACTGTATTTGGTAATTAAGATTGTGATGATTAATTATGCTTGTGTTTAAATACGAAATTATATATTCTAGTATCAATTATTAAGTATCCATTACAATTGTGTTAAATATAAAAAAGAAAAAAAAAAAAAAAAAAATATATATATATATATATATAACTATCTATTTAAAGAGTGTCATTTAAAGAAAATATGTTGGCTCACGATTCAAATAAAGGGTTTAAATATGAAATAGAATTTTAATTCAAATTAAATAAATATATTTTAAAATAATGATGTATAAAATTATGAGATTTTAAAATTTTGTATAATATGATATTATGGAAAAATTATTAGGTACTCCCGAAATACCATAAATGCGTATTTCCCCCTCTCACATAAATAGTGGTTCCTACCATAAATTTAATTAGTGGAACCCACTATTCATATGAGAGGAAGAAATACTCATTTATGGTACTCCAAGAATACACAATAATTTTCCGATATTATGAGGTATCAAAAATTTATGTAACACCATATACAGGGCGGAACTACTTAATGTGTTGTGGGGGCCATGCCCCCCCCCCCCCCCCCCAAACTTTTCAATAATTAAAAAATTACCCTAAAATTTAGTTAAAATTTTCAAAAATATATGGATCCTCCCCCCTCCCCCCAAAATTTTCACATAATTCTCATGTAGTATTCTTAAATTGAATAAATTTTATTCTTGTTATTTCTTTGGCCCTCTCACTCTTAAAATTCTAGTTCCGCCTTGACCATATATGAAGTCAATTAAAACTATTTTGATCTTCTGTTTAAAAAAAAAAAAAAAACTATTTTAATCTTTCATATATATATATATATGTAAGGACTCAATTTGTGACGATCCCAAATGATATGGGCTTCGCACGTAAAAAAAGGTCCAAACAATATAATTTATAGAGCGTGGGTTTGAAAGGCTAGGCCTTGATCACTGGACGGTGGTTAGTCATGGTATTCATAGCGGTAACGTATCTAATAAGACCTTTCCTTCGGCACGGCTTGAGCGGCTCCGGTCTTTAGACCTTGTCCGAGGGGATTGGTATTCTTATAACTCTCCCTTGTTTAGGGTTCAAGGGACTGGGAGACGGTTTGTCCCCCCCCTTCTTGGGCGCACAAGCCTTTATATTATATAGCCCTCCTTGGTTGATCCTGACTCTCCATCTGTCGATCAGGCAGGTGCCTGTTCGAGTGCCTGTCCCATCAGCCGCCTTTCCCTACTTTCTGTTAGTTGCAATAACCGAAGCCACACTGTTCAGGAGTCTTATCCCTTCAATAAGGATAGGACGTTTGTGGGCGCATTCACTGTAGAGGTGACCTCCTCTCCTTGAACCATTCTCACTCCGTACCCCCACATGTGACCCATTTAATTCGCCTTTTCTTCTGGGGGTGCTTTTGAGGCTGCCTTTGATGACACGTCGTTCTTTCTTTTGAAGTCTTGAGATGCCGAGGACAGGGTCACCCTCGGCTGCACCTCTAGGCTATTTGAACTTTCACCACTCGTCCTCGGCAATTGCTTTCGTCGGCATTGGCCTTGAGTCCAGATGGAAAGTGGGCTGGGTCATAAATTTTCTGGCCCCACAATAGCCCCTCAAAATCCTGCTATCCGGGTCCTCGGCCGGATAGAAGGGTTTTGATGACATCAGGCCTCTGCCAAGGCTTTATCGATCCTTGTCGCCCATCGGTTCCCGAGACTCTTCGTCTGCCCGAGACACGTTCTTGGAGCCTTTGAAGGATGAAACGTGTCTTCATTAAATGCGGGCGGCTCTATGCTCCCCACGTTCAACGGTGCGATGTGATCAAACGGTGGAGTTTTCTTTGCCTTTATGGGCGGGAAAATTCGTGCAGTTACTTTCGATAGGAGGTATAAATGATTTTTGAAACTAATTTGTCTCTTCATTTTTGCACTTAAGAGTTCTAGCGCATATATCCAGGGTTCATCCAAACTTTTACCCAAATTTAAGTCTATCTCCAGCACAAAAAGCCTGTCCGAGGCAACTTTCCTCTTTTCTGTAAGTTCTCTGCCTCCACTAACTCGTACTTTTTCTTTGCTGGGTTTATTTTTCCCTTATTCCTTTCCTTCTTCCGTCACTCACTAAATTCGTTTAGTAGCGCTTGGAGATGATTAAATTGAGAAAATTGGTTGATACTGAAGAGGCGATGGAAAAGTTCATCACCGATTATAGGATTCCTCACAACGTAAGTTTGAGGCACTATAAGATGGGGGAATGGCATTCTTTGAGAAAGGCGGGCGAGGTGGTAATTCCCATTCTCGCCTTCGTAGAGGGGGGTATGAGAATCCCCATGGGGCCGGTAATGAAAGATTACCTTAGGCATTTCCGGTTAGCTCCCACCCAGTGTGCCACCAATATGTTTAGGATTCTGGGTTGTGTGGACGCCTTAAACGAAAAAATGGGGTTAAGACTAACCCACCATGACGTGAATTGGTGCTACAATCTCCAAAATTTGAAGGGCAAGTCTTATTACATGAAGATGAGAGACGATAGGGTTCGATTAATCCAGTGCCTCCCTGATTCCAACAAGGGGTTGAATAAGGATTTTCTTATCGTATCCGGGGAGTGGCACGATGGCCTTCCATGCCCAGTGGTGGAGGGAGAACCAGGTGGGGCACAGAGAGTAGACGGGTGCCAATCGTTTGCGCCGTTTTAATTTGGTGTGGTTCGATTACTAACCATGTATATGCCTCTTTTTGCAGATCCAGACGCCTTTCACCGTTTCACCTGATTAATCGGGTTGATTTGGAGACTGTTCTCCAAGCCGCAGTTTTTGTAAATGACGAGGACGGTCAAGTCAGAGCCGCTCACAAAATCCTAGGGTACGATCTCATTCAGAAGTCATTTGCCTACCCAAAGCACGTGGTTAGCGCTACCCATCCTCGGCTTCCAAAAATTACGATAACCGAACAAGGGTTTTTGATCTCCGAAGGATCTCCTATACCTGAGGGCATCCCAACTGTGGATTCTTCGTCGTCTCATCAGGCAACGGAGGACGAGGGTAATCTGGGTCCGTCCCAGAAAGGTTTTGAGGTATTCGACCAGGTTGACCCATCCGAGGATCCTTCTGGTGATCTGGGTGACCTGAATTTTTCTGAAGCAGAACTATTGTCGGTGGGAACAATCTCCCGAGCCGAGATGGGTCTTAAAAGGAAGCCCCCGACCAGCTTGTTTGACCTCATCAAGGGTCAGCCGGGGAAGGGTGCACAGGAAAAACCACAATCCAATGTTCCAACTCCAATACCTCAGCTCCAGCTCATCCAGACTAGGTCCTCCTCTACCAAGTCGCAGCCACAATCTCCCCGCCCCAAACTTCCTACTCCTCCTCCATCAGCTCTGCCCCTTCGGCCAGAGCCCACTGACTCAAAGAGAAAGAGGAGTCCCAAGGGGAAGGACCCCATGGATGGGGGAAAAACCGCATCCTCTCAAGAGAGGGATAAAGCCCCGCGAGCGCAAAAACAGTTAAAGATTGGGCACCAAAGCAAGGGGAAAGGGATCAAAGGTCAGTCCACGCCGAGTGCATGGCTTCCCGCCCCAATGCTCCATGGGGAGCCGTTGTTGGAGAGCGCGTCCATAAGGAACCTAGGAGACGGTGAAGGAGGTTATGTGGCCGACGCGTTAGGACGGACCATGCTGCTTCCCACTGATATGGAGGAGTTGAAGAATACGAGGATGCAGGAGGTTTTCCTCAGCGCGAAGAGGTACCTGGGAATGGTAAGACTTTTGCAACTTAAGGCTCTATCAATTTTTGCGCCCAGATCTTCGTTCACAATATACCCGTCTCAATTGGCAGGCTATCCAGGCCACCTATAGGATGGAGGAAGAAGTTAAAAGGCAGAGTAAGACTGCCGAGGTTGAACGCACCAAACGTATAGATGCTGCTCGGACCCTCAAAGCTTCCGAGACTGACCTCGCAAAGGCTAGGGAAGATTTAAAGATGGCTGCCCGAGACAGGGATAGTGCCTTGGTAGGCTTAACTGGAGCCCAAAATCAGGCCGAGGAACAAACAAAGCGCCTATCCACTGCCGAGGAGCAGTTGCAGATTGCTAGGGAGCAGATCAGTGATCTGAAGGAGAAACTGATCACGGCAAACAACGCTAAGGGCGTGGCTAAGTTTGCTAGGGATGAAGCCGTGAGGGCTAAGCAGGAAGTTGAGTTTGCCAGAACTGAGGCTGAAACAGCTAAGGACAAGGCCGAGGAGGAGGGCTATGAGGCGGGGGTGGCTGATACCCAGGCTTCCCTTAAAGCTCAAATCCCAGAAGTATGTAGGCTATACTGCTCCCAGGTCTGGGAAGAAGCCCTTAAACAAGCTGGGGTGGAAGCTTCGTCCGACTTATGGAAAGCAGAGCGCGTATTTTATCCCCCAGCCATCCGCGAGACCGCCTCCACCAGCTCCGAGGCTATGAGCGCCCCACGGGAGGCTGAGGCTGCTTAGCCAAAAGCTGCTCAGATCGTCGTCACTCCTAGCGAGTCGACAGAAGGAGGGGAGCCTCATGTTGCGACTGAAGTACCTGAAGGTTTGAATTTCGGGATTCCTCAGGAGTTCTCACCGTCTACAGTCAGTGACCGGATTTCCTGTGCCGAGAAGCCAGCCATCTCTGTTCAACCCCTTCACGCCATTACCCTCACTGATGTGCCCCGCGGCACCGACAATGATCTTGCCAAGCCCTCCCAGGAAGGAGATATCACCCCAGGTTCCGAGGCTAATCCCGCTCAGCTTTCCCAGGATGTGGTCAAAACAAAATTGAAGCAGTAAAAAGCCCAGGCCGACTTTTATATTTGTTTCTAGTTTAACTGTTAGCTAGTTTCCTTTTTGTTTTGAAGACTTTATAATTTGTTTGTAATTGAACTCCTAGCCTACATATATGAAATTCTTTTCCTCTTTTTTTCCTCTAAATTACATGCTAGTTATCCTTGCGAGTATTTATTATGGTTACGAATCTCATGGTTTTTTGATCTAGTTATCTTAGCATGGATGAATAGTTGTACACATAACATACTTAGGATCATATCTCAGAGTTTGAATTTGTACCTATATATACTTCTGAGGGACTGAAGGCATCATCCGAGGTGCCATGCGTGTTATTGGGCCGTATCTGGTACTTAGATTTTCTTGGCGTATCTAGTTTCCCCATAGATTGAGTCCGAGGACCATACAATACCTTGGTTCTGTCCAAAACTTAAATTTTCAATCTCATGTATTTGGTTTCCCCATAGGTTTGAGTCCAAGGACTATGCACTACCTTGGTTCTGTCCAAAACTTAGATTTTTATTCTCGTGTACTTGGTTTCCCCATAGGTTTGAGTCCGAGGACTATGCAATACCTTGGTTCTGTCCAAAACTTAGATGTTCAATCTCATGTACTTGGTTTCCCCATAGGTTTGAGTCCGAGGACTATGCAATACCTTAGTTCTGTCCAAAACTTAGATTTTCGTGTAGTTTTGGGAACGTTAACCCCCTGGCCAAGGTGTGGGACGTTGGTTTGGGGGGATTAACTCCTCGGCCAAGCCCCTAGTGAGAAACGCAGCCCCTAGTGGAACTTTAGGTTAGGGCGCTACAACGGACTGTTGGAGGTGATGGGGGGACTTTCTCGACCCACCGCCTGTGCCAACACACAAGTCTTCCCACAGACGACGCCAATTGTAAGGACTCAATTTGTGACGATCCCAAATGATATGGGCTTCGCACGTAAAAAAGGCCCAAACAATATAATTTATAGAGCGTGGGTTTGAAAGGCTAGGCCTTGATCACTGGACGGTGGTTAGTCATGGTGTTCATAGTGGTAACGTATCTAATAAGACCTTTCCTCCGGCACGGCTTGAGCGGCTCCGATCTTTAGACCTTGTCCGAGGGGATTGGTATTCTTATAACTCTCCCTTGTTTAGGGCTCAAGGGACTGGGAGACGGTTTGTCCCCCCCCCCCCTTCTTGGGCACACAAGCCTTTATATTATATAGCCCTCCTTGGTTGATCCTGACTCTCCATCTGTCGATCAGGCAGGTGCCTGTTCGAGTGCCTGTCCCATCAGCCGCCTTTCCCTACTTTCTGTTAGTTGCAATAACCGAAGCCACACTGTTCAGGAGTCTTATCCCTTCAATATGGATAGGACGTTTGTGGGCGCATTCACTGTAGAGGTGACCTCCTCTCCTTGAACCATTCCCACTCCGTACTCCCACATGTGACCCATTTAATTCGCCTTTTCTTCTGGAGGTGCTTTTGAGGCTGCCTTTAATGACACGTCGTTCTTTCTTTTGAAGTCTTGAGATGCCGAGGACAGGGTCACCCTCGGCTGCACCTCTAGACTATTTGATCTTTCACCACTCGTCCTCGGCAATTGCTTTCGTCGGCATTGACCCTGAGTCCAGATGGAAAGTGGGTCGGGTCATAAATTTTCTGGCCCCACAATATAAATATTGTGGGGCCCGGCCCAAAAATAATGGGCTATTCCAAATCCGGGCCCGTCCGAGGAGCGTCCTTTCCGAAGAGAAACCACATATGAAGCATTACTCAACCCCAATAACGCTAAGGAAACCTGTCCGAGGAGTAACTCCTCCTCGGACATCACAAAGTCCAGACGAGGAACTCTCCCCATCCATTTCAGTTCATCCTCCCAACATATAAAATGAATAAAATCCAAAATATCTCATGGAAAGCTGCCACCACCACATTAATTGCGTCCTAACCATCCTCTTGGCCGCATTAATAAGGAAAAGACCCCTGAACAGTACCACCTTGGCCTCTGCAACTCACAAAGGGAGAGATGAGGGCGTCTGATGGGACAGGTGCTCAAGTAGATGCTTAGATGATCGACAAGTGTAAGGTTGAGATGAGAGGAGGGGAACTATATAATGTAGTGGAGTCCCTCAAAGAAGGGGGAGAAAAACTGTATTAAGAACGGGAGAAATAGAATCACACGTGGAGATCCATTCTTGTGTTTTTATTTTCTGCAACTATATTGTCCATGTACAAGACCGAACAGGCTCACTGAGGCGAAGTTCTTTGACCCATCCTCTACAAATTTTTATTGTGGGTTGCGCTTTGGGCCAAGGCCAGATCAATAAGATTTGGGCCAGGAAAATCGTGCAACTACAATTGGCGCCGTCTGTGGGAAGAACTAGGGCATCAGCTAGCACAACGGTCGAGCATGGCAGAACTAGGTCCGCACCAGGAGAATCCTCACCAGGCTAACTCCCAACAGCCACAACCCGCCGAGTCCCAGAGGCAAAATAACCCCGTCAACCCAGGCCACAGGGGAAATCATGAGGGAAGTATGCATACTACCCGGACAAGCCAGAGTCACACTCAGATAGGTAGTCACGTGTCCCAAAGGCGAAATAGTCACCAGGCCATGCAGCGAGAGATAGACGATCTGAAGAGGAAGCTACGACGGGTACAGCGAAAGCGATCTCCTTCAGACTCAGACGGGTCTTCTAATGCGGAGGATGCGAGTTACCGACGGAGATCAAGGACCCCCCCAAGTGAAACCTTTTCCTACGAAAAGGAACCATGCCCTGTGCGGAAATACGAGAGCACATCCAGCAAGGGTTCGGGAAACGATGCCATGAAGAAGGCGTTGGACCAGGTTTCAAGGTCCCCCTTCACGTACAAAATTGAAGGGGCTAAGCTGCCTCGACGGTTCAACCAACCGGCATTCGCCATCTATAACGGTCGAACAGACCCGGTAGAGCATGTGAGCCAATTTAACCAAAAGATGGCGATCTACTCGCAAAATGAAGCCCTTATGTGTAAAATCTTCCCGTCCAGCTTGGGATCAATGCCGATGAGGTGGTTCAATGGCCTGAAGACAAATTCCGTAAGCTCATACAAGCAGCTCACTCAAGATTTCTGCTCCCGCTATATCACCAACACCAGAGTCCCCAGGCCCCTCGGTTCGCTATTGTCCTTATCCATGTACGAGGGAGAGACTCTGAAAGCATATTCGGATAGATACTGGGAAGTGTATAACGACCTGGATGACAACCATGATGCTGTCGCTATCAGCACATTCAAAAGCGGGCTCCCCACCGACCATGGCTTAAGGAAGTCCCTCACTGGTAAACCGGTTGCCAATGTTGATCAGTTGAGGGATAGGATCGACAAATACAAAAGGGTGGAGGAAGATCAGCTGCAAGGGAGGGGAAAGGAGAAGGGTATCCCCCCCAAAGCGACTGATTTCAGGTCAGAACGACACAACCCTGGTCAGCCGAGGAGAGATTTTTCGCGACAGGCTGGGCAGAGCATCCCGCAAACAGTGAATGCCGTATTCAGAGAATCAGTACAACAGGTACTGGAGAAAGTAAGGGGTGAGCCCTATTTCAGGTGGCCGGGGAAGATGGCTGGAGACCCTTCCAAACGTAACCAGAACCTGTACTGCCACTATCATCAGGACAACGGGCACACTACTGAGGACTGCAGGAATCTATGGAACCACCTAGATCAGTTGGTCCGAGAAGGAAAGTTGCGCCACCTGCTGCACCCATCGAGTGGCCATCCCGGCCAAGCAACACAAGAGCCTCGAAAGGACGTGTCCTTAAGACCCCCCACCGGGACGATACATGTCATTCTCGCTGCACCAGGAAGAACGGGGCCACCCATCCCCAGGGTGTTAGCTGTGGATCGGCTCCTCTCCGAGGGCAGGCAAAGGGAACCCAAGAGGTCAAAAAAGGGAAGCTCTTTGATACTGGGATTCTCGGATGAGGATAAGAGAGGAACTATTCAACCTCACGATGATGCCTTGGTGGTCACGCTGAGGATTGGGGGCTTCGACGTGAAAAGGGTGTTGGTGGATTCGGGAAGTGCAGTAGAGATAATGTACCCCGATCTGTACAAGGGGCTGAACCTGAAGCCGGAAGATTTGACAGCTTACGACTCTCCCCTTCTCAGTTTCGAGGGAAGGACTGTTACGCCAAAAGGGCAAATCCGACTACCCGTGCAGACTGGGGCGGAGATAGTGGAGGTAAATTTTATTGTGGTCGACGCTTATTCACCTTACACCGCAATAGTTGCAAGGCCGTGGATCCATGCCCTAGAGGCCGTGGCCTCCACACTTCACCAAAAAGTAAAATACCCATCCAGAGGACAAGTAGATGAGATCCGAGGAGATCAGGCCATATCCAGGCAGTGTATGGTGGCCGCCGTCTTACATCGGACCCATGCCGAGTCCTCGGCCCCTGAAAGTTTATAGCAATCAGCCGCCTCGGCAGAACAAGACGATGGACTAGCCGAGGAGATAAGGTGTGAAAGTTTAGATAAAATCGCTGTCAACGACGACCCGGAGAAGTTCTTTCTGGTCGGCTCTGAATTGCCCTCTCAAGAAAAGGAGGAACTGGTCAGATTTCTTAGAGAAAATGTCGACGTGTTCGCATGGGACGCCTACGACGCCCCGGGCGTTGATCCTAGCCTTATTTGTCACCACCTGAACGTCAACCCCTCTTCCACTCCGAAGAAGCAGCCGCCCCGACGCCCTTCAAAGGAACATGCTGGTGCCGTAAAAGACGAAGTGGCAAAACTAAAAAGAGCAGGGGCTATTAAAGAGGTCTTTTACCCGGAATGGTTGGCAAACACTGTGGTGGTAAAGAAGAAGACAGGGAAATGGAGGGTCTGCGTGGACTTCACGGACCTGAACAAGGCGTGCTCAAAGGACCCATTCCCCCTACCCCGAATTGATAGATTGGTGGATGCAACCGTGGGGCACCCTCGAATGAGCTTCCTGGACGCCTTCCAGGGCTATCATCAGATACCCCTTGCGCTAGAGGACCAAGAGAAAACGGCTTTCATGACGCCCATCGGAAATTATCATTATAAGGTGATGCCGTTTGGGCTAAAGAACGCAGGCTCAACCTACCAAAGGATGATGACTCGGATGTTTGAACCACAACTGGGCAAGATCATTGAGGTTTATATAGACGATATGGTTGTGAAGAGTAAAAGGGTGTCCGAGCACGTGAAGGACCTCGGAACAATCTTCACTATATTAAGGGAGCACCGGTTGCGGCTGAATGCCTCCAAATGTTCATTCGGGGTCGGGTCTGGGAAGTTCCTAGGGTATATGGTTACCCACAGGGGAATAGAAGTAAGTCCCGACCAAATCAAAACCATTAACAGCCTACAGGCTCCTCGGAATCCGAAGGAAGTACAGAAGCTCACTGGCATGATTGCGGCGTTGAACCGATTCATATCGCGATCAGCGGATCGATGTCGGCCTTTCTACCTCCTGATAAACAAGTGGAAAGAGTTCGAATGGTCGGAGGATTGCGTTCAGGCTTTCCAACAGCTTAAAGACTACCTGTCCCGACCACCCATCATGTCCAGCCCTGAGGCAGACGAGGTACTATTTGCCTACATCGCCGTAGCCCCCCACGCTGTAAGCCTGGTACTGATACGGGATGATAATGGGGTGCAGCGACCGGTGTACTATGTGAGCAAATCACTACATGAGGCCGAGGTGCGATACCTACCTTTAGAAAAGGCAATTCTGGCGATAGTGCATGCAACCCGAAAACTTCCTCATTACTTTCAGGCGCACACGGTCATCGTTCTAACTCAGCTTCCCCTTCGAGCAGTGCTTCGAAGCGCTGACTACACCGGAAGGATCGCCGTGTGGAGTGCGTTTTTGGGGGCCTTTGATATTAAATATATGCCCAGATCCTCTATCAAAGGGCAGGACCTCGCAGACTTGGTAGCGGAGTTTGCTGAGCCCTCTATAGAAACAATAACCGAGAAGAAAGACATGGATGGAAAGTCGGTTGGTGCGATTTCAACAGGGAGGAACACGCATTGGAAGGTCTATGTAGATGGCGCAGCTAACCAGAGGGGGTCAGGAGTTGGGATAGTTTTAATATCCCCGGACGGTGCCGCCATTGAAAAATCATTGAGGCTCGAATTCTCGGCTACGAACAATGAAGCCGAATACGAAGCCTTACTTCAAGGGATGACGATGGTTCAAAGATTGGGCGGAAGAATAATAGAAGCGTTCTCGGACTCCAGACTGGTTGTCGGACAAGTGATGGGTGAGCTGGAAGCTCGAGATACTAGGATGCAAGAGTATCTGGGACAAGTCAAACGGCTACAGACGAGTTTTGAATCCTTCAGTCTGACGCACATTTCCAGGAGCGTAAACACCCATGCAGACTCGCTGGCCACTCTCGCCACGTCCTCGGCGCATAATCTGCCGCGAATGATCCTTGTTGAAGATCTGGCACAGGCAAGTCCCGTCGGCAGAAACCCGGCTCAAGTCCATCAGATCAGAAAAAGTCCCAGCTGGATGGACCCCATAAAGAGCTTCCTCCAAAACGACATCTTACCGGAGGAAAAACTGGAAGCCGAGAAGATACGCAGGAATGCTCCTCGATTCTGGCTATCAGAGGACCACAAACTATATCGACGCTCTTACTCTGGACCGTACCTACTCTGCGTGCATCCAGAAGAGTCCGAATCTTTACTCGAGGAGTTGCACGAGGGGATTTGCGGAAGCCACACCGGAGGAAGGTCGCTGGCGCACAGGGCACTCTTCCAAGGGTACTGGTGGCCGAACATGCAAAGAGAGGCCCAAGAATACACTAAGAAGTGCGACCAGTGCCAAAGATTCGCCCCGAATATCCACCAACCCAGAGGGGTTCTCAACCCCCTCTCTAGCCCATGGCCGTTCGCACAATGGGGCCTTGATATAGTTGGACCTTTCCCCAAAGCTGCGGGGAACAAGCGATACATAATAGTCGGAACTGATTACTTCACTAAATGGGTGGAAGCTGAACCCTTAGCCAACATTAGGGACGTGGACGCCCAAAAATTCATCTGGAGGAACATCATCACCCGCTTCGGGACTCCGCGGACACTCATTTCCGACAATGGTCTGCAGTTCGACAGTAAGAACTTTAGGGAGTATTGCCGCGAGTTTGGAATCATTAACCGATATTCCACCCCCGCCTACCCTCAAGGAAATGGGCAGGTCGAGGCCGTGAACAAGGTCATAGTGAACGGACTGAAGAAGAGACTGGACGAGGCAAAGGGGAGATGGGTAGAGGAACTCCCCCACGTCTTATGGACTTATCGGACGACGCCGCGACGATCAACCGGTGAGACCCCCTTCTCGATGACTTATGGGGCTGAGGCCGTGCTCCCGATCGAGAACAACTTTCCCACACTGAGGTCTAGATCGTTTACCCCAAACGATAACGACGGTTTATTGGAACGGAGTCTGGACCTAGCCGAAGAAAGAAGAGAAAAAGCGATGATTCATATGGCCTATTATCACCAGAAGCTGAGACAAGGGTACGATGCTAATGTCAAACTGCGGCCTCTGGGTCCAGGTGACCTCGTGATGAGGAAGATTCTTGGCAGGGCGAAGAACCCCTCTTGGGGCAAGTTGGGGCCCAATTGGGAGGGACCATACCGTGTCACATCCGTGGCCGGAATAGGCGCCTACTACCTAGAAGATTTGGATGAAAAACCTGTACCTCGACCATGGAATGTAAATAACCTCAGAAGATATTATTATTAATAAGAATGGCTTAGCATACGTTTTCTTTCATGACTATCCGTTGCTTGCTGGTCCACTGACAACTATTCATAGTTTTAAACAGAACCTAAGTCCTGCATGGCTCCTCGGACCACAAACTTGGGGGAAATTATTACTCATGACAACTATTCATAGTTTTAAACAGAACCTAAGTCCTGCATGACTCCTCGGACCACAGACTTAGGGGAAATTATTACTCATGACAATTTTTATAAGTTTTAAACAGAACCTAAGTCCTGCATGGCTCCTCGGAACACAGACCTAGGGGAAATTATTACTCATGACAATTTTTATAAGTTTTAAACAGAACCTAAGTCCTGCATGGCTCCTCGGACCACAGACTTAGGGGAAATTAATACTTAAGGCGACTATTCATAGTTTTAAACAGAACCTAAGTCCTGCATGGCTCCTCGGACCACAGACTTGGGGGAAATTATTACTCATGACAATTTTTATAAGTTTTAAACAGAACCTAAGTCCTGCATGGCACCTCGGACCACAGACTTAGGGGAAATTATTACTCATGACAATTTTTATAAGTTTTAAACAGAACCTAAGTCCTGCATGGCTCCTCGGACCACAGACTTAGGGGAAATTAATACTTAAGGCAACTATTCATAGTTTTAAACAGAACCTAAGTCCTGCATGGCTCCTCGGACCACAGACCTAGGGGAAATTATTACTCATGACAATTTTTATAAGTTTTAAACAGAACCTAAGTCCTGCATGGCTCCTCGGACCACAGACTTAGGGGAAATTAATACTTAAGGCGACTATTCATAGTTTTAAACAGAACCTAAGTCCTGCATGGCTCCTCGGACCACAGACTTGGGGGAAATTATTACTCATGACAATTTTTATAAGTTTTAAACAGAACCTAAGTCCTGTATGGATCCTCGGACCACAGACTTAGGGGAAATTAATACTTAAGGCAACTATTCATAGTTTTAAACAGAACCCAAGTCCTGCATGGCTCCTCGGACAACAGACTTAGGGGAAATTATTACTTATGATAGATTGGGAGATTATTACTTAAAGGAAATCGTTTTAATACGTGCGCGCAGTCTGGCACCATCGCAACCCTCAAATGCGCAGCCCAAAAACCCATTTTATTTTGGCTATTTGCCTATATCTACATCGTTGCAAATGCTTAAAAAAAAAAAGAGAGAGCGCTACTGACATACATCCATAGTAAGCAAAGCGAACATTTTATATTAATATTCCGAGTACATTAGAAAGAGATGTCCTTACAGAAGAATGGAAAAATAGGACGACTCACATTCAAAAAAAAAAAAAAGGGGGTACAAAGATCAAAAGCCTAAAGGGCTAAGTCTTAACAGGAGGATCTTCTTTCTGCTCGGGCTGAGGGGGAGGAACCTCGATGGTAGAGTCTGCGGCGGGATCCTTCGCCATATCAGGCACAAGGACGGCATCAGACACCGCCAGGTCCTGTTCTGAGGCCACTTGGGCGTCATCAGGATTATCTCGGATCTCTGGAGAATAGAAGATGTTCTCGGGCAGTCTTAGTGCCGAATCCGCAGGAACTCCTGCAGCATCGAGAGCATGAGCCCATGAAATATTGCAGTAATCCCTGCACACCTCGGGGATCTCCTCGGATAGCCTCGCCTCCGTTTCTGCGGCCCCGAGCTGGCGAGCAGCATTCTTCTCAGCCTTTGCAGCCTCTCGGATCAGCTGGGCCTCCTCTTTGACCCGCCTCAGCTCATCCTCGACTTTTTGCAGGGCAGTCTTGAGATCCTGCACTGCCTGCCTCTCAGTGGCGAGGTTAATCTGTGTCGAGTACAGCTCTTTGCGCTGGTCCTCCGCCTGGGTCTCGGCACTCTTCAAACCAGCCTCTGCACTTTTGCGCCGTTTCTCCGACTCCTTGAACTCGTCCGTGAGTTTAAGGTGATCGTGCTTAAGGGACCCCAAGGCCTTCTCCATCTCCGTCCGAGCCTGGGTCTCAGCCTCAGCCCGACTACGATTACCTCGGCAGAATTCCTCAGCCACAAATACCTGCTGAGTGATCTACGAACGAAACAAGATTGCTTTAAAAAAAAAAGGGGAGTCATTTTTAATGAAACGGTAGAAGGGTTACTTACCATCGCGAGGTCCCTTTTAAGGGATAGGAAGATCTCGGGCTGAGAGAACCGCCTATAAGCCTCCATATCCCGAGGAAGGAGTAGGGGCTGCTCTAAAGCCTCGGCCACATACCCTGCCCGGCCTCGGTTGTACTCTCGGACCGAAGCATTGTAGGGGATGGCAACCCCATCCAGCTCCAACTTGGGGCTCCATACACGCGGGGCAGCTCGTACCTCCGCAAGGCTCTCCTCGTCCCGATTCTCCGAGGAGTTGCCCCTTCTGCTCCTTGGTGCCCGAGCGGTCTTTTGCTGCTTGGTCGGCTGAGCAGCCACCTCACCCTCCTCAGGGGTGTCAACCGGCCTCTTCTTCTTCAGGTCCGGATTAGCCTTAAGGCCAGGTTCCGAAATGCCCTGAGGGACAACAGGAGGAAGGGTTTTGACTTGTGATGGAGGTGGTCCCTTCGATGACTGGCCTTTCCCTCGGGAGGCCATCAGCTCCTTCAGAGACTTTCCCTTTCCTGCCATGGGCTGTGTCTCTTCGTCCGAAGTATCTACCGAGCAGATAACAATGGAAGGAGCGCCAACTGCAGAATGTCGGTCCCGCTCTCCTTCAGGACCGGAAAGTTCCACCAAAGGGGTTTGCTGAACTTCCTCCTCAAAATAAAATTCGTCTATCTCTTCCTTAAGGGAAAGACGAGATGATTCAGTTTCCTCTTCAACCTGAACGGCAACACCAGGCTCGTTTGGTGGAGGTAGCTGCTCTGCTAAGTAGGGATTTCTAACACCAGGCAACACAACTGGTGGCAGATCGTGTTCAGCTAGGAACCCGTCCTTGGACACGTCAATCCTAGCCAACCTCGGACTGCCAGCCCTTATAGCGTGGCCGATAGCCTGGAAAGAGCTGCTCAGAGGTTGATAGCCCAGAACCAGATGGGCCGCACGCAACTGTCCGTCCTCGGAAACGTAAATCTCCGACCTAAGAAGGTAGTTCAACGCTGGCACGTTCACAAAGTTTAGCCGAGGAGCGACGTGAACTTTATCTGCAAGCAACCAAGAAAAGTGGGGTTAGTTCATGAAATTTTCCAATTACAAAGAAAGCAAGAAAAATAAACCCTCAATACTAAATCCTTTCCCAAAAAGGACCGATCCTAAAAACGTCGCACCTGGGGTTCCTGCCCGAGTTGGACAATGAATACCGTCGGACCACTCCCCAAAAGCAATAAGGAAGTCATTCTTCACGGTCTTATTGGATACTGGGAGACAAGAGATCAACCTAACGTCCTCGTTCCGGGATTTAAGATAATACCCATCATCCCCGAGGCGGTGACATTCGTACAGATAAGCCACATCGTGCCAAGTAAGGCCTAGATTCATCCGCTCGTCTAAGACATCTACACAGCCTAGTATCTTGAACATATTCGGGGCACACTGATACGGCGTCAACCTATGGTTGAACAGGTATTCCCTTGTAATCCTACGCATGGGAAGTGTCATCCCTCCCTCTATAAAAGCAATCATAGGGATAACAACTTCTCCCATACCTCTCTCTGTCAATACTCCTTCAAGAGGACAGTACTGCAACCCAACCCCCGGGGGAATGTGGTATTTAGCCCTAAAGGCCTCCATAGCGGCTGGAGTGTTTACTAATTTCTCAAATCTACCCATCTGAACTAAACTGGGGAAACGAAAGTAAGGACTGAGAATAAAAGTAGAGTCCGAGGAGGGAATTGAAACGGCGAGATGAACGAAATGTACTGGTACCTTCGCAAGACGCTCAATGGGACGCCTGGAAATCTCTCCTGGAAGGAACGCTTCACGAAAGACGGCTACGGAGGCGTAACGGGCGCAAGTATTCGTATGTCTCTGGGGTTCGATGGAGTTCTCTGGAAGCCTCTGAGGTTTATGAAATGCAGATAAAAAGAACTGAACCCCTCTGACGTCTTATATAGCCGGGAGGAGAGAGAAAAGATCATTCCTGCCTAAAAATACGAGAAGAAACGATGGCCGTTCGATCCACGCCACACCGTTGGATGAGGGGAACATAACGCCTCCAGAAGTTAATGACCACGCCTCGTAAATTGTAACGCGTCAAAAGTAACGGTCCGCACGCGCGCCCCAAGCTCTCTTTATTTCCATCCTCTCACCAACATCAAAACCCCGCTTTTCTCCTCGGAAGGAGCTAAAAACCGGAGTTTTAAGGGGCTATTGTGGGGCCCGGCCCAAAAATAATGGGCTATTCCAAATCCGGGCCCGTCCGAGGAGCGTCCTTTCCGAAGAGAAACCACATATGAAGCATTACTCAACCCCAATAACGCTAAGGAAACCTGTCCGAGGAGTAACTCCTCCTCGGACATCACAAAGTCCAGACGAGGAACTCTCCCCATCCATTTCAGTTCATCCTCCCAACATATAAAATGAATAAAATCCAAAATATCTCATGGAAAGCTGCCACCACCACATTAATTGCGCCCCAACCATCCTCTTGGCCGCATTAATGAGGAAAAGACCCCTGAACAGTACCACCTTGGCCTCTGCAACTCACAAAGGGAGAGATGAGGGCGTCTGATGGGACAGGTGCTCAAGTAGATGCTTAGATGATCAACAAGTGTAAGGTTGAGATGAGAGGAGGGGAACTATATAATGTAGTGGAGTCCCTCAAAGAAGGGGGAGAAAAACTGTATTAAGAACGGGAGAAATAGAATCACACGTGGAGATCCATTCTTGTGTTTTTATTTTCTGCAACTATATTGTCCATGTACAAGACCGAACAGGCTCACTGAGGCGAAGTTCTTTGACCCATCCTCTACAAATTTTTATTGTGGGTTGCGCTTTGGGCCAAGGCCAGATCAATAAGATTTGGGCCAGGAAAATCGTGCAACTACAAATATATATATATATATATATATATATTTATATGATAGATACATAAAATAATAATAATAATAATAATAATAATAATAAAAATAAAAATAAATTATGTAAATAGTGATATGTCAATAGTTATATTTGATAACGAGTCATGAATATAATCACGTTACCAAAAAGAATGGTTCTAAAACAACAAATTATTCAACAATTTTTTACCACAATAATTATATATATAGATACACATTCTATCACACTACAATTATTTCAAATAAATTTCCTAATTTTTTTGTAGTAGTAAATTTTCTCTGCCAAAAATAAGTCAAAAAGTACACACCAGCAGTGATGTTCCGGTTGCGTGCGCCTTCTCCTTAGCCGGCGAAGAAGAAAATAAAATAATCAAAGCGTAACGAAGTTAGTTGTACGGCACAAAATTCCGATATTCAGTTATGCTGATGCTCTACGTACAAAATGTAGTACAACAACAAGTTTCGCACGACACCACTTGTAAGTTGTAAGCTTGAAGTCCAAGTTTCCTCCACTAATTTCCGGTTTCCACGTAGCCTCGTATTAATGGTACCATGACTTCTTTTTTTTCCATAATTTTTGCCGCTATTTGTTTACGTAGCAAGTCATGAATGTAGTTATAAACCCGCTATTTTTAATTCAGCATTTATAACTTGCTACTTGAACAAATTGCGACAAAAATGGTAAGAAAAATCGTAGTAGTAGCCTTTTTCTATTAATACCGCGGTCCCTCTCCTCCACTACAAGCAGCGTACGCGTCATCGCTTATGGCTAAAAACACTCTCTTTCTCTCTCACCTGTCTATTCGTTTTTGACAATTTCCACAACAGAAAACGCTGGTGACGGCTTCGCTTGCGTCACAAGTTAATTACTTCCCAAGTACCTCCACATTTAAAGACCCAACGCACAACGCGTACTTTCCGTATTGTCTCATTTCTTCCCTCATTTCCACTCTCTCTCTAAAAAAAAAACATTTCCTCTATCTCTCTCTTGCTCTCGCTCTCGCTCTTTGTGTTTGTGTTTTGTTCTTCATTCACACACCAAAAAAAGAAACATAACATTACTAATTTTATAACCTGGGTTGTTTATCGAAATGGGTGCTTGCTTCTCTTCAGTGAAGTCTCAGCCATCTCAGCCATCTGCCAAGGTAATCTCCACCAACGGTATTCTTCGCGAGTATCCTGTCCCTATAAACGTCTCTCAACTTCTTGAATCCGAGGATTGTTTGTGTTCATCGTACTTCGTTTGCAATTCCGACCGTTTGTATTACGAAGATTACATTCCTGTCTTGGATTTGAATGTCGAACTTGAGGCCAACCAGATCTACTTTGTTCTTCCTGTGTCTAAGCTTCAACAACGTTTGACTGCATCTGATATGGCCGCTTTGGCTGTTAAAGCCAGCGTGGCTGTACAAAACGCGTCGACCAAGGACGGTTATCGCCGCAAAAAGGCTCGCATCTCTCCGGTCCTTTTGGTTAATCGATCGGCTTCTTCTGAAAATTATAGCAAGATTAATGATGGGTTTGAGTATAATAGTAACATGAATGTTGATGCTAAGACTGTGGGTGTAGCTGGTGCTGGTAAATTATCTCGAGCTGGGTCAGTCAGAAAGTTGCAGAGATTTACTTCTAAAAGGGCTAAGTTGGCTGTTCGATCGTTTAGACTCAGATTGAGCACAATTCATGAAGGCACAGATGTCTAGAATTTTTTATTTTTTAGACTGTCCTGTATGTAACATACTCTCCCTGTAAACAGAACCAGAGGTTGGATTGAGAGTGTGATTTTTGTAATTGTGTTTTTTTTTTTTTTTTTGAGAAGTTGTAATTGTGTTTAAGGTTTGATTATTCATCTCGGAGATATTTAGAGTTTAAATATGTCTCCTCAATGTAATTATTGAATTATTCAAATCTGAATTTTCCTTTTGCAAATTTTCTGAACTTCTCAGTTGTTCTTTTTCTCTCTTTCTCTTTTTTTTTTTAATCATTATTATTCGCTGTACAATTGATACTTTTAACAATTTTTTCCCTTTGATTATTAATTTTGAGGAAAATAAGTTGTCTTTTAGTTTTTTGGATATGGTACAGGACGTGGTATCCCGGTATTGATTGAGAAATGAGAAAACAAGCGAGCGCGTGTGGAAGCGCAGACTTTTACAGATTGTGCCAAATGTGAATCAAATCTCAAACACTCCAAATTCCTGGAAATCGGAAAAGCATACAGATTTAGACTGTGAAAGGAAAGCTATTCCACACGTATTGCTCTTCTAGAAAAACCGAGACAATGCATTATAACAAATATCACAACATTTTTTACTATAATTGAATTGAAGTGATAAGTTTTTACTAATTATCATTTTATAATTGAATTGAAGTGATAAGTTTTTACTCATTATAATTTTGGTCAATTATTGACATTTTGTACCTATCATAAATAGGTCCAGTTAATAAGTGCATTTTATTTATTTAAAAGAATTTTATTGTTAATTGATTATTTTAAGAAAAATTTGATACCATTTTTATGAGAAATATAAAAAAGTTGTCAAAAAAATTAGTTTCTTTTTTATTTTTCCATACGTTTTTTCTTTTTCAACTATTAATAATTTGTTACGTAGTACGTGTCAACAATTGTGAAATTTTTTTGTTACGACTATAGAGTTTTTCATAAAACCGATCAAATTTGGCATTAATCCTTCTCATTTGGCAATTGGCTCGTCTCCTTTCCTGTATTGAGGCATACAGTTCATGTGTTCTGCAATCAAATTCAAGCGTTGTTAAAAAAATTAGTCTCTTTTTTATTTTTCCATATGTTTTTTTCTTTTTCAACTATTAATAATTTGTCACGTGATATGCATCAACAATTGTGAAATTTTTTTGTTACAACTATAAACTTTTTTATAAAACCGATCAAATTTGGCATTCCTTCTCATTTGGCAATTGGCTCGTCTCCTTTCCTGAATTGGGGCATACATTTCATGTGTTCTGCAATCAAAGTCAGAGTTGCAAATTGCAATTCCTTTGTTGACCATTTCCTCCTATCATTGGAGATATTATCTGTTTAGTCCAACAAAAATTTAATAGTTTAACAAATATAGTTAATAGCTAAATATTATTTTTGACTAATTGAATCAGACTCCTAAAAGGTTAAGAGTTGCAAATCCCTTCGTTGACTCTATCCCCCTGTCATTGGAGCAATTATCTTAGGCTAATCAAAAAAATAATAATTTAGCGAAGGTATCTCAAAATTATGTGACTAATTAAATCAAGACTAAGCCTAAAAGGCTTGTTATTTTAATCTTGTTTGATGTTTTCTTATCAATTTATGTTCTCCTTAACAAGAAATGACCAAATGCATCTGTTCCAATATGTAACGGGTGTCCCGTGACCTCTTTATTATAAGGTTTACTAGATATTGCCTCCACTAGACAAGTTTTGACTTCTTTTTTTAAACCGAGATTGACATTTATTTAGTTATAGCTAGTTGTAATTTAATTAGTCGCTGCGTTGTGGTAGTTTGTTGGACCGTCATTTTTACATGTCCAAGTATATAATATTGGAATGGGAGTGTGATAAAGTGTTTATATAATTAAAGAATGAATACAGATGTATCCTACGGGTACTTCAAATTGTCATAATACTTCTCAAAAAAAAAAAAATTGTCATACTAGATTACACGTGGTTTGATGTTGTGCGTACGATTTACTTAGTCAAGCGTGTCAAATTGTCACCATGGAACGGGCCACACACGAAGATGATAACTGTACACTCTCGTACAGCTATGTGAAAGAGATAAGCATTTAAGATCCACGTGATTCCACCTATAGGCTATATAGCCGAAAACAAAATCCAAGTCGTTCCTTAGAGCATCCTTATCAAGGATGCTAAAGGGAGTATATGCTAAATTTTAGTATCAAAATACCAAAAAAGTAACTCCATCAAAGCTTTCAAATTGTAAAATTTTTGGCATACTTGCACAGTGAGCTTGTATTAATACAAGCTCACTGTAGCCTGAATTGTAAAAAAAAAATAGTTTTTTATTCTCATGTGGTGAGGTGGTTGGCTGATTGTTTGTGTTAAGTTGTTTTATTATTATTTTAATGAGTAGATTATATTATTTAAATGAAATGGTAAAAACTATAAAAGTTTTGATGTTTGATGTATTTTAAAGTGGGATGGTATAATAAATAAAGTAGATTTTTGAAGTGTTAAATGCTAAAAATTTTAAAATTCTTGATGAGAATGCTCTTACTTGGGAAATGAAGCTTTTATGCTCTCTTAGAAATCAACGCTTTCACATGGACATGAAACATGCATATTTTCAAGGGTCCGGTTAACAAATTCATTTTTTTTTTATCATGAATGAAAAAAATTGTCAAAATTTTTTTGATTTTCGATAAACTTTTTTCAAAATTTGTTTACTATTATATGTTCTAATAGCACGCATTAATAAAATCTTATTTTCAAAACAAGAAATGTTATATAGACACACTTGCGCAAATTTAGTTAGATTATTATATGGTGGATAAAAAAATAATTTCAATAGTGAGTTTAAATTATAGGATCTGGCTTCTGTCCATTGGTTAGTGCCACTGAACACGTTGGATTGTGGACACGTGTCTGTATCCTGACGGGTCTAGTGGCCATTGACCACTGGACAGAAACTGAACCCTAAATTATAACCAATAATAACTTACTATTTATTATTTGTTGTGAAAGTTTTATGAGCATAAAACTTCTCTTCCAAAATTATAGTTGTAAGGACTCAATTTGTAACGGTCCTGGACTCGATTTGTAACGGTCCCAGACCCATTACTAGGTTAGGACGTTAAAGGCCCGAACAATAAATTTGTAGAGCATGGGTGTCAAAGAACTAGACTAACCCCAAAAGAAAAACGATCAAATTCCACATTTACAAATGGATTCCCGCTAATATAACGATCAATTTCTCCTTAAAAACCAATTCAGTTCTTAGTTGCACAAGGTTTTCCTCTTAGTATCTCTGGTTTTTAGAAGTTTTTCGATCTCTTTCTCAATGCGCTCTTCCATGTTATATACTGCCATCTTGGTGTCATTTTCGCCATACACGTGTAGGTTGGATTTGGGGATCCCTTCCTATCCCATCCAACACTTCCTGGAAACCTTAACCAGCAGCTGTAAGGCTGCTTCATCACTGTTCAGGCATCACCTCCACATTAATGCGGTCAGAAAGTTAGGTGGAAGACATTTAATGTGGAAGTAGCAGCCTTACAGATATTTGTTTATTTCTTCTGTCTTTCCCCTGGTCCAATATCCCGTCTTTTGCTGTGGTGCAACTCTGGAGTAAGTCTGTGATGGTATGATACTCAAATTCACCTCGGGTACACGCTGCCGAGAAAACTTTTATCCTCGGACACTTATTGGACTCATCTCATGTTGTATTTACTCTTCCTTTAGCATTGTTCTCTTCACAGTCTTATTTGGGCCTTCTCGGATGGTCTAACATCCTCGGATTGGGCTTTTAGGCCCAACTGGCATGGCCTTAATAGTACCTACTAATTAATTGGCCCCCACAATAGCCCCTCAAAATCTTACCTTTCGACTCCTCGGGAGGAAGGATGATTTTGATATACTCGGCTGATTTTGTTTGGTACTCTACTCTATTTCTAACCTCTCATATGTCTTTTCACCTGCCAAAGACACGTTCCTGACGCTTAGGCGTCCTGAGCGTGCCAGTATTAAATTTTGGCAACTCCCTTGTCCCCCATGTTCAACGGTACGATGTGAATCGAACGGTGGAAGGTTTCCCTCGTTTCACGAGCGGGAGTTTTCCCGCCTGCAATTTATGGGTCGCTATAAATAGCTTTTCAAATCATCTCTCTCTTGCTTACTTTTCGCAATCTCATAATTCTAAAGCTCGTACATCGAACTTGACTCTCTATCTTTCCTTCCTCTGTGCATCTACAAATACTAGAAATTTGTCCGAGGATACTTTCTAAACCTGTAAGTCTTCTTAAATCCTTTAGCTTTTATTTAAACTCGTTAACTTTTCTTCGAAGCCTTTTAGAAAAATGGGTAAGTTCAAGTATTTGGTCGAGTCCGAGGAGAGTATGAAGAGTTTTAGGGCCAAGTATAGGATTCCACCCACAGTAGGCATGAGGCACGCTACCCAGGGAGAGTGGGCAGATGATAGGAAAACTGGAGAGGTGGTCATTCCCATGATAGCCTTCATAGAGGGAGGGATGACCATTCCTATGGGCACCATCACTAGGAGTTACCTCAGATTTTTTAGGTTGTCTCCAACGCAGTGTGCCCCTAACATGTTTAGGGTCCTGGGAAGTATAGAAGCCTTGAATGAGAGAATGAATCTAAACCTGACCCATCATGACGTGAATTGGGTGTACAACCTCAACCACTTGAAGGGGCAGGGATACTATCTCAAGTCGAGGTTTCCCGCGGTGAGGCTAATCCAGTGCCTCCCCACCTCAAACAAGAACTTAAAGGAGGATTTCCTTATTTTTTCCGGACCTTGGAGCGATGGCTTAGGGTGTCCAACAAAAGAGGGAGAACCAGGTGGGGGTGTAGCCAGAGATTCATGAGTTTTGGTCTACATTTCCTTTTTTTTTTTTTTTGTTTAATATTCTTGCTTCTAACGAAACCCCGTTCTAATTCAACGATTTTGCAGATAGGCGCTATACAAAACCCAACCTCAAACTAGTAAACCAAGCGATCGAGCTTGGACAGGGTACTGAAGGCCGAGATATACGTGAACGAAGCTGACGGTCAGCTCCGCGCCGCTCACTTGATCCTTGGATACACACCCTTATCATTCGCATTTCAAGCTCCCAAGTGCGTGATCCGAGCTCGCAATCCTCGGCTCCACCGCATCAACGTTGCCTACAAAGAGTTCGTCGTCCCAGAAGGTGTTCCACTTCCCAAGGATACACCCCGCACCAAGCCCCTTTTTGTGGCCGCCATCTCAACAGGAGTCTCTTTATCCCAACCTGCCCTCAGAGAAGAGGAAGTAGAAGAGAAAGCAGAAGATGAAGAAGAAGAAGAAGAAGAAGAAGAGGAAGAAGAAGTTGTAGAACTCTCAGACTCCTCGGAAGATTTTGGGATTTTTGATCAACCTATACACTCCGAGGAAGATTTTGACGAGATGGGGATACAAAGGAAGCCCCAAAGAAGTTTACAGGAGTTGATTAAGAATCAGCCTGGGAAAAATGCGTCGGCAAAATCAACGCAATCCCAGCTTCCTTCTCTTCCCACCAAGTCTCCTCCTCCTGCTCCTTACCAACCTTCTCACCAACCTCCCCAGCCAGTCAGAGCTGATGCTACCGAGTTAAAAAGGCGCAGGGAGCAGAAAGGGAAGGATGTGGTGGATGCAGGCAAGTCCCGTCCGACCCGCGAAGAGGATGCCCAGCGAGTTGCAAAGCAGTAAAAAACTAGCCACCCGGCTCGGCGAGGCCAGGAGGGGTCTGACATTCAACTTCCTGAGCCACAAGCATGGCTGCCAGCACCCATGCACGGTGGGGAGCCCCTACGAGATGATGCATCTATTAGGGACTTCAATGGTGGTATTGGGTGTCACATAGCCTCAGCTATAGAGGAGGCTTTGTTGCTCCCAAGAGATATGGCCGAAATAAAGAACGCGAGGAAAAATGAACTCATCCTCAATAATAAAAGATACTTGGGCATGGTATAGTGTAAACTCTTTTCCTTTTTCTTTTTGTGATCATTCCTCACTGATATATACTTTTTACTGACTATAGTGTTTCTCCCTTCCTTTTAGGTTATCCAAAACACTTTTAAGCTGGATGAGATGCTCAATATCTGCTACAGTCAGCTAGACGATGAAAAGCAGAAATGGGCGTCGGCTATACAGACTTTGAAAACTTCCGAGCAAGACTTGGCGGCTGCGAAGAAGAAATTACTTGCTGAGGAGCAAGCTCGCAAAAGTGCTGACTCGGCCTTGGAGGGCTATCAAAAGCAAGCCAAGGATCAAGGGAAGCGCTTGCGCGAAGCAAATGCAGAACTAAAAGCTGCCTGGGAGCAAGTTGCAGTCCTTAAGAAGCACTTGGAGGAAACCCAAAAGCTGAGGGAGCAAGCTGAAAAGTCCAGGGAGGAAGCTGAGAGAGCAAAAGCCGAGGCCGAACAGGCAACGAATGAAGCCGAGCAAAAGGGCTATGACCTCGGTGTGGTTGAGACGGATGAAACACTAAGGGCAGAGGTGCCAATGGTGTGTCGCATCTACTGCGCCCAAACCTGGGATGAAGCCCTTAACCAAGCTGGGGTTGAGGCTTCATCCGAGTTAAGGAGGCCAGAGAACGTGTTTTATCCTGAAGCAATCCGTGCCTCAGCTCCTCCATCCAGTCAAGCTGAAGACACTCCCTCAACCATTAATCCTAATAAGGGGGTTCTGCCTTCAAATCTTCCTCCTCCTGGCCAACCAGAACCAGTTAAAGAGAATACTGCCCCTTCAAAAACCTCCTTGGACAAGACTGCAGCTGCTTCTAAGGCAGAGGCGGCCTCTAAGGGCTTCCAACAGGATTTAGCTTCCACAGTCATGCCTTCAGTGGAAGTTACTAAGAATAAAGAAGGAGTCACCACTTCAGAGGAAGACAAATCAGTCAACCAAGCTCCAAAGCTCCAAATTAAGTTGAAAAAATAGGACTTACAATGTAATTTGGTTAGAATTTTTGTAAGGACATTTATGTTTGCTTGCTTGTTGCTGTTGCCGTTTAATCTTATTTTTGTACTTATTCACTATGTTATCTTAATTTGAACGGATTCATTTTGACTATCTTTCGTTTGCAAGAGGGAAAAAATAATTTATAAATATTAACAATTGGCGATTAAAAATGGGTGATAAACATTAACACTATGAGGTCTCAGGGAGTCATTTTGGATACTTACGTATTCTTCCTAATCAATTGAAATCTTAGAGAATGTTCAAAAGTTGGATAAAGTTGGATCCGCAATACTTCGATTGTACATTAGATGATGTTCATAGGCTTTTGCTTAACACTTCAGGAAATATCATAGGGTGTTAATTTCCACTAAGTTTGTGGTCCGAGGACCTGACATGATTTAGTTTCTGTTTAATACTTCATAGATGTCATAGGGTATTAATTTCCACTAAGTTTGTGGTCCGAGGACCTGACATGACTTAGTTTCTGTTTAATACTTTATAGATGTCATAGGGTATTAATTTCCACTAAATTTGTGATCCGAGGACCTGACATGACTTAGTTTCTGTTTAATACTTCATAGATGTCATAGGGTATTAATTTCACTAAGTTTGTGGTCCGAGGACCTAACATGACTTAATTTCTGTTTAATACTTCATAGATGTCATAAGGTATTAATTTCCACTAAGTTTGTAGTCCGAGGACCTGACATGACTTAATTTCTGTTTAATACTTCATAGATGTCATAGGGTATTAATTTCCACTAAGTTTGTGGTCCGAGAACCTGACATGACTTAGTTTCTATTTAATACTTCATAGATGTCATAGGGTATTAATTTCCACTAAATTTGTGGTCCGAGGACCTGACATGACTTAGTTTCTGTTTAATACTTCATTAGATATGGAAACACATTGTATATGGTTGGCATGAATTAAAAAGAATTCAAACTAGATTACTTTCATTAATAATAATACCTCTTGAGATTGTTTACATTCCAAGGGTGAAGTACAGCTCTTTCATCTAGGTCTTCCAGGTAATAGGCCCCTATCCCGGCTACTGAAGTAATCCGATAAGGTCCTTCCCAATTAGGCCCCAATTTTCCCCAAGCTGGATTCTTAATGTTTCCCAGAACTTTCCTCAGCACCAGGTCTCCTACAGCTAACGGCCTCAACTTTACATTAGTATCATAACCTTGCTTGAGTTTATGCTGGTAATAAGCCAATTGGACCATTGCACTCTCCCTTCGCTCTTCGATCAAATCTAAACTTTTTTCTAACAACCCGTCATTACCATCCGAGGTGAATGTACTAGTCCTTAACGTTGGAAAATCGATTTCCAGAGGGATGACGGCCTCAGCTCCATATGTCATTGAAAAAGGAGTCTCTCCTGTTGACTTTCGGGGCGTTGTTCGATACGTCCAAAGGACGTGCGGCAATTCCTCCACCCATTTCCCTTTCGCATCATCCAGCCTCTTTTTAAGTCCATTTACGATAACTTTGTTAACAGCTTCAGCTTGCCCGTTCCCTTAAGGATAAGCCAGAGTGGAATATCTATTCTTAATACCCAAGTCTGAACAATATTGCCTGAAGGCTTTACTATCAAATTGCAGGCCATTATCCGAGATAAGAGTATGTGGAGTTCCGAACCGTGCCACGATGTTCTTCCAGATGAACCTCTTGACATCAACGTCTCTGATGTTAGCCAAAGACTCAGCCTCGACCCACTTAGTGAAATAATCTATGCCGACTAGCAGATACCTTTTGTTTCCTGACACCTTAGGAAAAGGACCTACGATATCTAAGCCCCACTGAGCGAATGGCCAAGGGCTAGAAAGGGGATTAAGAATTCCTCCCGGCTGATGGATGCTAGGATCGAATCTTTGACACTGGTCACACTTTCTGACATACTCCTGCGCTTCCTTCTGCATGTTCGGCCACCAGTATCCTTGAGTTAAAGCCCTGTGAGACAGGGATTTTCCCCCCGTGTGGCTACCACAAATTCCTTCATGCAGCTCCTCTAAAAGTGACTCTGACATCTCGGGGTGTATACAAAGCAGATACGGCCCAGAAAAAGAGCGTTTATACAACTTTTTGTCCTCGGGTAACCAAAACCGAGGAGCTTTCCTCCGTATTTTCTCAGTTTCTACTTTCTCTTCAGGCAAGGTATCACTCTCGAGGAATTTCATTATGGGGTCCATCCAGCTCGGCGCTAGGTTGACTTGATGTACCTGAAGCATGTCCTTCTCTGCAGGCGTGGGAGTGCACAAATCCTCAACGATTATCGCCCTAGGGAAATTCCGTGCCGAAGAGGTGGCGAGGGTTGCCAAGGAATCAGCGTGGGTATTTTCGTCTCGGGGTATATGCAACAAATCAAAAGATTGAAATTCTATTTGTACGCGCTTAACCTGGCTCAAATATCCTTGCATTGTTGCATCTCGGGCTTCCAATTCTCCTCTCACCTGGCCAACTATCAATCTTGAATCCGAGAACACTTCCACTACTTTTCCTCCCATTTTCTGGACCATACTCATCCCCATCAACAAGGCTTCATACTCTGCTTCGTTGTTCGTGGCTGAGAATCCTAGTCTCAAGGACTTCTCAATGATGATCTTTTCGGGGGATACCAGAACTAGTCCCACTCCTGCTCCCCGTTGATTTGCAGCACCATCCACATATACTTTCCAGGATGACCTATCCTGCGTGGAAATCATGCCAATCGACTTTTCATCCATGTCATGTTGCTTCATCTCAGCTTCTTCTAGGAGCTCGGCGAACTCGGCTACCAGATCGGCGAGGACCTGACCTTTCACAGAGGTACGGGGCATATACTTGATGTCAAAAGCCCTTAGGATCGTGCCCCACTTAGCAATCCTCCTGTATAGTCCGTGCTTCTCAGTATGGACTTGAGTGGAAGCTGAGTTAAGACTACTACGGTGTGCGCCTGAAAGTAATGCGGGAGTTTGCGAATGGCATGGACTATTGCCAAGATGGCCTTTTCTAACGATAAGTACCGCACCTCGGCTTCGTGAAGTGACTTACTTACATAATAAATGGGTCTTTGGATGCCACTGTCTTCTCGTATCAGAACAAAACTCATAGCATGAGGGGCCATCGCCAGGTAGGCAAACAGAACTTCGTCCACCTCAGGGCTGGACATAATAAGCGGCCGAGATAGATATTCTTTCAACTGCTGAAATGCTAAAGCGCATTCCTCAGTCCAATCAAATCCTTTCCATTTATGCAATAAACGAAAGAAAGGTCTACACCTATTGGCTGACCTGGAGATAAATCTGTTTAAAGCGGCAGTCATTCCTATCAGTTTCTGCACCTCCTTCGGATTTCGAGGTGCTTGTAAATCGTGAATGGCCTTTATCTGGTCTGGGTTTACCTCAATTCCCCTATGAGTCACCATATACCCCAAGAACTTTCCAGAACTCACACCAAAGGAACACTTTGAGGCATTCAGGCGTAGCTTATGCTTTCTTAGGACTTCAAAAATATTTGTAAGATCTTCCACATGCCCGGACACCACCTTACTTTTTACCACCATATCATCGATATAGACTTCAATGTTCCTGCCCAACTGTGGTTCGAACATTTTAGTCATCATCCGTTGGTAAGTAGACCCCGCATTTTTCAATCCAAAGGGCATTACTTTATAATGGTAGTTTCCAATAGGTGTGACGAAAGCTATCTTTTCTTGGTCGTCCACTGCTAACGGTATCTGATGATATCCTTGGAATGCGTCCAAAAAACTCATCTAAGGATGACTGACTGTTGCATCTACCAACTGATCTATCTTCGGCATAGGAAAAGGATCCTTAGGACAAGCCTTATTGAGGTCCGTGAAGTCCACACACACTCGCCATTTCCCAGTCTTCTTTTTCACAACCACTGTATTCGCCAGCCATTGAGGGTAAAACACTTCTTTGATAGCCTCGGCCTGCTTGAGCTTGGCCACCTCAGTTCTAACAGCTTCGGCGTGCTCTTTAGATGGTCGCCGAGGTGGCTGTCTCTTCGGAACAATGGAAGGATTCACATTGAGGTGATGACAGATGAAGCTCAGATCTATACCCGGGGCTTCATATGGACTCCAGGCAAACACGTCGACATTTTCTCTGAGGAACTTTACCAGCTGCTCCTTCTCTTGTGAAGGCAATTTAACCCCAACTTGGAAGAATTTCTCGGGATCATCAGCAACAATTACCCTCTCCAGATCTTCACATCTTGCCTCATCGGCCAACGCGTTTAAGGGTAATTCTAGGGTTATTAATTGCTATAAGCTATTATCGACGGTAGCCAAGGTCTTCGCCTCTGGCCGATGTTGAATTGCTGCAACCAGGCATTGCCGAGCAGCAGCCTGGCTTCCAACTATCTCCAAAACTTGGTCTCCGGATGGGTATTTTACCTTCTGGTGTAGGGTAGAGGAGACTGCCCCCAGAGTATGGAGCCAGGGTCGGCCCATAATAGCGGTGTACGGAGAAAAAACATCCACAACTATAAAGTCTACCTCCACTACATCCGTACCGGCTTGCACAGGTAGCCTTATCTAACCTTTTGGGACGACCATTCTTCCTTCAAAACTCACCAGAGGTGAATTGTAAGTCGTCAAGTGCTCAGGCTTCAAACCTAGCCCATTGTATAAGTCAGGGTACATTATATCAGTAGCGCTGCCCTGGTCGACCATTACCTTTCTCACATCGTACCCGCCTATTCTCAGAGTAACCACCAGAGCATCATTATGCGGCTGTATGGTTCCCACTTTGTCCTCATCTGAAAAGCCCACAACCAGTGGAACGACCATCCTGGCTCTTTTAGACGTTGAGCTACACTCTCCAGCTGGAGATCGGGATACTGATAGTATCCTAGAAGGGCATGACCCAGTCCTCCCCGGGGCAGCAAAAATGATATTGATTGTTCCAAGGGGGAGCCTCGAGGAAGCATCGCCCCGCATCTCCAAACCTGCCTGGCTAGCTCGGCCACTGGAGTTGTGCAATAGATGTTTCAACTTTCCCTCTCGGACTAATTGCTCCAGATGGTCCCATAAATTCTTATAGTTCTCAGTTGTGTGTCCGTGGTCTTGGTGGTAGTGGCAATAGAGATTCTGGTTACGTCTCGCAGGATCTCCTGCCATTTTATTGGGCCACTTAAAAAATGGTTCATTCCTGATCTTCTCCAATACCTACTGCGCAGGTTCTCGAAACACCGCATGAACCTCCTGGATGTTGGCAGAACCTGACTGCCCAATAAAGTCCCTTCGCGGCCTGTTATTGTTGTATCGGTCCGACCTGAAATCCCTCTTCTCCTGAGGGATTACCTTAGCCTTTCCTTTCCCCTGCAGTTGGTCTTCTTCAACTCTTCTGTACTTGTCAATCATATCCATCAGTTGATGCACACTGGTGACAGGTTTACCAGATTTCCTCAAATCATGCTCAGTTGGAAGACCAGCCTTGAAAGTACTTATAGCCACATCGTCATGCTCTCCCTCTATCTCATTAAACATCTCCCAGTATCTGTCTGAATAAAATTTAAGAGTCTCACCCTCTCGCATAGACATAGACAGCAAAGATCCCAAAGGCCGAGGAACCTTACTGTAGGTAATAAAGCGTGCGCCAAAAGCCTGGGTAAGTTTCTTGAAGGAATTTATAGAATTAGCCCTTAAACCGTTAAACCACCTCATCACCACCGGGCCCAAACTTGATGGAAAAACCTTATACATCAAAGCTTCATCACTGGAATAGATAGCCATCTTTTGGCTGAAATGGCTAACGCGTTCCACCGGGTCAGTCCGGCCATTATATGGGGTGAATGTAGGCTAATGAAATCGCCGAGGAAGATTCGCTTCCTCAATATTTCTTGTGAAGAGTGACTTGGAAATTTGGCTTAAAGCCTTGTTCATGGCGTTATTCCCCAAGTCCCTACTCGGCGGACTTTTGTGCTTACGTTGACGATGGTACTCCTCTTTATAGGTAAATGTCTCACTGGGCGGGGTTCTGGATCTTCGTCTATAACTAGCACCATCTGTCTCCTCGGAGGAAGACCCGGAGCTGGGCGGCGAACATCTTCGTCGAGCATGACGCAACTCTCTTCTCAATTCGTCAATTTCACGTTGCATGTCTCTATCGTTCTTTGCATGGGAGACATGACTCTTCCCTCGAGACTGACTCTTGCTAGTATGAGTCGTGCGTACACTTCCCTCACGGCCCTCTCTCCTTTCGAGGCTCCGGCGTGGATTGCCATGCTGGGAGCCCCTTGATTCTGCTTGGCGCGAGTTAGCATCTATCTGGTGCGGCCCAGTTGCTATTTGGTATGGACCTGCTTCCTCCATTGTAAACGTTGCAACCGAATTTCCTTTGGCCTAAATCAAGCTCTTCCCACAGGCGGCGCCAATTGTAAGGACTCGATTTGTAACGGTCCCAAACCCGTTACTAGGTTAGGACGTTAAAGGCCCGAACAATAAATTTGTAGAGCGTGGATGTCAAAGAACTAGACTAACCCTAAAAGAAAAACGATCAAATTCCACATTTACAAATGGATTCCCGCTAATATAACGATCAATTTCTCCTTAAAAACCAATTCAGTTCTTAGTTGCACAAGGTTTTCCTCTTAGTATCTCTGATTTTTAGAAGTTTTTCGATCCCTTTCTCAATGCGCTCTTCCATGTTATATACTGCCATCTTGGTGTCATTTTCGCCTTACACGTGTAGGTTGGATTTGGGGATCCCTTCCTGTCCCATCCAACACTTCCTGGAAACCTCAACCAGCAGCTGTAAGGCTGCTTCATCACTATTCAGGCATCACCTCCACATTAATGCGGCCAGAAAGTTAGGTGGAAGGCATTTAATGTGGATGTAGTAGCCTTACAGATATTTGTTTATTTCTCCTGTCTTTCCCCTGGTCCAATATCCCGTCTTTTGCTGTGGTGCAATTCTGGAGTAAGTCTGTGATGGTATGATACTCAAATTCACCTCGGCTACACGCTGCCGAGAAAACTTTTATCCTCGGACACTTATTGGACTCATCTCATGTTGTCTTTACTCTTCCCTTAGTTTTGTTCTCTTCACAGTCTTATTTGGGCCTCCTCGGATTGGGCTTTTGGGCCCAACTGGCATGGCCTTAATAGTACCTCCTAATTAATTGGGCCCCACAATAGTAAATGAGAGTGTGTGTATATATATATATAGACAAATTTTAGTTACAAAATTGGTTGTAACTTAAGGTTACAACCTTACTTAATTTTTTTTTTCTTTTTATTGGAAGCACTGACTACTCTCCATGCAAGTCAGGGTGGTCACCACCCTGACTTGTAAAAAATTGCATATATACACTTGCCAAAACAAAATTATATGTTAAACTAACCTATTATGACCACCCTAATAAAAACGTTGAACACCCTGACTTGAGAATTACAAAAAGTTGGGTTTAACAAAAATAAGAATAATGTTACATTCACAACATTTTCACAATAATTTTACAACAAATCCAATGTGGTAAGCTGTTACTGATTCTAATTTGGGCTCAATACTAATATAATTTTTTTACCCACTAATAGTAGCTTTTTGCATAAGATTTATTGTAAAAATATAGTGGACGTAGCATTACTCCAAAATTAATTCTGCCCCCCAAACATAATCCTTAATCCCTTTTATATTTAAAAAAAAGAAACTTAAATAACAACAATAAATATTAGCCCAAATAACAACAAACATAAACCAAACAAAAATAAGATAAGACCAAACAACAAGAAGTGATCTAATTATTCAATAAAAAGCCTACTATAAAACAAAAAGATAAAAATCGCTAAACATTCAAATTTGTAGCTCGTTCAACCTATTCAATAAAAATAATCTCTAATTTCATTTTTCCCTAAAAAATGGTACCGAGAAAAATATTGTGGTTATCAATTCTCCTTAATAGTGACGACAGTTATATTCTTTCTGGCTTTGCAGTCATAACAATTTTACTCTCCTTAGTGACTCAACTAGGTAGCAAATATTCAAGTTATCACTTTATTATAATTTTTATAATTTAAATTTCTTAGTGACTACCCTAAAAAAAATTTCTAGAGCCGCCACTGATTGGAAGTGAATTTTGACAAATCCATCATTAGATTACATCTTCTTCTTATATCCTCCTTTCTTACAAATTTTTAAAAAAATTAAAGATCAATAGCTATGTTATCAATAAATTGTTTAAATTGCAAGTTTTTGTAGTTTAAAATTATGTATAAAGTATAAGCTTATAGATCATATAGTAAATAATATCTAATTGATACAAAATTTAACATATATATTAAAAGCGTAAAAAATATGCAATTCAATTGTTAAATTTTCAAAATATGCAGTAATATTTATTTTATTGAATAGGGTTGTAATCTTAGGTTACAACTAATTTTGTAACTTAAATTTGCCTTTTGTATATGTGTATATATATATATATATATATATAATAAAAGGTAAGCTAGGAGGTTGATTTATTGACTTCTAAAATAGATGACTATGATAAGAAATAAAAGAATAAGAAATTAATTTTAAAAAAAATCTACCACCAATCAGAAATAAGAGATATAAGAATATTTTAAATTAAATTTATTAACATTTGTTATGTGTGTGCTCAAAGGCTCTTTCATAATGTGTGTTTTATGCAACTTCAACGTTTATGCATTTGTATATATATTCATCAAGTCCCAAAAGTAATTACCAATTAGATATAAAAAGTTTCTACAAATTTACTTCCAGAATAATGACTAATGAGTCTGATAAAAATAGAAACTACACTTGATCTTAGCCAAATTAAAGGCCGAGAAAGGTATCCTAACGTAGAGTTTCTCACAGAGAACATTTGGGAGTTTCTCACAGAGAACATTTGGCCACTCACAAGCGGCACTCCTCGCAAAAAATGCTCCCATCACAACAGTCTTTTGCAAAATTTAATAAATACTATTTAAAAAAAATTGATGATCCAACGTTTTTTAATTGCCTTTCTAATTGTTTTCCAGTAACATTTGGCATTAACTTTTTATTTTTTTATTATTCTCAAAAAAAAATTAAAAATTAAAACTTGTTTTAAAAGTATGAAATTTAATAATATATAAAGTGTTGGTACAAATTCTTATGCGATACATTTAGTGTCTCTAATTAAATTTGATGAAATGCAAATCGTCAGTCTTTGTAAGTGTGTCCAGATGGAATTGAGTCCTCGTTTGTGTCTCTGCAAATATGGTAAGATGGCTCCCTCAAGGTGGTCACCGATGTGGTGTTTGCCACAACGTCTCCGATGCTAAAGTCAATATAAGGAAGCCTTTAGAGAATAACACAGAATATCATAGTAACTAAGAATGCTTTTAGATGTGTCTATGTATCTTGTGTTGGTGCTGAGAGGGTTTTATATATGTTTCCATAGCCCCTAGCCGTTGTGGCTATTATTGTGGTTTTAATGCCTCTCTTGGTAACGCTTCATGCTCAATAATGTGGGTTTTGATGGGCTTCCAACGGTCTACATAGCTGGTTTTGTAACCGTCCGAGGCGTTATTGACTGCATTGAATAGCTTCCCTACCTTCGTCAGTGACGTGGATATATTGACGGAGATATTTGGTTTGCTCGTCTGTGAGAGAGAGATTGTCGGTCCTATCAAAATTCAAACGCATGATTGCATTGATTAATGAAAAAAAATTAACTTTTTTTTAAGAAAACTAAAAATCAATATAGCTATATATTTGAATTTAATTTAATAATCGTTAGCATATTAGAGCATTCACATCAGTCTATATATAATAAAAAAATATGTAGAATTTACACAGTTTTGCCTAAAAATGAACCACATTAATTTGTGTATAATTGTGTAAATTTACAAGTTTGCTACATCAGTCTATGTATAATTGTAAATTTACACTAATACTATTCATTTTTGTATTTAATTCTTTATTCTTTTTTACGTATCTCAATGATGAAAGAAGAGAGTGGATGATGGTTGTTGTGTGTGAAGAAATAAAAATAATAATTTTAAAAATTAAGAAAAATTGATATTTTAATAAAATATAGTGTAAAATAGATAATTTGATGTAAGGTGTTTTGAAAAGTGAATATGTAAAAAAAAAAAAAAAAATTATACTAAAATATATTTTTACACAAACTAGTGTGAATGTTGAAAGTAATTGTATCTAAATTTTACCTTTTAATAATTGATCTCATTTCTAGATGAAAAGGCTTCAACAACATTATTTTGATTTTGAAAATTGAAATACATTGATTCAAAGTCTAGAATATCTCATCCGATTGGAATTCTTATATTATATGGGCCTGTAGACCCAAAGAACCGTGCTGGACTTTGGTTTGACATGACCCGAACCAATTTTTCTTATGGTCTGAACATTTGGGATCTGAAAATGAAATAAGTCAAATAACTACCACCCTCTTGGATGGTCCTTGTTTTGTCAAAACCATGAATTTTTTCAACCCTGCTACTACATGGTTTGTCCACCAAATCTAGGCCCGAAATCAGTATTGGGATTTGGGAGGCCTGGACTAATTAACTGTACCATAAAATAATTTTGGTAGTCAAATTCAGTCGCCACTGCACCATAAATGAAATTTTCTGTGTCTGGTGACTAGTATAAATGGAAAAGTTGAGCAACACGTCATTTTTCATAATTTCTTACCATAATTGTGACGTAACAAAGTGTAATTAGTAAAGAAAAAAATAGTGGTTTTATGTGTAAGTGATAATTAATCACTCATAATCTGTCACATCAGAGTTGTGATAAAAAAATTATGAAATAATTTGTGGTCCTAAAACTACATAAATGAACCTAATTCAGCGTAGTGTCCAAGAATTTAGATCCGGTGCAAATAAATGCAATTACCACTTGGACGTGAGATGAAAAAGTTAACACAATAAATAAAATAAAAATATAAAAGATTAATTTTATTTTGAATAAAGTTTAGTTACAAAATTAGTTGTAACTTAAGGTTACGACCTTATTCAATAAAATAAACATTACTACATATTTTGAAAATCTAATCGTTGAATTGCATGTTTTTTACGCTCTTAATACACATGTCAAATTTTGTGTCAATCGAATATTATTTACTATATAATATATAAACTTATATTTTATGCATAATTTTAAACTACAAAATCTTGCAATTTAAACAATTTATTGATAACATAGTTATTGATCTTTAATTTTCTTGAAATTTTGCAAGTATGAAGGATATAAGAATAAGATGTAATCTAATGGTGGATTTGTCAAAATTCATCTCCAATAAAAAGATATTGAGTAAGGTTGTAGCTAAAAGTTACAACCAATTTTGTAGCTAAACTTTATCCTTTTATTTTTACTATGTTAACTTTTAAATCTCACATTCAAGTAGTAATAATTGTATGGTGCAATAACTAGATGGGATATGGGATCCAAATTAATTAGTTCCATATGTTTCTTATTGGTGTCAACATCATTTGAGTTAAAGTCTAGTTCTCAAACAATGAATCCAGCTACTTTTCATAGGGAAGATAATGATAATATCACTAAAACATAATAATCTTATTGAACCAAAAAAAAAAAAAAAACTACAATAGTCTTTAACTCTGTCTCATTTCTTAAGAGAATATATTGTCATTTACATAATGATGGTAAGTCATGCTAATGATAACACTGGCATTTCCAAAACATCAAAGGATTGTATTGAAATTTGAAACAATTGTTAATTCAAGAACAAAATTAGAATTTAACTTATAATTTGGGAGCTAAAATCGTATTTTGAGCAATAACTTATGAACAAAAATTTTGTCAAACCCGGTTTAAAATAATTTTCTCCACGTATGATAATTCATGTGTATTTTAATCACGTAACTTTTGTTAAATCATTTAAACAAGTTATATGACCGTTAAATATGTTATATGACTAAAATCACAAATCCGATCATCACATAATGAATTTAAGGAATTTTCAATTAAATGAGTTTAGAAAAAAATTTATCCATGACCTTTTATCATGAAAAACCCAAAACTTCATTTTTACCAACCATAAAGATTTGAAACAAATCTTTTGTTCCACTCTAGGTTATGCACTTTATACTCCACCAATCACAACCAATCATGCGTTCTTTCTTTCTTTCCTTACAAAATATTCAGTGAGTGAAATGAAAAAAAAAAAAAAAAAAATCAAATACATTAAAAACTATGAATATCCCTTGATGAGAACAATGAGTTTTATAGGTTAAAAAAAAAGTGACTTTCCGAGAACAAATTGCAAATTGACTTGATTTATTTTAGCACCTGAGAAAGTTTTCCATGATTTGCATTATTAGGATTGAATTTGATAGTAAATAAGAGTAAGAATCCGGTTAACAGATGCCCTTAAGTCATTTGTTAATGAACTATTTTAAAAATATTTTGATAAAACTTTTATGAGAAATATAAAAAATATCAAAAAATCAATTTTTTTTCCTTTCCCATAAAAAGTTTATACAAGTATTTCCTAAATGAATACCCTTAGAGTATTTGCAGCAAGCTCAACAAAGAGCTTGCTTAGCCAAAATTTTCCAAATTTCCTTTAAAACACCCATGCATCAGCCTCAACAAAACTTAAAGCCAAAGTAGTTTTTGAACAATGGCTAGATACATGGGGAGTTTTTGAGTCTGATGCAATAAGCTGTAAATAAGTAGATTAATCAAAGTAACAAAGGTGGAGTTTTTAGGAGTCAAAATAGCTATAAAAAAAAAAAAAAAACTTATTGAAGCAGATGCTAATGTTTATATGTTTCAAGGTGTTCATAGTAGTCAGACGTAAAGTTTCAATCAATCTATATCTTTGGGGCTTTCAATCTTTTACATATTTTAGCCATATACACTGGACGCCCACAGTACACATAACCCCACAGGTTTGCCACTAACTCGAACTTAATACGTGATATGTTTGTGAAGACTCCCACTTTCACAGCAGTAACTATTCTTGTTCCCTCATCATTGGCTGTATCAAAAAAGTACGTGTATCACTCTCAACATTACTATAATACCTAATTAAACGTTTTTCTGTGCGTGTGAGAGACGTTGTCATGACACCTTGCTCTCTTGTAGGCCATCCCATATTCGCTATCCACGTGCAACCACTCGCAATTGTCAATTTTGGTTTTATTGATTAATCCTTTCTTTACGAGACAAACAACAAAACAACCAGTCTTATTATGCTTTGCCCTGTTAAACATAGTGATCAAACCATGTTTGATTTAGACATAATAGTTATGTAATTCATAATGGGGAACGTGTTTTCTCAAATGTGATCGATCCATGAGAAATTAATACCGTCCATTAGTATCAGTTTTGGTGGGTTTATGTCCTTTCTAGTCTCCTATTGTCCAATCATCTTTAATTTTTAACAGCTCTTATTTTGTCAATTCAACTTAAACCAAATTTGTGGTCTTTGTTTATTAAAAATAAATAAAAAATATTTGTGGTCTTTCATTAACCATGTCATTCTCATTTACAAGAGTATTTTGGGTGTTTTTCACATTTTAATAAAGCTTTTAACGATGGATCCTTCTTGACTGTGCATTATTTAACATAAACCAGAAAAGCTTAAGACCAATCACCTATAATTGTCATAACCGCAAGGTGATTGCATCAAAACCTCTTTTTCTATGAAACAACCTGTGAGCATATGTTTCTTAGGCCTATCTATTTGCAGCATTAAAACTATGAAGTATGAACTAAAGATATATGACAAGAATTTTCTTGGATCAGTGTTATCAACTTTGAGAAGCTTGTGATTTCTGCATATTTCAGTTTCAGTAATGTAAATGATCAACTAGTTCTATTTGTCAAGATTGATTAGAATTTTAGTAGGAGACACAGAGAGGTGAAGAAGTTAGGATCAATTTGCCTAGAATGCAGTTGCATTCATTGTTAACAGTATTAAAATTGTATGGGAAAAGCTGAAGGAGTTTGTTGAGTTGAATTCCATGATGTCAGTTCTTCCAATTTCAAAAAGTTAAGAAATGCTGATGTGGGTTGACGAAGACATTAGCAATAATAGCATTTACTCAATAATACTGTGAATAAGATATAGGAGTGACTTGTCATAATTCAAGATAAATGCCTATTTATTCAAAGAATTCTGATGATGCACAAAAATTGTCAATGAGCTGATAGTCCATAAGCAAGCTAATGGGGTGCTTGACAAACAAGAAAACCAAAAACTAACAAAAAGCACCAGTAGGGTGCCGGCCAAAGACCCTCCGAAAGTTAAGTAAATGAAAGAATAATCACCAAGAACTCAATAGTGTGAGAGTTAGGGATTTTCTGCGAACCTTAGAGAGAAGGAGGTCTGGTGCTTATATAGTGGTGTAGGGCCTGATCAGGATCCCTTATATGAAGGGTTTTTCCTTATGGGGAAGATCTTGGAGTTAAGGTTCCACAATCTTAGGGCTCTTCTTACCATATAAAGAAGATATGAACGTGTAGTAGGGTCTTTGGGCATGGGGTGCCAGTTATTTTCCATGTAGAGACTCATGAGTGAAGAACAAGCAAAGATTGGTGGGACCATCAGCTCGGTCATTTGTTTGTCGGTATGAATATCCATACATCGGCATGGTCACCCCATCTGCTGCCATGTGAGTGAACATTACGCAAGGGTTCGGCAAATGTAGTCCTTCGTCAAACGGTCTTTAAGCATGAGCCAACCGTTGGTTTGACTAGGTGACGCCCGGTAGGACCGCTTAGGAGGCGGACAATTGCTACCTGAAGAACCGTGAGCGATGTTCGTTTGTCCCGAAGGATGAGGAAGGTTTTACTGGATGAAAATGCCCTTATCAAATTCAATCAATACAATCCACACAATTTTGTGTATTTCGATTTCACTCACTTAAACTCCCTGTGTCCTATTAAAGTTTGAGTTGCAATACCATGCCCTCAAGTTATGTAGTATTATTAGGTTAACTCAGATACTATTTGTCACGACATAGGAAAGTTTTAGTGATATCTTCACCATAACACCAAAGGATTAGTCACAAATAGAGTCCATCATAATCTCTTATATAACTCACATCGTACTCAATTAATTAGTAAATGCTACATGCATTTGTATGAAGGTTTTGATGGTAAAAATTTTTGTGAGACTGTCTACTAAGTTCTATATAGGGCATGTATTAAGTTAATATGAGTTATATAAATGATCATAAGAAGCTTTAAGTGTAACTAATACTTTTTAGGAGTAGCATATATGTGGCTAATATATATTTGACTCAAATTGTGACATGACCCAAACATAGTGTAACTTATGTTTTATGCTAACCTTTCATTAGATAGGGCCAGAGGCGGCTCAACTCACTACAAAAAAGTTGCCTATAGTGGCGTTTGTTTTAGTGGCATTCATAAAAAACGCCACTTTAGGTACCCTATAGTGGCGTTTTTTAGAAACTCTGCTATAGGCTTATCTATAGCCGTGTTTTTAGGGTTTTATAGTAGCATTTGCAATGACCTATAGTAACATTTTAAAAACCACGATAGGTCCTAAGTCTTACAAGGGCCTATCGCGGCGTTTTAAAACGCCACTATAGACCCACTTTTTAAAAATAAATAAATAAATTTCGAAGCTGAAACTAATTGTTGTTATAAATAAATTGATGACCTATGGTGGCAATTATAAACGCCAATATAACCCAAAGGGACCTATAATATAATATATTATATATCTCTTTGTCTTATAATATTACACACACAAAAAATAATAATAATAATAATAATAATAAGGTCTCTCACTTAGGAAAAAGAAAAAAAACAATTAAAAAAAAGAAAAGAAATGTTTTTATTAGTAGATAGAATGTCTTATCTATTTGTCTTACAATGTAAAAATTTTAATTAAGGACCAAAAATTTAATAAGTAAAAATAATTTTTTAGATAGTGTAAGATCTTTTTAAATGTTCAACATTTTATTAATATATTTACTATGTTTGACATAGTTTAAGAATGTAAAAATTTTCAATTTTCCAAAAATTTTACTCTTCATTTCCATCTTTATCAAAATTAAAAATAGAATTAATAGTTTTCAAGACAAATTTATTACTGAAATCCATTGTTCAATAACCAAAATCTAACATTGCCAAGAGAGACAATGACCATCTAAAATGTGATATTTATTCTGATACTAATTGTTTAGATATTTTTAGAATTCAAATTTTTAAAATGCATTTTATACATATATGAAAATAGCTAGTCCAACTAATGTATTAAATTAGTATATAAAAAAGTTAGATTTTTAATATTAAAAAAAATTCATGCATCGCTTATAAAATACTAAGTAATAAGTCATTTTACATTTATGTCTAACCCAAAAACAAGTTGAGTCGGCCTTAGACTAGGCCATACTTTTGCAGACTGTGAATTTGAATGAGGTTTGAAACAAATATGTTTGAAACTAAATTGAGGTATTCAATGAAAACGACACCATTTAGAATTTACAAGTTTTTAAAACTTTTTATTTTATATTTAAAATACTCTATGCATATGAAAATTTTCATAGAAATGTGGTCATATTGTGCATGAAAGGCATTTAATATGCCAATAACAAGGTTAATATTTCATGATTTTTGCATGATCATAGTGGTATTAGTACAAAGAAACCATCGAGGCAAAAGTTGTTTTAAAAAAAAAAATCAAATTGATGGTTTTGTAAAGAAGTATTTAGCGAGTACCACCATTAGGATATGGGAAGAAACTAATAATTTTTCATGAAATGCTTCACTTTAAATTGTTCCATTAGGCTACAAAATGTGTTGGGCCTACATTAGAAGTTATGCATTCCATATTCCCTCAAATTCTTTATTTACCTCATACATCTCACGGGCAATCCAATGAGACCTGCTAGAAGGCGTCACTGGTCGTCACTACAACAAACAAGACTTATAGTGACAAAATTTTTCATCATGAAATGTCCTTATTTCGTCGCTTAAGACATATGGTGACAAAACATCATTCATTGCGTAATCTCGGTCACCGAATGTCCTGGTGATAAAAATTTTCATCACTAACATATCTAATTTTTTTAATGAAAAAAACGATTGGCAACGGAATTTTTTCGTCACCTAATCTTTTCTTTCACTAAACATTATATTTAGAGACGAAATAAATTCGTCAACAATGATTTTTATTTTTTATTTTTCCATATTAGGTGACAAAATATTTCGTCACTGATTGTTTTTTTTTTTTAATTTTAAATTTCAATAGATTAGACGATAAATTATTTCATCACAATTTCTGCTTATATTCAATTATTCATAGTTCAACATATTAGTGACAAAAAATTTCATCACCATTTTTTTAAATTTATTAATGTTCTTTACATTAACTTGCCACTACATTACATTAACCTATTCATTTCCAACCCAGAGCGTAGCTAGGATTTTTCACTTGGAGGGTTGAATCATGAATTTATAGGTTAGTCATTACTCATAACTAATAACCATATTTTATTATTGAAATATAACTATAACTATGATGATAATGTGAGGAAAAAAAAAATAACTACGAGGAAAACAAATTGGTGATATGAGAAAAAGATCAAATTTTGTGAAAAAAATGATGATTGTGGTGATAATGATGAGACAAATAAATAAATTAAATTTGAAGACCAAGAATTAAAAAGAAAAACACACCAATTCGAGCAACGCACATTGCATTTCACAATTGTAAACAGTTTGTATTCTTAGAAAAAATAAAAAGAAAGGCACCTGGAGGGTAGGCATTTATTTGGTTTTGGTAAAAGTGTGTGTTTTGTTTGGGTGTACACTTGAGAAACTAACTAAATATTGGAATTTTAAATAGCTAAATGCAGTTATTGCGAGATTTTAAAGAGAGAAAACATAAAAACTAACACTGACATTTGTGACATTTTTTAAGGAAAGTCATAAGTTTTCATTATTCAAAAACAAAGCAAAACAACAGTAAAAAATGAGCATGAACTATGAAGATGATGAACATCCATAGCTAATTAGAACTCTAAAACCAAGAACTATCTTCTATCTAATAGTTTAGAAAACTTCATTTTTTTGGCATGTAATGCAAGTAGATGGACCGCTTGGTTATCTTCTCTTTTAGTATGATATGATTTAAACTAAGTTAAGAGTAATCTTGCCTCTGTAAAAAATTTTGGAGGGGCCAATCATTACATTTTGTAGGGACCCAATTTATTTTTATACAATACTACAAGAGGGTTTCAAAAATTTGGGGGGGGGGGGGGGGGGGGGGCATCACATCCATAAACAAATCTTCCATTCATTTCCAATCACATCCATAAACAAAATCATCCATACAATCTAAAAAGTAAATAAATAACCATTATAATCTAAAACCATTGAAGTAAGTTGTTCACAAAGCAATTATAACAATATATAGATGAAAGATGTCTTCCATACATTACAAAAATGAAATTGAGTTCAAGTAGCGCCACAAGTAGAAAGAAATATACACCAATACCGTCGAGTAAAAACATTAATTATGTTAGTAATACAAGAAACACTTTTAGCAATGCATTAAAAGTATTATGTCACCATTGCATTTAAATCACCACAACACAAAAAAGCTAAATTGTATAAAGCAAAGATATATTTTCAAGTATTATGTAATAAAAACTTACGTCTAACTCTCTAATAGTGAGTCCTATTAGTGTGCCTAAGTTTGTACATGTTATATTGGACCTGAAGGTGGTGTTTGTGTAGCTCACCTATGGCCCCTAGAGACCAAAGTCTCATTCCAACCACCCCCCCCCCCCCCCTAAAAAAAAGCTAACTTTGCATTTTTTATTATTATGAATTGCTTCAATAAGCTTACAATTCATATGTATTTGATAAGTGTCACAGAAAGTTTCATTAATATATGTTACACATCATAATAATAAAACTTTCTCATCAAACTAACCATCAATAGTTTCAAAGATTTCAATCATGCTCCAACAATTTGATGCACTAAAGGCATCCAAAAAATAATTAAATTAAAGCTTAGGAAACTTTAGACTCTAGCACCATCATGCTAATTAGTTTGAGAAAATTGAAGCATAAACAAGAAATGTGAAACTTACATTCTTCACATGTCTCTCTAAAGAAGATCAAGTGTTATATTTGTTATTTGTTCATCTTAGAGCACTAGCATTGGGGGTGTAAAAACCTCCCATTTGTCAAGCACAACTTGTTTATATTATTTAATTTTGTAGTTTATATTATTTTAATAAGTTGTGTGGAATTTTTTTTTTTTTTTTTTTTTAAACCTAGATTTTGGGTGAGTTGTAAAATGAGATAGTAAAATAAATAATTTAGGTTTTTAGGGTATAAAATAGAAACTCTTTTGCATCCCAAATTCTAGTACTTTACATTCCTCAATAACTTTTTATTTGATTAATATTTTAAAATTTTACTTTTGAATCACAAGTTCTTATTCTCCTTAACACGTATGACAAATCTTATATTAATCGGATATTATTTATTATTATTCAATTCATAAACTCATATTTTATGTATAATTTTAAAATACAAACATATATATTATAGATAAAATAGCTATTGATCTCTAAATATATTAAAATTTCATAAATACAAATGGTGTAAGTGAAAAAATATAACCCAACATGGAGTTTTTAAAATACACACCTAATATAAAGATATGAATAGTGCAATATTTTCAAAAGTAACCACACACAATTACCTAATAAGATTAAAGAGAAAATTTACATCTTAGAATAATTTATGCCTTTTAGACAACGCGGATTACATTTATTTAGGTATCCTTTCAAGTTTCAATTAAAAATGTCATCCATACTGAGAATCGGCCTCTGTCCAGTACACACAAATATATATATATATATATATATATATATATATATATATATAAATGTGAAAAAATAAAAAAATCAGTCTATGAAAACATGTCATCCGTTCAAATTGCTAACAAAAAAGAAATGTTATACAAAGTCGCCCTTGTACCATGGGGGGAATAGTAATATTAACATATATTTCCTCCGTCCTCCACTAATAATAGGACATAAGCACCTACATTTTCTCTTAATCATATAGCTTTATAAACTATAAAAGGTGATCAAAGAAAAAAAAAAGGATAATCTGTAATGGAATAAAAGACACATAATGGAAAATACAAAAGCTATTCCATTATTATTTGCAAATACAAAAGAAGGTGGGGCATTATTTTATTTCTATTATATTATAAAGTACCTCTTCCAGTGAGTTTATGCTGTCTGTCTCCTCTACGGACTAAGGTCACATTCCTAATACATAATACTATATACCCTCGAGTTGGTTATATTCCATACCAAAACTATAGGATGCACATTTTGACACGCATTTTGTTACAATGCTAGAGTGTTAATTAGGAATATTAGGAAAGTGGTGTTTAAATTGTGGCAAAGTATATGTCTCTAGAAACGTAATCCAATTATCATCAGTTGATATATCTAAGTAAGTTATGACAATGTATGTGTCGGACTCTAGAATATATACTTTGTGTGTTGGTAAAATACGCATCACTAGAAAAACTGAGGACTCTGGAGTATATGCATGCTTTGTGTGTTTTTGAAAGGGTGGGTGATATTGAAACAAATATCAATTTGACTTGCAATATACTCCCAATCTCCCATGACCCCATGAATGTGTACATTGTCGTGCCCTCATATCAGGCACGCCAGTTATCGTAGGGCATGACACGATTGCGACCCATTATTAAAAATCAAAGGGGAAGGCTTTGCTTTTGTATAAAGAAAAGAGGGATGTGGGAGATATCGATCCTAACATTTTGTTTTCTTCCTGGAATGAGTCGACAAAAAGGTGGAGATGGCTTTTCCTACAGAGAGCACAGAGTTCGGTCCAATTGGACAACCATATGGAAATATATGCATATATACAATAAATAAATAAAATAAACACAAGCACAAGCTTTTGCAGCGGTGGTGGAAATAGTGCTATATAGGGAAGCATGAATGATTGAACCATAAGGTGGAAAAAAGCAGCAAAGCGTGCAAAAACCTAGTTCTCTTAATCACTAGTGTGGGCGGTGGGCCAATAGCTTTTGACATGAATGAAATAAAGGATGGATGGGTCAGCTATGAAGTTTTTATTTATTTATTTAATAACAAGATAATTTGAGAGATAATGGAAAACTGAGGCCTGGTAAGGCGTTTTCCACTGTTCCCTTTCCTAATTTCACCCATACAAATTTAATCATGTTTTACTTTTGTTGGTCCTAGATAAGGACTGGTTTGGTGAGGGAGGTAATCACATTAGAAAGAAAGTTTGTAGTAAGATTAGAATGGCCTAGATGTATCTCCCTTAAGGGCCAAAACCCTTCACAAAATTAAACTATATAACCAATATATGTGAAATAAACCATCATTTCGTGGATACAATTTAGTACATGAGGGTGCATCACATGATGGTGTGATTATTCCCATTTCCCAGTACACTTACAATTCCAACTTAAGCATACCATGGTGAATGGAAGTATAAAGACTAATTAAGTTCTCATTTTGTGTTGGCTTATAATTCTGTGCAAATTTGTTTGTAATTTATTTCAATAATTTTGTGGGTTATTTGTAATCGGGTAGAGGTTTAGAGCTGAAGTTGGTGCTGCTGAGAAGAACATTTCTCTCCTACGAAATTCATCTTTCTCCTGCGAAATGGACACATGGTTTCAGTTTGAAATTCAGTTGAGGACAATCTCGTGAGACCTTCATGGGACTTCTGCTCCTACGAAATGGTAGAACCTGAGAAAATTCAGTTAAGACTTCCTATGTTGTACCAACTCTATCCTACCATATATATTCATCGTTTTCCATGAAAAGATATCCTGTATGAGAGTGAGAGAACCATACTCATTTGTGAGAGCCAAACACATACCCATAACTGATAGCCATATCCTATGAGGGAGATTAGGTCCTTCACACCCATCATCACCTAAGTGTTGTGACTTGTGAGTGTTGCTTGGAGCCTTGGGAATCATTGAAGCAATCTTATAATTAAATCCAAGGAGACTTGGTTGCTTACAGTTGGTAGCTCAACTTGCAAATCTGGTAGTTAAGGTCTGTTTGGATGCCGCTTATTGCTAAAAATTGAAAACTTATTGCTGAAAATACTGTAGCAAAATAATTTTTAAATGTGTAAATAGTGCCGTAGGACCTAGTCTTAAAGCAAAATTTGTGTTTTTCCATACTTGCGAGTCCTATATGAGAGTGAGAGAACCATATTCATTTGTGAGAGCCAAACACATACCCATAACTGATAGCCATATCCTATGAGGGAGATTAGGTCCTTCACACCCATCATCACCTAAGTGTTGTGACTTGTGAGTGTTGTTTGGAGCCTTGGGAATCATTGAAGCAATCTTATAATTAAATCCAAGGAGACTTGGTTGCTTACAGTTGGCAGCTCAACTTGCAAATCCGGTAGTTAGGGCCTGTTTAGATACCGCTTATTGCTGAAAACTGAAAATTTATTACTGAAAACACTGTAGTAAAATAATTTTTAAATGTGTGAATAGTGCCGTAGGACCTAGTTTTAAAACAAAATTTGCGTTTTTCCATACTTGCGGGTCCTATATGAGAGTGAGAGAACCATATTCATTTGTGAGAGCCAAACACATACCCATAACTGATAGCCATATCCTATGAGGGAGATTAGGTCCTTCACACCCATCATCACCTAAGTGTTGTGACTTGTGAGTGTTGTTTGGAGCCTTGGGAATCATTGAAGCAATCTTATAATTAAATCCAAGGAGACTTGGTTGCTTACAGTTGGCAGCTCAACTTGCAAATCCGGTAGTTAAGATATGTTTGGATACCGCTTATTACTGAAAACATTGTAGTAAAATAATTTTTAAATGTGTGAATAGTACTGTGAGACCCAGTTTTAAAGCAAAATTTGCGTTTTTCCGTACTTACGGGTCCTGTGAATAGTGCACGGGACCCAGGGGAAAAACGCCAAATGCAGACGTGGGTTGTTTTCGGTTTAATCCAAACTCAGCTTTAATTAAATTGAAAAAAGGTTTTGGTGAAGCCAATTGCTAGTAGAAGCCCAAAAGGCTTGAGTACACAGATAGTACTTGGCTTGGAGGGTCTTGTGTGTATCTTGTTTTGCAACTATTCATTCTAGTAGATTGTTTTGGTTGCGGTGCCACAAAGAGATTTTTTTTTTTACCTAGTTTTTAGGTTTTCTTCTTTGATAACACATTATGTGTTATCGGTAATATTGTGTCCTTTACTTTCTGGGGGTTGCTCATAGTTTATGCTTTACTTGCTTATTCATGCCTAATTTCATGTCCATGCATTCTTTAATCGGTTAATCACTTAAATTCCATGTTAATTGTTAGATTCCTTAAAAAGGGATTAAGCCGCCCATAATTAAAAATTTGATAATCTAAAGAACCATTTTTTCATTTCTTTAATACCTGGCGAATTGGGCGGTCTTTCTCGATTGGTGAAGCTTGATCTTAGCAAGAGTCTTTGTCCGGATGATTGATCGAGTTGAAAGGATTAATATATAAATATATATATAAGGTGATCACAATTTTTTTTTATAGTTTTTTATTTTTAATAATTTATTTTTGAGTTACATATTTTAAATAAATTTTTTATTTTGAAAACACCAAAAAGCTTCTTCTTTTTTCTTTTTTTTCTTTTTTTTTTTCCAATAGTAAAACAATTTTTTTATAACACTTGTAAGAACACAAAGCAATCGAGTTAGAGACTCGACCACATTTAGGTATAAACTTATTTTTAATGGGTTATATTATTTAAAAAGATCAACTCTATAAAAATACAATTGTAGCTTTAAAAAAAGACTTAATCAAGTAAACTGCAAAATATGCCTAACCAAACAAGCATACATATATAGGTCTTAGTTCCCTCTAAAAAGAATATTCTCTCCACTATGTTGTTTATCATAGTTAATCACTCGCCTTTGTTGTATTTGCTTTCTCTCCTATCGCACCTCTGATCATGATTAGCTTTTCTAACCATTTGTTTAAGTCTGTCTATAATTAAGAATACTTTGTATCAAGTGTTTACGTACAACCATCAACAGAATTACTTCTTCAGTCATTACGAGGCCTTCAAATATGTTTGTACTTTACGCAAACAAGAAATTATAGAAAAAAAATTAAAAAGAGATTACACAATTATTGTACATTGACAAACCAAAAACCAAAATGGATAAGACATGATGGATGCTATGAACAATAATTTAACCCCTATCATGGTCTTGTTTACTATTGTAATATTATGAGAATTTCAAATATTTTTGTTCTTTTATTGTGTTAATTTGTTGAGTCTCCATTAAAAAAATTATCGAATTAAATAATAGAAATGAAAAAAATTTATGGAGTCTCCATCATATTGATTAGAAATTTAGAAATTTAGTTTAACCTAAGACCCCTTAACCACCCTACTAGGCTACTACTACTGCTCTTTTTTTGTTTTTTGGGTAGATTACTAATTTACTACTACCTATCCGTTAGAGTAAAAGTTCTCAAAATATTGAGGCCAAAACTTTACTCTAAAATTTGGTTAGCCTTTCACTCATTGTATGGTGAATAATTTTAGTACTATACACTTTTTATATTTGGTGCAAAACATCTTATTAATGGATATTTTTAGAGAAAATTTTAATAAACGATTCTAAGAAAATTTTAATATAACTTTCGTAAGAAATATAAAAAAATTGTTAAAATCATTTTTTTCTTATAGAAAATTTTTAAAAATAATTCATAAACTAATACTTTTAAATATCTGTTAAATTTATATATATATATATATATATATATATATATAAATTCATAATTTTTTTTTACTACTTACTTACGATATTTCACATAAAACATTTACGAAAAATTAGATGGTATTAGAATTATTATATATATAAAAATAAAAAATAAAAATTATATCAAAGGATAAACATTTGGTGTTAGAATCCTGGGGTGGCAGACTGCGGGACAGACAGGACTAATTGGGTCTAATCATTGCCTCGGGCATGCTTCCTGCTCATACTCATGCATGCCATCCCATCCACTTTATTGAACCTTTGTTTCTTTTGTGTTTCTCTTTTGCTTTTCGCTTGGTAAAACTTCCAATCCAGTTTCGTGTTATTGTGCTCTTTTTCACCTTTCTTTTTCTCTATTTTTAATTGTTAATGGCATCGTTTCCAACTGCTAAGATATATTGGAAAAAAAAAAGTTAATTTGGCGGAAAAGAGGTCAATTAGTTAAAAGTTGTTAAAACTTACACACTCAGTCTTCCACCCCTAAAAGATATGGCGTTTGTCCCAAAACAACCTAAAGTCAATGCTGTAAGCCTGTAATATGGTCGGGATATATGGTCGACATCAGTTTTGAACACACATCAGTTTGCATTCATATTGACTACACATTAGCTTTATTTTGATCCTTATTATGACCTATAACTATAAGCTAATGGTGCTTCTTTTCTTGCCTTGATTTTTGGAAAAATATTAAAGTAAAGGTTAGTGTTAACGGACACATAAGATAATAGTTAAAAATAAAACTTTATGGTCGACATCAGTTTTGAACACACATCAGTTTGCATTCATATTGACTATATATTAGCTTTATTTTGATCCTTATTATGACCTATAACTATAAGCAAATGGTGCTTCTTTTCTTGCCTTGATTTTTGGAAAAATATTAAAGTAAAGGTCAGTGTTAACAGACACATAAGATGATAGTTAAAAATAAAACTTTATGTTAGATTTTTTATTAACTTTATAAAATATAGAGCCAATAGAGTTAACTTTTTAAATTTTACTTATTGGTAATATATTCAGTCCTTTCATCAATTTATACCAATTTTTTATTAATTAGATTTTACAATAACTCATCCTTAACAAATACTTTACTATGCCCATTAATATTTCCCTAAAGTTATTATCCTTTTATTATAAGAGAAAAGTACACTTCCTAACGTTTCTAATATAAAAATTTAGGGTTTAAATATTTCAACCTCAATTGTTTATATATTAAAAAATATATATAAATGTCCAAATTATCTTTTTTATCAATATCTATGTATTAATTTGTATGACCTAGATAATAGCATTTGTAATATCTTTAGGCTTAAATTTGTTTCACACAAAGTGTTTTACATAGTTTTACACACTCTAAAAAAATGCTAGTCTTAACCCTTTAACTCGATAATATTATATTGGTAATTATTCTTTCACACTTGTTAACGTACACTTCGCACACATTGTTTAAAATTTCACATATGATGTTCTTTTTTGTATTTTTATATATTGATATCCATTTTTAAAACTTGAAATTGATGATTTGTAAGAGATAATTACAATAATGAGTGTACGAGAATCAATGATGCAAAACTTGAAAGGTAAGTAATATGTGCTAGCTAATTTGACATTGGTAATTTAGGAGAAAGAATCCGAAAGATGATATCAGTGTTGCAAAGCTTTCAGCATCAGGCATGCCACTCACCCAAGTACTTCCAAGATTGAGGCCCCCGCACGCCCTCGTGGGCATAATTATTGCCCACGATTCCTCGCCCCCACTCTCTCATTCATTCCCCAATGTCTTTCCGTCCCTTTGCTCCTCTTTTTTGCTTATTTATTGGCTTTTTAGCTCTCACCACTCTCCTTATACTCTCTCATACCCTTCATTCCTTCTTCACCTACTTATAGCTCCACCTGGTTTACATATCTCCCACTTTCCATACTCTCTCTCTCTCTCTCTCTCTCTCTCCTCCTATACCTAGCTAGCTACCTTGTAAAACATATATACAAACATGAGGATGATAGACTTGGGAAGCCAAAGAGGGCCTTTGCATATTATGGACACAGCAACCTCTGTAGACTGTGGCAGGGAAGTAAGGTTCAGAAGATCCTTTCGATCCATAGTCGAGTGCATGGTCCCATGCTGTGGGTTCCAACCCTCCGACTCACTCTCCAGCGACACCGAATCAACTCACGGTGGCTCCTCCTCTACAGTAACCGGAACTTTCTTCGGTTACAGAAAAGGCAGAGTCAGCTTCTGTCTCCAAGATGACACTCGAAGCTCCCCACTCCTCCTTCTCGAGTTTGCTGTCCCCACAGCTTACCTCGCTCGAGAGATGCAATACGGGTTGCTCAGAATCGCTCTCGAGTGTACCAGACAAAAGGAAATGAACATGGGCTCCAAATCCAGTAGTGGTTGCTCGATCTTCAACGTGCCTGTTTGGTCCATGTACTGCAACGGAAGGAAAGTTGGGTTCGCCATAAGGCGTCAGATGACAGAGAGTGATTTGGCTGTGTTGAAGCAGATGCAGACAGTGTCTGTTGGAGCTGGTGTGTTGCCTGTTGCTCCAAAGTCTGAGGATGGTGACCTTATGTACCTTAGAGCTAGCTTTGACCGAGTCAGCTCGACTGACTCCGAGGCCTTTCACATGATTAACCCAGTTGGGAGTTCTGGTCAAGAGCTCAGCATATTTCTTTTCAGATCATGATAGGAGCCACAACCCCGGCACCAAATTGTTGTTGCTATTTGGACTAGTATTTATACTGTAGTTGTAGTACTAGTGAATTTCAATGTATTATGTGGTTTCCGATCGTCATGTCTTAATTAGGAAAAATTATTCTTACTGCTTGTATGTATTATAAATGATGAAAATATCTAAGTTCGGATGTGCAACGAAAAACTATAGTCTTATACTCTCTGATCTCTTCGAATATTTTATATCTTTTTTTTATTTATTTTTTATGATTGTATCTTGCACTGATAACAACAGGATATCTAAAAAAAAAACAACAACAACACCAACACCAACACCACCAACAGGCTATCTCAGTCCTTATTAAAATCAATTAATAGAAAATGTTGTGTAACTTATTTATTGTTTAAAAAGTATAATATAAAATAAAAATAAAAATAAAAATCTAATAATCATGGCAGGGTATCTTTACCCTTCACGCTTCATGAGCTTTAACAATGGACTAAGTTAATTCAGTTAGCCAAAAGGCAAGAGCCTTATAACATAATCGATACATCTTAATATTTTCAATGGAGAAATGTATTATTTGAGTTCTCTCACCCCATCATTTAAAAAAAAAAAGAAAAAAAAAAGGTTAATTAACTCAAAAAAAAAGAGGATCAACAATATTTAGTTGATGAAAATAATTGCTAGCCATAGTTAAATAATCTAAGTAGCAGTTTAGCAAAAAAAAATTCCTTTTAATAATAATAGTAATAAGAATTCAACATCTCTCTCTCTCTCTCTCTCTCTCTCTCTCTCTCTCTCTCTCTCTCTCTCTCTCTCTCTCTCTCTCTCTCTCTCTCTCTCTCTCTCTCTCTCTCTCTCTCTCTCTCTCTCTCTCTCTCTCTCTCTCACAATACGAAAAAACTAGAGCAGATCATATCTTAGAGGCAAGTCCATATCAATAAATCCCAATGAATTAATTGGGTTGCAATGCTATCAAGTTTTTCCACTCATTCATTTATGTCTCGACTTTTACTAAAACTAACATTCTATATACTTTGTTCTAGCCATTTTTAATCGAAAACTTTTAGATTGTAGAGCGTCTTGCCAAATTTTTAACTTGGCATTAATTCAACCATTAGTTTTGATCTATTAAAATCATATCATCAGCAAAAAAGCATATACCAAGAGACTTCTTGGATCAGTTTTGTAAGCTCATCCATCACTATTGCAAAGAAGTATGGACATAGTGTTGATCCTTGATGCAAATCTATAGTGATAGACAGTGCACTTATTATTCATCCACTTGTTCTCACACTAGTTATAGCTTTGCCATACATATCGTTTATCAACTTGATATAATTTAGAGAAACTTATTTCTTTTTCAAAATTCACCAAATAATCTCTCAATGGATCTCAATCTAGATCAACAAAACAATATAAGATCTTTATGTGCCTCTCTATATTTTTCCATTAGACATCTAGTAATTAAATAGCTACCACAATTATCAATTTTATATTCAAAATAAAAATAAAAGAAAAAAATATTTTGGTACTGGATAGTATTATATATTATATATCATAATTTGACATATGTCTATTTTTTTTTTTCTATATATAAATAATTTTAGGTAAAGGGATTTATCAACACTTTCATTAGAAACACCAAGTTATGCTATTTAATTGCATGACTCTCAACTGTTTGTCTCACTATTACCATGTTTGTCTTATTGTATTTCCTATGGGAAAGCTTGTGAGTTGTGATGCATTGTCATTAATTATGATGGAGATTTGTCAGAGATTTAGCCAATTAGATATGTACACAATGGATATAGAGGTGGTTGTGTCCAAACCACACCAAAAGGTTTAGGTGTTTGGCCCACTCATACACTGAGAATTTGAGCATATGCATGAGGGGCAGTAAATAAAAGTTTGGTAAAATTTTTAATCCAACCTTTTCTGTCGCTAAGTTTTGTGGGTAAATTAATGATAGTTTATCAAACTTAAAAAGAAATCACCAAGATCCAGTGAAAAAAAAATCAGCAAAATATTTTATTTTTCTCAAAAAATAAAAAATAATGTGACAATAGAACTTTTGGGGTTTTTTAAGTATAAAATGTAAGAATATGTACTCTATTTTCATCATAGAATGACTATTAGAATCTTTTTACTCTATGGACCATATCAAGTAAAACTTCTCTACCTCCAAAAGCCTCGTTTTTTTTTTTTTTCTAAGTACAAATGTACTTTTAAATTGCTTGTTTTTTAAATATAGACAATGAAAATAAACTTATCCAACCCACAACATTTTGTCTTTTCCAATTTCATAATTAATATTCTATTTTTTGTATTTAACCGTGTAAATGATATATACCATGTCATTTTAAGTGAAAGAACCACATGCTTTCCATAATTCAAAGTTTTAAATATTAGCATTTTAGCTAGTTTGTGCTAATTACTTGCAATCATAGGTAGACTCGTAGAGCCAAAGGGGAGGTGGGGGAGGGCAATTGCCCCGTCTTCAAATCCCAACTCCCCCCCTTCCCCTACTACCTACATACTTATCTAAACAAAATCCAATTATAATTATCATTAACTTGAACGCTATAATTGCTAAGAATTTTGTAATTCAATCGTTAGCTATTTCATGGTATTTTCGAGACATTTATATAGGGTACAAATCTCTCTTCTCCATTACAATTATCGAATTAATTATCAAAAAATAAAAATTTGGGCAGTTAAGGAGTAATAATTTTGAAATAAGGGACCTTCCCCCAGACTTTGCAAAGGTCCACAACCACAAGGTAAGAACCCAATGTAAAGAGGGAACATTCCCGACCTATCACAAGCTAACACATCACATTATCAAATCCACAAAATACAGCCAATTACAAAGCACCACGTACTGCTACTAGGTTTTGCTATCACTATTCAAAAGCTAACAGAAATCTGCCAAGTGTCATGCAAAAACCAATCACACATCAGCACGTGTAAGCGATGACACAAGCAGCCTCGCACGTGTAAGCGATGACTCAAGCAGCCTCGCACGTGTAAGCGATGACACAAGCAGCCTCGCACGTGTAAGCAATGACACAAGCGGACCAATCAGGCTGTGACATGTGTCACCAATCAGACTCCACCATGTGTCGCTCACCCACCTCTAAACTCCTGTAAATAGAAGCCTTCCTAAGGCATTCAGAGGGACCAAGACATCTTGAGAGGGGATCAAGCCATCTGAAGCACAAGCAGCATCAGAGAAGATTCAGAAGCACTCAGAAGTACAGAAACTCTGCAGGAATCAAGCCTCAAAGCCTTCAAGAACTTCAAGAACTTCAACTCCAAAATCGGAGAACATTCGAAGCAGAATCATCCAAACCATCTGCCTAGATCCTAAAGTTTGCGGGAATCAAGCTCAAAGGTCCGAAAACATCAACAAAACACAAATCAGTGAAGCTCTACGGATTCAAGCCTCCAAAGCCCCGAAGAACTTCCACCACAAACCTTCAAATACAAAGAACATTCGAAGAAGAATCATCCAAATCATCTTCTTAGATCTCAAAGTTCATTGGAATCAAGTTCAAAAGCCTCCAGAAACCTCAAGAAATCACAAATCAGTGAAGCTCAACGGATTCAAGCCTCTAAAGCCCCAAAGAACTTCCACCACAAACCTTCGAAGACGAAGAACACACGAAGAACACGAAGAACGTGAAGAACAAAGGATTTCTAACAAGCTCATAGCCAGAGATTCATTGTAATTCTGTTCCAAAGATCTTCGATCCATTCTTCAGCCAAATTGAAGTACATTGGGTGTTCGAATCAAAATCACATTACTACAAATCCAATCAACAAGTCTTTTAAGGAGATCGAATCAGAGGATAACTCTTTTGTAATCACAGAGAATTGTACCACACAATCATCAATACAAATTCACATTTGTGAAACTATTTCACTTGTTTGACTTATTTCGAACCGAGAAATTTAGTCGCATACACCCAAATTTGATAATTTGCCATTTTAAGGGTAGATGTTCAAGTAAGAATGGCATTTGGAAGGGCGAGACAGGAATTGCAACGCGGGGATTAGTGATTAGTGATTACAAACGAATATTAAAGTCTATGTATATATGAGGAATTAGAGGATAATAAATTGGAATGGGAAGTGTCATATATAGCTGACAGGCAAATAGAATTAGTGAAGGGAGCTAGGGACAGCTTTTGTCTGCATTAAAATGTATCAATTTGTTGGCCTTGGCCTCTTACAACGATGCATCTAGCTTCATGTTGACTGTTCTTTTGCTGTTTAGTGTCATAATTATATTCCCCAAGCTCAATTCCATAGAGTAGGAGAAACAGAAAGATCCAATAAAATTAATGTGAAAAATGGACCCAACAAGCATTGTCTTTCATTAATTTTGTGGTCATCGCTAGCTCACGGGCAAGATGCTACAATATAATCAGCAAGAACTTAATGAAAATTAGTTAGAGAGGAGCGCCATAAGTTGAGCTGTCCTATCATCTGTGATATTATAGCTCTTGTTCTTGGCTTGTTCTTCTTCTTGTTGTTGCCATGCATATCCATAAACTGAAGCATCAGAGTCCATGATTATGTGATTGACTGTTGACTCGACCTTTAATTATTGAATCTTTTTTTAAGGCCTGTTGTTGTTAGAACATGTATTTGGTGACTTCCAGCGGGGTGTGATTACTTTGTTTTGTGTCCCCTATAAGAGAGTCCCCAATATCTTTGTGTTTGCTTGTAAACAGCTTTCTTGTGAGAGGAAAAAAGAAAAGTTGGATAGGATACATAGATATGGACATGCACACGAGTTGCCTATTCACGTAGACAAGGGCTCCACCAACTCCACTTTTACAGTCCTTCCTTGTCTATTTCTCCTTCCCTTTAAGTTTTACCATTGCAAACCAGAAGATATGACCTAATATCTTCTACTTTTATCTCATCACCCCAAAAGTGACACACTTAAGCTTTGACTTTAGGGGCAAAAATTTATAACTACCATCCATATTACAGAGGCACAACACACACACACAGACTCGTGTAAATACCACTCATCATGTGAATAGTAAGCAGTTTTTTATATATAAAATTTTTTTTGAAAATTGGGAATGAAATTTAAACCCTATAGTCCTTAATAAAAATATTAGGAGATACTATTTGAGTTATAAGACTATTGGTAGTAAACAGTATTTTAATGTTTCAAAACCCCATGAAAGATAACATATTTATTATATTATGTTTAATTGGTACAGATTTTTTATATGTGATAGACCGTGTTGTAGTTTTTCTCATATAGTCAAAATTCAACCTATAATTCACATGGAATGATTTTTTTAGTAATTACATAAATCTCAAGTATAACTTACATCAATCTTGTTAAACTCATAAAATGATTAAATTATAACAATTAACTTTAAGTCTGGTAACCAATTTTAATTATACACCTAAAATTTTAAAGTTTAACTTCAAAATAATATAAAATTATGGAGTTTATCATATAATATAATTGTTCATAAATTTTATTTCTTGTACTCTCATTTGTATGAAAGATGATAAATTTTTACATGAAGATTTGAACTCTTAACACTGCTGAAATAATTTTGGTTTGTTTAACTTCAATTAAAACTTTTGCTTCTTTATTTTTTCACATGAAGAATTTGAACTCTTAACCCTCTTGGAAGAAAACCCTTTTTGGGTCTTTTTTTCCTCTTCAATTAAAACTTTTGCTACTTTATTTTCTTTTCTTTTCTTTCTGTCATTGTTTTTCATTTAAAAATTTTCAATTTTAGAAAATATCAATAAAATAATAAAAAAAAGATTTTGGTTATTTTCTTTTCTTTTCTTTCTGTCATTGTTTTTCATTTAAAAATTTTTAATTTTAGAAAATATCAATAAAATAATAAAAAAAAGATTTTGTTTCATTTTTTAATGAAGTTGGACATATAAAAATGAAAGCAAAAATAAAAGTTCAAAAAAAAAAGGTTTTTGTTTTTTAATTTTTTTTATTCAGGACAAAGTGCAATTATACTTATACCTCCTCCCCATGCTCCACCTTGCATCTTATCAAAAACGAGAGGGCTCTTATATATAGCACCCCTCCTTGATAGTAAAGGTTGGTGGTTTTATTCCTTTGGTAATTGTTAACAATTTGGGCCAATGAAGTTAGTGGGCCTGTGAGTTTTGGAGGAAATGAAATTGGATGAATGGAGTTACTTGGAGCCCCCAATAATGTTAATTGTGCAGAAAATAATTTCTAAGAAATGACCTTTACTCACTATTTCGTGAATATCTCTTAGACCGCTTTAAATTTTTTCGTGAGATATTTGCATTGGAAAGTAGACATCCATGGCCGCAGATAGAGCACCCTCAATAGGCATCATAAATTCATATGGATAATGGTCATGCATGTCTGCCTTTTCTGATCTCCCTGTTTCTATGCATCCTAACTATACAGCGTGTGCGCCAGCTGATTTCATTACACATATGGGCCATTAGTCACCGACCCATTCTAGGGGTTCCCTTTCGGTGTAACAAAACAGAGTGCTTTGGTGGGCCGACCGTAATTAATGGGCCTGCGACCACAACTTGGTACCCAGGACAAAAATCAACTTATTAGTCCCAAGACCTGATGGACCACGAAAATAAAATTTGTCCAATTTTTTTAATAATTAATTTCTGATTTTGACCCTGGACCATTTTAACAAACAAACTCACACACACCCTGGACCGTTTTTCTTCTTCCTCTTTTATTTTTTATTTTTTATTTATTTTTAAAATAAAAAGATACTTTCTGTCTGACCTATCCACATCGTACACTAATCTGGTTGGTGTCCAAGAAGACTCATTGACCGCTTTTATAATCTCCTCAACTATGTGCAACTTCACAACTTTGTGATCAATGTTTCATACTTCAACCACATCTATGCACACAACAACTTTGTGATCCAATTTCTTATAAGTTCAAAAAAAATGACGTTTAATAAAATATTGAGTAATGCTACGTTTACAGTACTTTTACAATTATTTCACAATATATCTTAAATAACAAGTTGTCATTAGTTCTAATCTAAATCTATTAATAAAATTATTTTTTCCCACTAGTGACTAACTGCAATTTAGAATTTATTGTGAAATTGTTGTAAGATGTATTAGAGCAAGACCTATCACATTTGAAAACAAGGATGTTATGACATAACAAATTGTCACAACATCTTCATTTTCAATTGTAGTGAGTTTTGGTCTCATATATTTTATTTAAAAAAATATATATATAAGGAATTCACACACTAACCATTGTAAAAATGTTTTAACAATTCATTGTGTAACTCCTTTCAATAATGAGAATTTAAACGATCTAATAAGTGCTACTTAATACGTCATAGTAACAAGTTGTGTACCAATTTCAATTAATGATATCTTACAAGGAAATTATGATTAAAATTGTGTTATTAGACTTTTTCTTTTTAGATATGATAGGTTTTTTTTCCTTTAAAAAAAATGATTTTTTTTTTTTTTTTTTTTTGGCTGAATAGATATGATAGGGTTTAATCTCATTTCCGGAAGATTTTCCATCCTGTCCTACGGGCTACGGCCCTGCCAAATGGCCCAAATTTTATGTTGCGCTTGGACCTGGGCCTAACAATAAAAATCTGAAGATCTGCTTGTGTTTAAAATAGCCTACATGATTTTTGCTGAATGAATTGATACAATGGGACAGATTTTATTTTGTGATGAAAATTTTTGTAAAACAGTAAATAAAGAAATTGGTGTATATAAAGAGAAGTGTTATGTCTACAACATTTTCACAACACATCATAGTTGGTTAGTAATTATTGGTTATAATTTGAATCTATCATTAAAATTGATTTTTTGCCCTATCAATAACAATTTATCACTTAAAATTTGTTATAAAAATGTTATGAATATAACATTTCTCGTATATAAATAAATGACATCCCTTTTTTTTTCTAATTGCTAATTTGGGATTTGAATTTTTTACTGTATTGAGTTTTTATCATTTCTATGGAATATTATGATCCTTTCCGTTTGAAATGGATCTATTTCATTATTCAGATTAAATATTATAAATCTAAAATTTAAATTGATATGGCACTTTATATAATATAAATTCAAAATATAAGTTCTTTTTTTACTTGAAATGGAAAGCATGATCTTCCTTATATATACATCACTGTATTTAATGATAATTATATATATGAATGGTGCTTAGAGTACTACCAACTTTGTTTCTTTTGTTTATGTAAATAGATTTTATAATTTGAAAAATGGGCTACCCGTGCCTGAATATTGATTCCATGATGAACAAATCAACATACTTGTGACATTCCCATACTGTAAAGAGCGAGAAAGACAACCTAATTTCTTTTACAAACAAGTTCGTTTGTGGAAGAAGTTTTACAAAAGGATTATAGAGTTCTGTAATCACTATGATAGGAAAGCAAATGTGTCATTTGCTAATGTTGTAAAGAGAGAGTTTAGGTAACATAGGTTTTGTATGTTTTAACTATTGTAATTGTTTTGTCTATAGTGAATTTTCTACAAAGTTGGTTAGCTTTGAAGTAGTTTTTCCTTTGAAGATTAATTGTTCACTTCTCATCACCAAATCATGTCCCTGAATTTCATTTTTCACTATGTGGTGAATTGTAGCTAGGAATCGTGAGGGTGTCTTTAACTCTTTGTAATTAGTTTCTAAAAGGATAAAATAAAATAAAAATTTATAATTAACTGTAAAAATGTAAATCTTTGTCATTTATTTCAATGTGAATCTTAATTAATAATCAGATCAACTTCCTCCTACCTTCCTTTATAAAGAATCAGATCAACTTGGTCTCAATATTTTCACTTCACCAATTTTTCAGGGGCAAAAACAAAATACTAATACTTCACCAATTGTGACTCTCGAGACTACCTCGAGAATTGCTTGGTTGTCTATTTCTTTTTTCCAGTTTTGTCAGAAATGTGTTGAACTAGCTAATTGTATTAAATATCGTACTCAATATTTTATAAGAGTTATCATGAACACTGCACGTAATACCTTATGTAAATAAATGCTGTAGGCCTGTAGTCACAAACAAGCTTGCTATGGCCGAAACAGAATAATGAAAAAGAAAGAAATTTGGTTGATAAATGATTACGTGATAAAAGGTTAGAAACAAAAAAAAAAAACTCGAAGGACATTCATTTCCAAGTAAATATTAACAGAGAACCGTGGGCGTTTGGTAAGGGTATAATGTTCATATATTTCGTATAAAAATTTATGTTCACCAATTGTGACTCTCAAGACTAGCTACCTAGAGAATTGCTTGGTTGTCTATTTCTTTTTTCCAGTTTTGTCAGAAATGTGTTGAACTAGCTAACTGTATTAAATATCGTACTCAATATTTTATAAGAGTTATCATGAACCCTGTACGCAATTCCTTATGTAAATAAATGCTGTAGGCCTGTAGTCACAAACAAGCTTGCTATACCAAACGGGATGTGGCTCAATGGTAGGAGTTCTTGTTCTACACCCAAAGAGAATTGGTTCTAGTGATAGTCCCAGCAAGACCCGTGTGATACACACAGGGGCGGAGCCAGGGGGGGTCGAGAGGGGGCAGTTGCCCCCCCTGGCTCAGCAGTTGCCCCCTCTGGCTCAGCACAAAAAAATAGTTGGGTGGCTTTTAAATTTTAGTAAGAAGAAGGTTTGTATTTGGTTTGACAATATATCCATCTCAAAGTTGCATCTCTTTCTCTAGCTTTGGCTGGGACTTGGTGTCAATTCTCCACTTCACCATGTGGATCCTTACTAAAAAAAATTCTTTATGTAATAATTATCCTACTTCATAAAATTTTGTATAATAAACCAAAATTTTGAGATAATTATATAATAACACAAACTTACGTTAGTTGTATTTGGTGTTCATACTTAATTACTAAAAATATTTTCATTTATAAATGGAATTTTTACTCTATATATATATATAAAAGAAGATGGCTTATTTATGCAAAAAAAAAAAAAAAAAAAAATCCTTTACAACTATCCAACATATATGTAATATGTGTGTGTTTCAATATGCATGTATAGTGTATATAAATTTTGCCCCCCCTCGAGTCAAATCCTGGCTCCGCCACTGGATACACATGATATTATCTATTGTCGTTACGTGGCGTGGAGTCGATGAGCCCACATCGGAGACTCCCTTTTTTATTCAGCAAAAAAAAAAAAAAAAACAAGCTTGCTATGGCCGAAACAGAAAAATGAAAAAGAAAGAAATTTGGTTGATGAATGATTACGTGATAAAAGGTTAGAACTTAGAAACAAAAAACTCGAAAGACCTTCATTTCCAAGTAAATATTAACAGAGAACTGTGGCCTTGTTTGGTAAGGGTAGAATAATCGTATATCTCATATAAAAATATTTGTCTATTTTTTAATATAAGAATTTTCTTTTTTTATTTTATATATTTATTTTACAAAATACTTCATATTATATTATCTATATATACTGCATTCAAAATAATAGAAAAACTAACCATACAGATCTCATAGTGCAAACAAATGTGTTTGACACCATTTTTTTAAGAACTGAAAACACAAATATGTTCACTCTCTTCTTCCCATCTCCTTCTCTTTAATGAATCCAAAACTACCACAAACCAATTTTAAAAAATTTGAGAAAGTACAGTTTCACCTTTTTTTTTTTTAAGGGAAAGAAAATACAATTTCTAAACTACGAATTGATAAAGTCAACCGCCATGAGTAAATATTAAATAATACGTACATAAGATGCAACTAAAATTTTTATTTGTTTATTCAGAGTGATTGACGTTTACTTTTGAAGAGGTTGGAGAATTGATGGATATGTGGGGATTAATCCGAAAGGCACGGTCTGGACTAAGAGGAAGGACCAATAAATGCTCTTTTGGATTGCTGGCTCCATTGTCAATAAATACTATATTAAACAATTAACCTTCCTTTTCACTTCTTCTTCCCTCTCTTTGGCTTTCCTTTTGACTGAAAAAACTTCATTACTTTATTAATTTGGTTGTGGCCAGATAAGGAAAGAAAAATGAAAAAATGACAAAGGGAATGAGAAATGAAAAGAGAAAAATATATTTCACCTTTCCTTTACTTGGTTTGTAAAGAGAAAGAGAAATGGAAGGAACTCTTTGCTGTTCAATTTTTCACGAATTTCGAAATTACACTCACTATTTAGTTGAAAATTTCAAATTGATTTTTTTTTCCCAAAAATTTGCTGTTAAAAAAAATATTAAGGACAAAAAATAATTTAACAAATGTCATTAAAAGGAAAAATTGGAATAAAATACAAAAATAAGGGTTAAAATAATCAAAGTGAAAAAACCTTTAATATATTCCTTAAATTTTTTTTTTTACTTGATAAATTTTCTATGTTCAAATGCAGTGTAAGACAAGGGAAGTGAGGGTACACTACTATGCAACCTTATATTATATGTAATCCAAACAAAATAATGGTAAGGACTCAGTAACTCACATGCTAAATTTTCCTTATATTATATGTAATCTAAACAAAATAATGGTGACTCAGTAACTCACATGCTAAATTTTCCTTTTGAAGTATTGTACGGGATTACTTCGTAACACTATCTTTGGACGATATAGAAAGTAGTCGAGAGTGGCATCCGACATAAAATCAGTGAGAGAGTTTCCTGGGTTAGATGTTAGGATGAGATCAAGAATTGTAAAATTCTACTTTTATAATGATAATATATATTAAAAATTTGGGTTGAATTCGAATTATATTTAGTATAAATTTAAGTAATGTTAAACCGCTTAATATTTTTTAATTGAATGCGAATTTTAACAAATTAGCCATTAGATTATATTATTTTCGTGCATTCTCTATACTTGCAAAATTTCAAGATGATTAAATATCAATAGTTATGTCATCAATCAATTCTTTAAATTCAAGTTTTTGTAGTTTAAAATAATGCATAAAAAATGAATTTATGAAGTGAATGGTAAATTACAACTAATTGGCACGAATATTGGTATGCATGTTAAGAACATATAGAACATGTAATCCAATTATGAAAATTTTAAAATATGAATTCAATAACGAATTATTGGATGGTGTAATATTACTTATAACTAGTTATATCATGTGTAATTTGAATCCTAAAGAATTATAAGAAAAAAAGAGTAAATGACACACAAAGTACTCATAAGAGATACTAACTATTTAGTACCAAATTATCAACACATGACAAACTTCAAATTTTAAACACCAAAAATATACATATATAAAGCTGCAAATTAACAAATCTGTTATTGGCTACCAGAAGAAAATCATCCCAATTCCAAAGTAACAAAGATTTTTTTGTAAAAAAATTCAATTGTATTAAGATAACGAAAAATGCCAAGCTCTTTACAACCAGGGATGGAGCCACGGTTGGACTAGGCCCCTAATTTTTTTTAAAAATATTATTATATATATGTGTGTACTAATTTTATCAATTTTGTTTTATAAAATTACATTTTGTTTCGTTTAACAATATCATTGACTATTTTGGTAACAAATTTTTATTGGTTTGCATATGGACCTATCATTTACATAATTTTTTTACTTACTAATAAAAATTTATCACATTAGTAATTTATAAAAAAAAATTGGTAGTTCTAACATTTTTCTCATTTTAGTGACCATAAAAAAAATTATAAATCTAAAACAAAATATACAAGCCCAAAAAAAAATTTGTTCAACAACAAAAATTACTAATAGTAAAATTAAAAAAATTAAGTCCAACCAACCAATTTTATCAAAAACAAACAACCATACCCTTTCAAAAATTATAAACAAAAATAATTTTGTTCTTACCCACACAAAAAAAAAAAAAAAAAAAAAAAACCTCAGCGATTAAGTAGTAGCAGAGTTAGAGCAATAGCACCACTTCGTGTAAAATTTTTCCGTCTATTTTAGTATAAGAACCTACTTTTTCAATTTTACACTACTATTTTTCTAAAACACTCACATCAGTTTATCTATTATACACCATCTTTTATTTAAATAATATTTTTCTCATATTTTTTATTATATCACACCTATCCACATGGCCCCTCCCACCTTTAACACAAGCCAAAGGGGAAGAGTAAGGCAAATAGGGAGAGAGAAAAAAGGAATTAAAAAGTCATTTACATATCACTGTTGATTACAAAAGAATTATAATAACTTTAATGGACATTAATTCTATTACCTAGAAGCTATAAGAACGATTCTATACCAATCCAAATTGATTATATGGGATAAAACCGTACAAATTCTATAAAGAGTAGAATCATAAGATGTTACATTTGTCCAAATCACGATCCCATACCAAACCTAATCCATGGAAGATTTTACACTGACTTTAATGGGGTTGGATGCTAAGATCCTCTAAGATTTGACAATCACACACAAGCCTAGAACTATTAAATTACTATTTAGTACCAACAAGAAACCTAAAAAACAGTACTGTTAAAAGTATGAAACAGGAAAGAGAGGTAGGGTATCTGGGTAATCGGATCTAATCGTATTTAACAATGGACCCCATGTAGTCATTACACAAACAGCTGTAGTGTCTATGCACTTCCATTAATTCTTCCTTTTTTTTTTTTCGTGTTCCTTCCAACTTCGGACACCTATAACATAATTACACTCTTCTGTTCTGTCAACACGCATTGATGTTTACATTCCTTGCAAGTTGCAACTAATATATGCAATGCTCCACCACTTGTAATTACTACCAAGTAACTATTCTGGTAAGTAGTTAATCTCCAAACTCCATAATTTGTTGGGTAGTTGAAGTACTGAATTAAAGTATTAATCAGTTCTGTACTACAATAGTACAATGCAGGAGATGGGGAGAGCCGAGAGCAATATGTGTATATATTTATGTAGTGGCAAGCATGCGAGGATTTAATTAGTGCAGTGGGGATGGAGTTGGCAGTGCCAACCTGCTACTTTTATTTTTTTGGTGAAGATTTGTAATCATAACTATTTACTTTCCTCCACCTAATCTAATCATCATTTCTGGGTTTTGTTTTTTTTTTCTTTCTTGGGTACTCTTTAATTATGATTTGAAGGGACAATGACTCATAATTGCTGTTTTTAATGCACAATTCAACCCATCTTAGTGGGTCGTCTCTCTTCTATATTCTCGTCCCACCTAGCAAAAGATATTGTTTGATTGAAAGCTTTTTACTCATTTCTCGCACATTTTTTTTTTTTCTTTAAAGGGTCTTTCCTGGAAGGAAAGGAAATACTTTTAGAGCTTGGACTTTGGACCTACTCCATGTCCTATATTGTGTCATGTAATTTGACCCAATTAATATTTTTTTTGCTGTACTAGAGTGGTTTCGTTGTTCCAAAAGCATTGGCCGGTGTTTTGTCTGATTGTTTTTGTAGGTAGTTTTTTCGTTTTTGTTTCTGTTTTTAATAATTTCCTTAAATGGCAATGTCAGCCTCTTGACTACTTGTTTAATTGTTCTCCATCTTTCTTACTCGGTATTAGGCAGTAGTAGCTGATGATATATGCATTAGTTATGACAAAAAGGTGGTGGAGCTTTGATATGTAATGTATCCGACATTTGACTAGGTAACACTGTTTCCCTTTTCATGGTTCAGCCTCAATTTTGTGATCTCATATTATTCACTTGCCTCTATCTCTATCTCTATGTTGCCTACTATTTTTGCCTTTTGTTTTGTAATGCTAACTGTTGATAGTGAATGATCTACCAGAATTATCCAAGGTTTCTGTGTAAAACAAGAGGATGTTGAGTATGAATTGCCGCTCTTCCTCCTCTCCTTACCTCTCTCCTCCTCACCTGAATTTCACAAGGTAGCTTTCTAGTCAGACTTTTTTTTTTTTTTTTGCCTGTACAGTTGTTCCAATTTTATTGCTTCAATTTATTCAAGTAACTTCTTCTCCACTGTTTTTATCATTTTGGTGTTTTTGTAGTACTCCTGAGAATGGACAATCCGGTAGTATTCTAAATATGTCACCCAGATTATCATCCTATTTTAATCCTGTAAGTACTTTTGACATTTTTCGCCTGCTTAATTCTTGCTCATCAAATGCTTGTAAAATATTATTCTCATTTGTTTCTTGAGTTCTTCGTTTCCTTAACATTGCTTAACAAGTTAACATGCTAGTGGGAGTGTTGAGGGGTTCAAGTGTGTTCCCCTCCTTCAGCTCAGGCTGTGTTTGTGGGAATGTCTAGATTCTGGAATTTTAGACCAGGCTTCTGATAATCTTTTGACTTTCAACTACCAAGCGCCAACTCTTGGTTATATTTCTTGGTGGAAGTATCCCTGATCGCATTGAAGACGACGGGACCATATACTTCAATTGAAACGTTGTTCCAACAACAACCATGCCCAATATCCCTATTGCAATATGATAAGAGGCTACTCCTCCCAGAACAAAAGGATCAACATCTTCCACACACCCTTCTGTTTAGTCCATGGGGATTAGACACCATATTCTTGGACCATACAACCTGGTTACATCAAATGAGTCAAACACAAAACAAAGCCTCTTTCTGTTTGTGGAGGATTGGTGAACTGAATATATCACTGCAATCCACCAAATTAAGGAAATCAGCTTCTTCTTTTTTTGTGCGTGTGTGTGTGTCCACACATACATATACACAAGCATAATTTGTCGAATAGCAACAACAAACTTTTTTTTTTTGGCTTACTTAGCATAAATAAATAACACACTATGTTTCCCAAACTTATGTATTTTTTGTTTGAACTTCCAAATTCATAGCCAGGTGTTTGGATCAAATTTAGCCCCAGATCTTTAGCCAAGCACCTGGTCCATCTTTGCTGACTATCTGTCAACTAGTTGATGAAAGATGAAAATCTTCATTATCTGTTGAAACAAACTAGGCCTAAGATACCATGTTTTATGAAATCTTGACTAGAAAAATCATGAGCTTGCACTTCAGAATGACTCGTTCACATAAATGCCTTGACTAGTACCACTTTTCATTTTTTTTTTTTTTTTTTCTTTTCCATTTCTTTTTATCTTCATGCAATTATATTCTGAATCTTTGGAAACAGATTGTACGGACAGAGAGAACATTACCTGACCAGGCTTCCCTATGTTGGGACTCCAGGAAGGCAGTGGGTTGTTCCATCAACTCTATTCCTTCCGATGGCACTCCAACTCCAAAGGTTTGTATATTATACATACCTTTATTGCCATTGATGGTAGTAACTTTATGAATTGTCGAGTACTTCCTATGCATGTCTGGGGCCCTGGGCTGCAAATATCTGATGTTGTTGAAGTAATTTTGCATTCATAATCTAAACTCTACTCAAACTTCAGATGATTTATTACCATCTTCAAGAATCATGTTCAAGCACCAAATGAGGCCATTATCTAACATTCTGTTTTATATTGTTTTAATATTTTTTTTTTTTAATAAAAATGCAGTCGACCATGGAATTGAAAGAGGAGATTGCTACACTTGAGGTTGAAATTATGCATTTGGAAAGTTATCTTCTTTCACTCTACCGGACAGCTTTTGATGGGAATCAATCCACCTTATCAAATACTCCTGAACCCTATTCACAATACAAAACAAGATCATCACAAAAAATTTTATCAAATCAATTACATTACAAAATGGAGCCACATGTGGGCAAAGGTGATTTAGTCCATCATGATGAAGTCCTCCCTGCACATGGTTGGCCCAGTTCAGATAATCAGAGTTTTGCTGCAAGTCTAAAATCAACATCTAGTAGGGTAAACACCCCTCCTTGTCCAACCTAGAATTGGTTAATAGAATTATAAAAACCCCCCTTTTCTTTTTCATACAGGCTTACAATTCTTTATAAATTTGTGATGTGTGCTCTGGGATATTCCATCTTTGATACATTTTGAGATGCACATCTGCTATATAAATGTCTATTTTTACAAATTTTTCTGTGGTGAGAATTTGCAGGACCGAAAAAATGGTGATTCTGGTCATCGCAGCCTAGCAGATCACCTTGCTGTGTCTTGCAGTGATAACACCCTTAATACTCCAGATAGACTTTCTGAAGACATTGTGAGATGCATATCTTCCATATACTGCAAACTTGCAAACCACCCTCAGACACATTCAGGCTTGTCAGCTTCTCCTACTACGTCCTTTAGCTCCTCAAGTATATTTTCTTCTAAGAATCGATGTGATAGTTGGAGTCCACATTGCACTGAGGATGCGGCAGCGTGCCCTCAACTTGAAGGATTAAAAGAAGATAGTGGACCATATGCTGCAATGATAGAAGTTCTGAAGATATCTTTGGACGATGACAGTTTCAATTTTGCTGCTAAAATGCTACAAAATTTCAGGTGGTCTACATATACTTCATAATCAGTTATCATGATTAGGCAATATATTAGATAAATATTATAGCCCCAATCTTTGTTCTGTTTTAGTCTTATCCTTCTAATATCCAGAAAAAGAGACACTGATGGAGATTTCAGCACCCTGTTAAAGGAATTTGTGGTATTCTTTCAAAAGTTTTCTCATTTCTCTTAATGCTGTGTAGGTCATTGGTTCGAATTCTGGAGAAGGTTGATCCTAGAAAGATGAAACGTGAGGAGAAGCTTGCTTTCTGGATCAATATTCATAATGCCTTGGTCATGCATGTATGACCCTCAGTTGAAGTTCTTTAGCTTTTGATTATAATAAATGCTGCTGCTCAGAAACAAAAATGTTTTATAGACTGAAAATTATGTCATGGGGTGGAAATGCTAAGAACGTTGCTAACAAGGAATCCCTCTTAAATGATATACATCAGTGTCAACCCAATTGTATGATTTTTGGTTTTCTTGTCCAAAAGGGTTATTAAGGAAAGCTAAAAACAACTGTGGATAATCTTTAGCACTAATTCAGAGTAGATGGTATCCTTTATGTTTAAGTAGACTTTAGTGCCTGTTTGTTACAGCTTATTTTCCCCATCTTATTTAGGTACAACTTTTTAAAGCCTTTCTATTTTCTAGGTACAACTTATCAAAAGCCTCACTTAATAAAATGGGCCCCGCTTAAAAATAAGCTGCCCAAAATAAGATGCCCCAAATGATCAGCCCTCTAGCAATTGTGCATGCTGATTCTACTACAGTGCTAACAATAATATAGAATGTTTTTTTGATAAGTGATTCTTTGTCTCAGTTGATCTAACTGGTTTTTTTTTTTTTTTTTAACTATTATATACTCATGTGCAATTGGCTATAGTAGTAATATGCATATGGTAAGGCTTATGAGTTTCTCCTTGCAGGCATATTTGGCATATGGAATTCATAATCGACTAAAAAGTACCTCCATATTTAAGGTAGAAAATTTACCATGAATTGATTGTTAACATGTTCACAATATATTATCAGTAAATGTACTTACTGTTATTTTAATGTCATTTATCTGCAGGCAACATACAATGTGGGTGGTCATTGTATTAATGCCCATGACATACAAGTCTCCATTCTAGGAATCCGATCACACTATGCAACACCGGTATGCGTTTTACTTTAAAATCTGACAAATATCCTGCATATGAAACATAAAGATCCTTTGACTTATGTTCACTATGTATAGCATGAAGGCATATATGACTTCCTTCCCAAACTGTGAAAATGTCCTAGTTTGTCTCTTAACAGTCTCCAAGTGCTTGTGGGGTTGTACAAGTTGGTAAAAACACCCGAAATTATAAGGATGGTTGGGGGCCTTGGCTTGATTGGATGAGTAAGGCATCTAGGGATAAAAAATGAGTGGGGATCTCGCACTACTTGAAGCCTTCGTAAACTCATTGTCAGGTTCTATCGATGTTAAAGTAATGCTACAACATGGGGTAACAAGTCCCAAGAGGTTAACATGTCCTCCCTTTGTGGTAATTTGGAGTAGCAGGTACCATTTTGGTGGATGGTGAATTTAGTTCTCTAGTTCACATGCACCATGTGAGTTTAAAAGTTATTGGCCCTTGCTATTGACCTAAGCAGACCTGTATTTGCATAATGCCATTTATTGCTTTGAGGATTGGTATCCCTAGAGATTCCAAGTAGCCTGGCCTTCAACCTAAGCAATGGGCAGTACTCTGTGTTCTTTGTGGGAATATCATTGTGAATTTTTGCGTTAAGAAAACAATAATGGCTTAAGTGTTCTTAAGGGAATTCAAGTAGAATCTTGAATAGAAACAATGAGGGATTTGGGTTTCTTGTATCTTTATGTGGGATTTTGGTTGAATGCAGAAGTGTGGATGTAGGTAGTTGTTGATGTGAGGACTAGAATGAGAGGTTTAGATGATGGGGATAATTGGCCAAGGCTAGGGCAGCAAGTGTATTAAGGGTTTGAGATAGTTTCTTGAAGGCAAAAGGCTTAGAATTTATAGTGATGCAACTAGGGTTTTGGGATTGTAAGATGAGAATGGAGGTTGATGGATTAAAGATGGGAGCTTGAATGTAATAGATGATGGAAATGAAAGTGTGTGACTTCTTCGAGAGAGTCACCTTCTCCAATTGAGATCTCTTCTAGGGAGTCTCTTCCTCCAAGGCAAGACAATCAAGTCTAAGCAACACAAATTGGCAATTTCATTCAATCCCCAAAAAGTGATTACAATTTACTATTTATAGTACCATAATCCTCATCTTATTGGCCCACGTGGCTCCATAGGGTTGGTCCTCTATTTCCCACATGTTCTATTTTTATGAAAAGCAGCATGTCAACTACGGTACAGATGATAAGTAGCCTTTGGCCATCTGCACTTACACTGGTGCCTCTAATATTTCAATTGGGGTTTGAGTCATACTATACAGTAGACTGATTTAACATAATTTCAAGCTAAGTATAAGTTCATTCTGCATAAAGCAAGATATAATTATTTCAAGCATAGTTAACATACATATAATCTCTTCTTTAACAAAATGTGAATGCAGTGGCTGGCTACACTGTTTTATCCAGGAAGGAAGTTCAAGACAGGGAGCATCAGACATATATATGCCTTAGAATACCCTGAACCACTGGTTCATTTTGCGCTATGCTCAGGGGCATACTCTGACCCTCCGGTATGCATTTTTTTTTCTTCAACTTTGTGATTGGTAACATTATCTAATTCCACAATCTAGTTTGAAACCATACTTTTGGATTTATATTTAAAGTATGTGCATTTGGTATAGTCTGATGTGGTCACACATTTCTTATTGGATCTAGGTTCGAGCCTACACAGCAAAGAATATATTTCAGGATCTCAGACTTGCTAAAGAAGAGTTCATTCAAACCAGTGTCCACATCAACAAGGAAACAAAGGTTTATCTGCCAAAAATCCTATACTACTATTCAAAGGATATGTCACTAAGCATGCATGGGCTCTTGGAGGTTATACATGAGAATCTATCAGAAGTTCAACAGAAGACTATCAGAAAATGCATTAAGGGAAGGGTCGATAAATGCATCCATTGGTTACCACCGAGTTTAACATTTCGATATGTGATCCATGCAGAATTAGCCAAAGGGAGATCAACAGTGTGATTGACTGTTACTCTGTATGTACGAGGGATCGTAAAGAGTTTGTTTTTTCTTAACCAAATAAGGGATAAATGTCAAGCTGTACAGGGGTAATTAGAGTGAAAAAACTACAGGATTTTCCACATCCACTTTCTTTGTACATACATTTAGGTTGTTTGAGAAAGTCTATTGTTTCCACAGTTGATTGTTGTCCATTATCATCTTACAGTAACTTGCTTACAAAGTAAACCATTTGGAAGGCTTGAAACAATGAGACTGAGAACAAAGGGATAGTATCACTGTTTACTGGTTGTAAAATAGATAAGAAAATAAGTTATTTCATAGCTAAAGATACGTTCAATGAGGAATCAGCTATTTCAAAAAGCACTGCTTGATAAATAAGTTTGGATCAGTATTTTTCCAAAAAAAAAAAAAAAAAGGAAAAAGAGAGAGAACACAATTCTATCAACTCGAAAAATGAAAAATAAAACAATTCTTAATGAAAAATAAAGCAATTCCTTAAGAATCACGTCTTATGAAATGGAGGTCATTAATTTATGAAACAGATGTCACTAGTTCAAATCCGTCATTCCTCTTCCCTTGGGATCACAAAAATCACTCATATGAATTTTATAGAAGAACATGATATTGCTTATTCTAGGCTCTAGCCTTGTCTCTCGGTGCTAAATTGCCTTGTAAGTTGTAATTCATGATCCCATAGCTGGCTCCTGAAATGCAGTAAATTACAAGTGAATCAATGAAGTGCCTTCCAATTCAAGAATATATATATATATATAGAGAGAGAGAGAGGTTGTCTTTTTTACGGCTTTATCTCAATTTTTTTCAGCTTTATAAGTACAGCTTGGTGTCTTTTTTGACTTTTTATTCTGATGTCTTTTTTTGTCTTTTTTGCACTAACATATATAATATATATATCAGCTAATATCTTACGTACCAAGCGCATGAGACCAGCCTCTTACAAGCAGGTGGGTCCCACACATATCTATGAAATGCATTTTTTCATAGGCTTGTGTTAATGGACACTGTTGATTTTTTTTTTGGTACAATTTTTTGTCTTTTTTTACTGTTTTATATCATATTTCTCAATGTGGGGTCAACTTTGTAAAGGAAAAAAATATTAAAATAATCAAAAGAACTAGTTTTATGACCTTTTCATTTATTTATTTTATTTATTTATTAAATAGGACCCACTTTTATACAACCTTAACAATACACTTTTGTTAACATTTGCCTATATATATATATATATATATATATATATATATAAGTGGCTTCCTTTTTTTGTCAAACTTTCTTTTTTTTTCCTTACAATCCCCCAGGGCTGGAACTGGAAAAAATAAAATTAGAGTGTGACACCGACAACATGTCGACGTGTCATTGCTGCTGTGAATGAGAGTTGAAACGCACCGTTTTGTTTTGCAATTGCAAGAGAAGAGAACTCTCCCAAAAACGGAAACAGAGCCCAAAAAAAGGGGATCGTTTTGTTAACACCCGCTTGTCTAGTACGAACTACGAAGAAATAGAGTCTTGAAATAAAATAAATAGGCATATGAAATGAAATCGTGAATGATTGATCCGCCGTGGTTTAAGGAGCTGCTCAAATCTTAATGGATGAGCTCTCACTCTTTTTTCACTCTTTCTATTTACTCATAATACCATTTATTTTAGTATTTTCAGGCCAAGCTGCAGAAACAAATCTAATCTGATCAAAAAGAAAAAGCCTCGTTTCGCCATCACCGCAATCACAATGGTACGATTTATAATTTTAATTTTATATTATGTAATGTAATGTAACAAACTTCCTTTTTTTATTTTTTATTAACGAATAATTGGTTTCTTCCATTTCATTCAAGCCAAAATTTATGGAATTCTTTTACCTGATAAATTAAGGAATTATAACTTATAGGCTTGGTCTTAAAGAATTGGGCTTGTAGCCCTTTGATAAGTGTTACTACTTAATGAATCTATGTAACATTTAGTATTTGTTTTGTGTTGCTGTTGGTGTTGGTGTAATTGGTTTGTTTGTTTGTTCTTCTTTCAATTGATGCATTGCAGATTCACTTTGTCATTCTCAATAATAGGCAAGGAAAGGTTAGGCTGACGAAATGGTATTCAACTTATTCTCAAAAGGAAAGATCCAAGGTATTTTCTACTTTCTAACTGCATTATCTGCAATTGAATTTCCTTCAACAATGTAAGCCAAACAGCTCCACATTTCTACTTGGGTCCTTGAAAGGACCATCCTAATGAAACTTTCCTGCTAGGAAGTACGGACACTTCATTTAAGGTGACATACCCAATGTCGTACCTGCTGTGTTATGTTATAATTTTTCAAAAATTGCTCGTATAGTTGTGTCATACCCATGTCCATGTTTGTGTCCATGCTTCCTATTCCTACTCGGCTAATGATACCAGAGAGATAAAACCAATAATTTTCGCTTCTTTCAGAATCTTGGTCTTACAGAGAATGAGTACATTGCTTGACAAATATCATAGATTTCTTGTAAAGAAATGGAGAACCAATCAACTTTTCTTCTATATGAATTTCTATTTCCCTCTGTTAATTAATAAAATTGTTGTCTTGTGTTTGGAACATGCTGCTATGAGCTATCTCTTTTTCAAATTTTGTTTGTTTCCACATAACAAAGCCTTTTGGACTTATATTTATGACTATTGAAATTTCTTGAAAGTGATATGCAGTTATTAAATTCTTAAAATGTTACAATCTATGGGTGCACACTTTGTAAAGGTAATTCGAGAACTCACTGGCATTATACTAAGTCGGGGCCCCAAGCTTTGTAACTTTGTGGAGTGGAGAGGACTTAAAGTTGTCTATAAACGGTATGGTGTGATTGTTAATCTCTTAGTTCCAACTTCCTGTCTGCTCTCTTATAGTGTCACTGCTCTATATTTTTACATATCTTGAAGAGGCATAACTGGTTCACTTCACATGTTATCATGTCCAGTTATGCCGGCCTCTATTTCAGTATGTGCATTGACCAGGATGACAATGAATTGGAGACCCTTGATATAATTCACCATTATGTTGAGATGCTGGACCGCTATTTTCTCAATGTAAGCATGTTAGACCCTCACCCAAAAATAGACTGCTGATAACTGTAATATCTGAAACTGAGTTTTTGGCATTTCCTTCTGCATTCTTATTAGGTCTGTGAGCTGGACTTGATTTATAATTTTCACAAGGTATCTCTTTCTGTTATTCTGGTTTGTGTTTGAGATCTTATTTTATATTTACTCATTTTACTTCCCAAAGTATATTTTACTATGTAACAAGAGTAGCTAGAGATATGGCGTTTCATTTAATGGTGGAAGAGGACATGTGCTGCTGGTCCTAAGTATACGTATAACAGCATAAATTTTTTTGGAGTTATAACTTTCGATGTTTATATAATTCAGTGAACGCCTGACAGAAAATATTTTTAATTGAATTACAATAGTTTTTCTTTTTTTGTCTATTTCTTCTGTGTTAAATGAACCAATTATACGAGATATCTGTTTGAGTATGCAGAGACTAAAATGGGAAATTAAAGGTAAAGAACAAATCAGAGGTGCTTGAAAAACCAGATTTGAGACCATTTATCAAAGGGGAAGAATGCGATTTTACTTGCACTTGTGGGGAGGAGGGAGTTGCTTCTCTTTTCTTAATTTTGGATGAATGACTGTTGTAAAACCTCGGAATTGGCAGGCTTATTATATACTGGATGAGCTCTTGCTTGCTGGGGAGCTTCAAGAGTCAAGCAGGAGAACAATTGCAAGGCTGGTAGCTGCACAGGTATGGTTTGTTACCAATTGTAATGCAATTTTTTCACAAGATTCCGATTTGATATATGGCTTGGGTATTTAATTTCTTGTAGGATTCATTAGTAGAGACTGCTCGAGAGCAGGCCAGTTTACTAGGGGATTTGGTCAAGCAGGCCATGTGATCAGGCAGGCCACCAAATCTACAAATGGTTTTATATCTACACTTGTGGAAAATAATCAAAATATACAATCTCGAGCAACCTCTTATGGTAACTCTTACTCTTTTCAGTGACTGATGAACACAAGTTTCCTAAATGATAGTGGCACTGTGTATATGATTTCTGCATTCAAATGTTACTTGGTGCATGCTCCCCTCCTTGCCCCGCCAAAATCAAACAGCGTGAGGGAAAGTGTGCCGGCATTTAGCACAACAGAGTACTGTACTTTTTTCCTTTTTATCTATTGAATAATCTAGATGCTTCTACTTCATGTTGCGATCTGCAGCTAACAATGGGTCACCATGAAAAGGGGATGACTAGTGTTATATGTATCCTCAGCCTTTTAAGCATTGTCTCATGGAATAATGCTACCAACAATAATTTTCACAATATTTAGTTAATAAGTTTTTACTGGTTCTTATTTGAGCTCACTTACTTTTATATCTACCGATAACAAATTGTCATCTTGATAGTTGTGAATTTTTTTTGTAAACTTCTTTGTGCATCTAGACTTATCGGTGTCTTATGTCCATGAATATGATAGGGTGAGGACATGAAACTAATTGTCCTTTTCCCAATTTGGCCACAGGAAAACCCCAGGCCTCCCACCCTACCCTGTGCCAACCCCCCTTTAAACCATACATAATAAAATAAATGTGTAAATAATATGTGAATAGTCATGTAGCTCAAATCACACTTCCTTATATTTCTAACTGGGACGTCTAGAGTTTAAATCTCCTTCTCTTAACTATGGAATTATCAAAATAAACGGGTAAATAATATGTCAAAAATAAAAATATGACTAGAATTGCTTGAACATCAATGTCATTGGAGTCATGGATAGTTGGCAAAAATCCAAAGTCATCAGGGATTGTTAATGGAGTCCTGGATAGTTGGCTAAAATCTAAAATCATCTGGGATATTATTATTATTATTATTTGGCGGAACGTGGGGAACCGGGTAGTTGCTAAAAAAAATACATATAAACTGATCTAGCATAGCAATGGGGTAACATTATAAATGTACAATCACCAAGTTGATACAAGGATTGTTAATCAAAGAAAAACTCATGATGAAAATCATATTGGTCATTAGTGGCTACAATTAAGAAGCAATATTCGTCACCATGAAGCCCATAAATTCATGGTTTCTTCACCGGAATGAGATATGAGCAATCAATACACTAAAATAAATTTACTCAAAAAAAAAACACTAAAATAAAGTGTTATATCCCTGAAAATGTCACTAAATTAAGCTTTGGAGACCATAATTTTTTGCTACAGTGTTTTCTGTTTTCAGCAATAAGCTAAAGTACGCTTTTTATGGATAAAATTTTTAAACAAAGATTATACTTGTTGCCGTCAAAGGTGGCCAACAAATGATTGAGCCATCTAATTGATAGACATCTATTGAGTATTGGAGTAATGCTAATGACTGAAAGTAAGTGGTAAAATATATATCTTTATGCATATGAGAGTTATCCTAACAAAAAAAAGGGTCAAAATTTTCTAGTAGGGTAGCTCTTTATTTATTTATTTATTGAACAAAGTTTAGTTATAAAATTGGCTGTAGTTTAAAATTACAAACTCACTCAATAAAATAAATATTACAACATATTTTGAAAATCTAATATGTGAATTGCATGTTCTTTTTATGCTCTTAATACACATGTCAAATTTTGTATCAATTGGATATTATTTACTATATGATCTAGGCTTGCTCACGGGTTGGACCAAGTCGGTTTTGGACCTAACCCAGATTCGACCCGCCAGCGTCGGGTGGAGGAACCTGAAACCAACCACCGGAATCATTCGGTCGAGTCGGTTTCGAGTGAGGGTGAGCGTCGGTCGATTCAGTTGGTTGCCGGAAACTAAAAAAAGTCATTGAAATCTGCAAAAAAGTCGTTTAAATTTGGACAAAGTCGCCAGAATCTGCATTTTTTTGTTAAAAATTGCCGAAATTTGGCCAGATCTGGCTAAATCCCACCAGATCTAGTCGAATTTGATCGAGATCTTGCTAGATCTAGTCGAGATCTCGCTAGATTTGGTCGAAATCTCACTAAATCTAGCTTGTTTTTGCAGATTTGGCCAGATTTTTTATATGACCCTGGTCAGGTTCGAGTTGCTGGGGTTTTGGAGAAGTAAACCCGCCACTCGACCCGCCGATGTCGGTTCTTGAAAATGAAAACCCGCCGCCGACTGACTAGACCTTTGGTTCGAGCCAGAATCGGGTCAATGTTGGGTAGTTTGGCCAGGTTGTCAGGCTTCGGTCGGGTCTAAATAGCCCTAATATGATCTATAAGTTTATATTTTGTGTATAATTTTAAGGGATAATTACAGCAAACCCACCTGTGGTTAGGCCCGTTTTCACTGTGCCTACCCGTGGTTCAAAACTTATCACTTTGCCCACCTGAGGTGCCTTCCGTTAGGGATCTGTTACCCACCTCTCCGTTTGGCGTTAGAAAAACACATTTTTAAAGAAAAACAAACATAACAAAGATCAAAAAGTTAGGACTTTTTATTGCTTAAGAACTTCTTTGAGAACAAAACACAGGAATAGCACAGATCAAATGTTATTCCTGATTAAAAGTGATTTCATTGAGCATTTGTTTTTTTATTTTTGTTTGTTTATAGATCTCTCCAACTTTTATTCAAACCAAACCAAACCCAAAAAAAAAAAAAAAATTCCAAATCCCAGAAAAACACAAGCCACAAATCCAGAAAAAAAAATCAACATTCGCGATCCGAGATCGCGATCAACGTCGCGATCTCGCCGGCGCGATCGACGCTTCGCGAGATCGCGCCGTCGATCGCGATCTCAATCCGACGCGCGAGATCGCGATCGACGGCGGGTGAGGAAGGGGTTGGAGGGAAGAGATAGACGGCGGGTGGGGATTGGTCGAGGAGAGGAGAGAGGCCTTGGCGGAGGCGGCGGGTGACGACGGTGGTTGAGTTGAGAAGACATTTGGTGAGGACTGGTACAGTAGAGAGCTTGTGGTGAGCCTCGTGGGGATGTTGGATGATTACTATATGGGTCTTTGTTGGGATGGGCTGAGCAGGGAGTGTTTCGCAGAGACAGACTCTGTTGGGTCTACTGCACTTTGAGCAGATGGGCCGCCGCGGTTGTGGTGGTTCTGGTTCTGGTTCTGATTCGGCGGTGGTTCTGGTTCTGGTTCTGGTAATTTGTTCTCTGGGATTTGGAATTTTTTTTCTTTTTGGGTTTGGTTTGGTTTGAATAAAAGTTGGAGAGATCTATAAAAAAAACAAAAATAAAAAAACAAATGCTCAATGAAATCACTTTTAATCAGGAATAGCATTTGATCTGTGCTATTCCTGTGTTTTGTTCTCAAAGAAGTTCTTAAGCAATAAAAAGTCCTAATTTTTTGATCTTTGTTATGTTTGTTTTTCTTTAAAAATGTGTTTTTCTAACGCCAAACGGAGAGGTGGGTAACAGATCCCTAACGGAAGGCACCTCAGGTGGGCAAAGTGATAAGTTTTGAACCACGGGTAGGCACAGTGAAAACGGGCCTAACCATAGGTGGGTTTGCTGTAATTATCCCAATTTTAAATTACAAAAATTTGCAATTTAAAAAATTTATTGATGACATAGCTATTAATCTTTAATTTTCTTGAAATTTTGCAAGCATGGTGGATATAAGAAGAAAGTATAATCCAAAGGTGAATTTGTCAAAATTCATCTCTAATAAAAAGATATTAAGTGAGTTTGTAGCCTTAAGTTTCAAACAATTTTGTAGTAAACTTTGTCCTTATTTATAATTATAATGAGTCATCTTTAATAAAAAGATATTAAGTGAGTTTGTAACCTTAAGCTTCAAACAATTTTGTAGTTAAACTTTGTCCTTATTTATTTATTTATAATTATAATGAGGTGAAGTAATTTGAATATTGAAATGTCCCTTTTGGAAATACTAGGAGGTTCTAGTTGAGTTACTAGAGTCTTGACTTAAGGTAACTCTTAAAAGTCTTAGTGCACTACTTTACCACCTTACCATCCAAGCTATGAAATTATGATTTTCTCAACACATTATTCTACACACACATCACTCACAACATACAAAATCCTTGGGAATTTATAAGATTCACCATTTTTTTTCCACAAAATGGATTTATATATATTCTAAAAAAAATTCACAAATAAAAATTTGATATCTTATAAACTTATTTACAAACATACGCAATCCAATCTAATTGGATTATAAGTTATAACTGATTTCTTTTAATGAAAGTTCGTGATATTTCTCCTTAAAAAAAAAAGGAAAAAAAAAAATACTAAACTTAGTCTTGATCAATTTAGATCACTTGCTAAATAAACACATTAAAAAAAAAAGCATCAATTTCAATAAACTTGATCTAAAATGAGTTTAAAAAAAAAAAAAAAAAAAAAAACTGAAATCTGAAATAATTCCCGCCAAGCCGTTAATCCTCTAAGGTTGTGCCATGTCATGCGGTGGGTCCAGACACTAACGCATAAAGTAACGTCCGTCACCTGAGTGGAGCCTATATTACATTATTACTCTATTCGGTTCACTTTATCCTTTCCTCTGTTTCAAATCAAGAATTAAAACAAAGCAAAGCAAGCGCGGTTTAGGGTTTTAGCACCAAAAAAAAAAAAATCCCAAATGGAAAAAACGGTCTCTTTTCTCTTTTCTTCTCTTCTAAATTTTGAACAAATGAAGATCTCTCTGTGAGTTACGTTTTATTTTTGATTGGATTTCAGGAAGAAGAAGAAAGCAAAGAAGTTGTTCTGAGACGGTTAGAGGAGTCAGTGAATGCACATCCTGATGATCCTTCTCTTCACTTTGATCTCGTATTTTCCTCTCTTTTTAAACTTGATTGGACTCTCTAATTCTTTGTTTAGCTTCTCTTTTCTTTCTTTGTGTACTAATTTTTCTTCAAAAAAAAAAAAAAAAAAAGGGAGTGAGGTTGTGGGAGAATGGAGGAGAAGAATCGAACAATAAGGAAAAGGCGGCGGAACACTTTGTAATATCTGCGAAACTAAACCCTCAAAACAGTGCCACATTTAGATATTTAGGGCATTATTACTCAGGAGTTTCCCTTGATACCCAACGGGGTCTCAAGTGTTATCAGAGAGCTGTTTCACTCAATCCTGATGATCTCCAATCCGGGGTAATTTTTTTTTTTTTTTAATTTAAATTCCGTCATCATTATTCAATGTGGAACTTCACTACTTAACTAGCGCGAATATTTAATTTTGTGGAAAAATAACAAATTGTGTTGAAATTGAAAAAAAAAAAAAACAGGAATCATTGTGTGATTTGTTGGATAAAGATGGGAAGGAGAGTTTGGAGGTGGCAGTGTGCAGAGAAGCTTCGGAAAAGTCACCGAGAGCTTTTTGGGCATTTCGGAGATTGGGTTACTTGCAGGTCCTTATTTATCTACGTATCTATCTCTTTCTGTTTTATGTTGATATTAATCGATTAATTGATTTGTTATTACTGTCCATCAGGCACATCAAAAGAAATGGCCTGAAGCTGTACAAAGTCTTCAACATGCCATTCGGGGCTATCCTGCCTGCCCTGAGTTATGGCAAGTATGTCTTCTATGGATCATATATTTGCTCTTGTTATTTATTTATTTATTTTTAAATCTTCATTGTTATTGGTTTTGTGTATTATTAATAAATTATGCTTTCTTTGTGTTAGGCTTTGGGTCTTGCTTACCAGCGTTTGGGCAGGTTCACTGCTGCTATTAAGGTACTTAATGTTTCTTGATTTATTATTTTTTTTAAAATGTAGTTGAATCGAAAAAACTTGTGGAATAGGTAACTTAATAATTCAATGTTGGTGAAGTGTGATTCTTTATGGTTAAGTATGTTGGTCATACTTTTCCAATGGTTTTGTTTTTCTTTCACTCTCTGTTATTCAATTCTTCCATGACCAACTTCCTATGCGTTCGAACAGTCTTATGGGCGAGCCATCGAATTGGACAATACAAATGTATTTGCTATGATTGAAAGTGGAAACATCTTTTTGATGCTTGGCTCCTTTAAAGAGGTATGATTTGTTCTCATGTTTGTTCATAGTAATTACGTGAGGTTTTGCTTGTCATTGTACTTGGTTATGGGCATCCATTTACACTGTTTTTTATTCTTTACATCTGTCTTTGCTATTTACGTTGTGCTTGACAAACTATCTGTTCAGTCATATGATCACATATATCTCTTCTGAAATGGAATTTTACTAGATGCTAGAAACTGAACCACATGCTTTTCAGAAATCAGCATGGTTTGATAATTTACCAAGCACAAGATATGATCTTGTTAGTGTTTAAATTGCATTATTACTACATAACTGGCCTAATGATTTACAATTCAAATTGCTAGTCAACTCTCATGACATAGGGTATAGCATGAAAGTATGTAGATGTTTTCCCTTAATGTTTAACTGCTTACTTGCAGCCTATTGTATAACATTTCATATGTGTTCTTTCTGCATTAAGGGAGTTGAGCGGTTTAAGCAAGCTCTAGCAATTTCACCTGAAAGTGTGTCTGCACGGTATGGGCTTGCTTCTGGGCTACTTGGTTTGGCAAAGGCATGGATTAACTTGGGAGCATTCAGATGGGGAGCTTCATTATTAGAGGTTAGTTGTTTTCTAAAGTTTTTAAAAATTTATCTGCCTTACAATATTAAAAGACGAACACTTCAAATTGGTTGCAGGAAGCATCTGAGGTTGCAAAAGCAAGTACACATTTGGCTGAGAATATGTCATGTATTTGGAAGTTACATGGTGATATTCAGGTAAAATTAAATCTAGTTTTGACCACCCTCGGGTATTAATATCAAGCCTTTGGCACCATTTGTGGAAGATTGTTGTATTCTTCTATGCAGGATGTTTACCAATTTGTCTAATAAAAAACCGGGGGGGGGGGGGGGGGGGGATATTTATCAATTTATGCAGGCTTTTTTTTTAACTTGACTTATTTAGTAATTAGCTTTTTGACAGCTTGCATATGCAAAGTGTTTTCCATGGATGGAGGAAGGCCAGGGTTTAGAATTTGATGTGGAAACTTTTAATGCTTCTATTCTTTCTTGGAAGAAAACATGCATTTTAGCTGCCATATCTGCCAAATGTTCTTATCAGCGAGCTTTGCACTTGGCCCCATGGGAAGCTAATATCTATACTGACATTGCAATAACTGCAGATCTTATATCCTCCCTAACCATGAGTGATGGAAACGACTTCAATGATTGGTATGATCTTTCTGTATTTTCCACTTATATAGATCATTTCATTTTGCATATATTAGCTCTGTTAACTTACTATCCTTTTTACCAGGCAGCTATCAGAGAAGATGGCTTTGGGGGCTTTGTTACTTGAGGGTGACAATTATGAGTTTTGGGTAGCATTGGGATGCTTGTCTGACCATAATGCATTGAAACAACATGCCTTAATCAGGGGATTGCAATTGGACGTATCTCTAGCTGTTGGTTGGGCATACCTTGGGAAGGTATTGTCTCTTACATTATTCAATTGTTCTTTTCATATACTTTAGTTTTTGTTCTAGTTTGCCAATGAGCTCTAGCTCAATTGGCACATGCTCGCCTTATAAGTTCTAGGTAGAGAATGATGTCATGGGATCAAGTACCATTGGGTGCGTGTGTAACTTACCAATAATTTTTTTTTTTTTGGTTCTAGTTTGTCTGTGTGAGTGTGTGCGTGTGTTAACTTGTTGCTCTATCTGAAAAAGGAAAAAAGAAGAAGCAAAGAAGACATAAGAATAGTTAAATATTTGAAAGCTAAGTTAAATATTTGAAAGCTATGTAATCAAAGGAATTCTTTTATTGATGTCAAGACTTTCATTCACCTAAGAAGAATATGCGCTGTTATGCATATGGCATCTTTCTGATGTTCTATCCACTTGGATGCCATGTGAGCACCCTTGACCCCTACAGTAGGGCCCAATCTACAACTGTTACAAATTCTGAAAAAGCTAACTAATCATATAAAAACCTGAAGCCAAATGGAATGGGGTTCAATATTTCACCTTAATACCAAATAATTTGTGGCAGATGAGTGACCAATGTAGTCATACTTGTAAGGAAAAGAATCTATGCATTGCCTCTAATCATCTATTTTGTCTTTTATGCGAGGTGGGTGATTGCTTTGTAAAAACTACATAAATAGATGGTTAGAGGCAAGAAGGTTGCAAAATCTTATTTAGGAGTGCAATTAATTGCTTGATCACTATTTCTGGTTAATATGCTGTCAAAACCAATGGTATTGAATGTTGAGTTGCTTAGAAGCAACATATTCATAAAATGAGTGTAGCTGAAATGAGAATGTTGTGATGGATAAGTGAAAATACACAGAAAGATGGGATCCGAAATGAGGAAATCTGCTTAAAGATAGGGGTAGCTCCTATTGATGAAAAGATGAGAGAGTCACTTGAGATGGTTTGGTCATGTTTAGAGGAGAGCGATTAATGCACCAGTAAGAAAGAGTAAGTTGATCCAAGTTGAGGGAAATAAAAAAGGTAGAGGAAGACCCAAAATAACATTAGTAGAATTAATAAATAAATAAAAAGACTTATCAATTTATGAAGGAACAAAGATATTACTTTAGATGAATAGAATGGAGGAAAAACATGTGGCTGACCTAACTACATTGTTAAGGATCCATGGCCAACTCCAAAAATTAGGCTTGTGTTGTTGTTTGTATGCTGTCTAAACCAAGCAAGTCCAACTTGCGTTGAAGTTTGTCCATAGAGTGGGCAAAGCACTTCCTGAGGGTTTATGAACTAAAGATCATGTGGATAGAGCTTGGATTAAGGGCTTCTATGAACTGAGGTTTTTGACTGTGACTTGGCTTTCACTTTTGGCGTTGTAGCCTACTAGTAATGTTGACTGCTTATATCAAAAAAGAGGAAAATGTGTAGCTAATGTAAACTTATTTTCATGAAATCTAAACATTGTAAGAGCGCCATTTCTTGGTGCATCATACAGTATAAAACGTCCTAGATGCAGCTTTGGAAGTTCTATATTTTCCTATAGGTGTGGTAAATTTGTGCTTTTTACAGCTCTATCGGGAAGAGGGTGAAAACCAATTGGCAAGGAAAGCATTTGATTGTGCCAGAAGTATAGATCCTTCGCTTTCATTACCATGGGCAGGCATGTCAGCGGATTTTAATGCTAGGTAAATTCTTATTTTTGTGGGGTGTGCGTGTGTGTGTATCTCAATTATTTTCTTTTTGTCGGAATCTGTGATCATTGTTATGTGAATCATTGTTTTATGTAAATTTATTTGCTGCTTAGTTTCTACTAACAATGAGACCTACACCATTCTTAAGGGATCCTTCACCAGATGAAGCTTTTGAAAGCTGCTTGCGAGCTGTGCAGATATCACCTGTAATTATTCTTTCCTTTATATGTTTTTTTGAATAAGATGGAATTTTGAATCATTGTAAGTATTGTACTTTGCTACACTTAAAATTTGACTCTTGTGCAGCTTGCAGAATTCCAAATTGGTCTTGCAAAGCTTGCTCTGTTTTCAGGGCATCTCTCATCTTCACAGGTTTTACCATCTCTGATTAATCAACTTTAGGAGTAGCATATGTTTTTCTTTGTTGTAAAATAAGAGCTAATATGGTACATGCTGCAAAAGGTGTTAGTTTAATACTACTGTCAATCACCATTACAGGTTTTTGGAGCTATCCAGCAGGCCGTCCAACATGCACCTCAATATCCTGAATCCCATAATTTATATGGGCTGGTTTGTGAGGCAAGATTTGATTATCAATCTGCTGCTGCTGCTTATCGGCTAGCACGCTGTGCAATCTGCAGTTTTCCAGACAGTGTTCCAAAATCTCATACCAGAGATATATCATTAAATTTGGCAAGATCTCTTTGTAAGGTAAACATATTGGACCTTGTTTTTTTTTGCACTTCTTTCTGGTCTGTAGGGATGGACATTTCTAAATCAAAATCTGATCTTGCCACAAATGGTATTAGCAATACATCTGTAGTTTCCATTTTGTTCCTTTCTTTAGCAAACAGTTTCACATGGTGCAGGCAGGGAATGCTATAGATGCTTTGCAGGAATGCGAAGATTTGAAGAAAGAAGGTTTGGACAGATTTGGTTAGATTGTATGTTGGAACACTATTTGTTTCACTTAGCTGATATGTCATATTGCATTATTGATATTTAAGGTATGCTTGACGTGGAAGGCCTTCAAGTCTATGCTTTCTCTTTATGGAAACTTGATAAACGTGACTTAGCTCTTTCTGTGTTGAGAAATCTGGCTGCGAGTGTTTCTGCAATGGAGCAGACATCTGTGGCCACCCCTGTTAGTTTCATCTGTAGAATGCTGTATTTCATGTCTGGACTAGATTCAGCAATTAGTAGTATACTGAAAATGCCAAAGGAACTCTTTCAGAATTCAGGAATTAGTTTTATAGTGTCTGCCATTCATACTCTTGATACATGTGATCGGCTTGAGCCAGTTGTTTCAAGCAGCCGGCGCTTTCTTACATCTCATGAAGAGATCACTGAAATGCACTTTTTGATAGCACTTGGTAAACTGGTAAGCTTCTTATTCCAGCTGTTGGAATTTGAGCCTCTTAAACCAACTTGGGTTTATTACTTTAATTTATGGGATGTGATTATTAATTGGATTTGATTTTGCAATGTTTCTGGGTCATGCAGGTTAAACATGGAACAGAATTTTGCCTTGGATTTCAGTCTGGTGTGGCTCATCTTAGAAAAGCTCTTCACATGTACCCTAACAGTAGTGTGATAAGGTACATGTAATATTCAATGAAAAGAGGGCATTGATTTCTAAGCTATCCTGAATTTTGTGACTCTCATCTGAGTCTGGTTTTCTTTCCTTGCTAGGAATCTGCCATCTTGGTCTAGTTCTTATTAAATCTACTTCCATAGTGTCTACCTTCATTTTTATTTTTATTTTTTTCAGATGGTCTGACAACTTGTTTAAAATTAGTTTATTGATGTCACTGCTTATCCAGAAGAGCTAGTGGCAACTCGGAGATTAAACCTTATAGAATAATTATGTTCATGAATCATGATTTGAATACAAAAGCAGCTTCTTGGACTAAGCTAGTGTAATACATACATACAAATGTATTATATATATTTTATTTGTTCATATATTTTGAAATAAAATAGACCTAATATAGCATTAATTGCTAGGTATTACTGCTACTTATAAAAAGGGGGAAAAATTGTTGGAACATTATTGTAAGAAATAAAAGATGAAACAAGAAATAAATTGCATCACAAAACAAAATGGAGAATTATAAAAGATAACTTAGTTTTCAAAGTCTTTCTCAGTACATGTTTTTATCCCTTCTTTCCATGACTTGTTTTCCCTTTAAGTTTGCTGTTCCCTTTTGGGTTCTTTGTTCTAGGCAGCTTCTGTTGACATTATTATATCAACTATTCTTAATTTAATGTTGTATCAACATATCTTTTAACTGTCTATTATTTTGTGTTCTGATGCATTATATTCGTTTTGAAAACCGTATTATTGTCTTTAAATATGGTCCCCGGGAGGATCTTCTGATAAACTTTGCTGGAACAGGAACCTACTTGGCTATCTTTTGCTATCTAGCAAGGAATGGAATGATACTCACGTTGCAACTAGGTGCTGCAATGTAGACAGCACTGACTATCAAAATAAAGGAGGTTTGAAATCAGCAAGCGAAATCCTTGGTGCTGGAGCAGTTGCTTGTTATGCCGTTGGCAATAGCAATCCCAAGTTTTCTTTCCCATCATGTACATACCAGTGCCTGAATGGACATGGAGCTATCCAGCAGTTGCAGAAGTACTGTAACTTTCTGTTATTCATCTAAATATGAATTTTCTGTTGCAATTTGTCTCTCTGCTTTATGAATCATTGAAGTAAAGCTACAAGTTTTTATATTTTTCAAAATCAGTTTCTTGTGGTTACAGCATGGAAGATGTTGTGCTGTTTTGGAAATTTGTGGATATAATGTCATCAATGAGTGACTGGCTTCACAATTCTTTAGTAGATTCCTTCCTTTCTCCTAAAATGTTGATTTGCACTCTAAATTTCTCTTATTATTTTATTAATTGAGATTTTTCCAAGAATTCTTTGCTAAGAAATCTTCATAATTTTATTTTTTCAAGAGTTCCTTTCCCCACGTCTTAATTGAAGAAACTGTTGCTCTTCCCAAGGAAAATAAAATTTACACATATATTGCTCTTGTTTTCATATGCAGATGCCTGCATCGAGAACCGTGGAATCATAATATCCGTTACTTGCTTATACTCAATTTACTACAAAAGGCTCGTGAAGAGAGATTTCCTCATCATCTCTGTATTATACTCAAGCGGTTAATGTCTGTGGCCCTTCCTAGTGAAGTTTACTCTAAGACAGACAATTGTTATCAAAAGTTTCAGCTTTTACTTTGTGCTTCTGAGATCAGCTTGCATAGTGGGAATAAAACTGGCTGCATCGACCATGCCAAAAATGCTTCAAAGCTTTTGCTTCCTGATGCTTATCTCTTCTTTTCACACTTACAATTATGTCGTGCCTATGCTGTAGAAGGTGATATTATAAATCTTCAGAAAGAGTACATAAGATGCTTGGAGCTCAAGACAGATTATCATATTGGTTGGATATGTCTTAAATTTGTGGAATCTCAATATCATGTGCAAACTGATTTGAACATCTTAGACTTGTGCTTTAAAGAATGCTCAACCGAGAGGGATTATTCATGGAATATGTGGATGGCTATATTTAATCTGGTGTTTGGTTTGATTTCTATATGGAACCAGGATTTCCTTTCTGCAGAAGAGTTTCTTGCACAAGCTTGTTCTTTGGCTGGTGCTGAGAGCTGCCTCTTTCTCTGTCATGGTATTTATCCGTATCAGATTGGGTTCTTTGAGTACTTTTTTACAGTAATTTGTTCTACTGAGGATTACTTGTCATATTTACTGCTTTGTTTTATATTCAGATAAGATTCTCTGACTGGAAAGATGACTTGACCATGAATATATATCCAATGAAAATTAAATATATGTAATGGTGTTGTAATACATTTGGTCTAATTAGATGGCAGTAGACATTTTTCCAGTCATTGTCTCTTAATGATGATTGGGACTCTTTTCTTTTCCCCCTCTCTAAGGATTAAAGAATTCGTTTATCTCTCTTGAAACTCTTGGTGTAGGTGCCATCTGCATGGAGCTTGCCAGGCAGTCACGTGGTTCACAGTTCTTATCACTTGCTGTAAAGAGTCTCACTGAAGCTCAAAAAATTTCTCTCATTCCCTTACCTGTTGTCTCGGTGTTGCTGGCTCAGGCTGAGGGAAGCCTCAGTTCTAAAGAGAAGTGGGAGAGAAACCTCCGTCTTGAATGGTTTGCTTGGCCACCAGGTATGATATCTGTGTGAAGTATGTCTGAGTGTGATGGAGTTGTTTATAATGATCAGGTAGACCCTTTCAAGATGTAGGCACATTAGCAATACTTTATGGAAGATTTTATAATTTCTTTTAGGATTTCTTTTCAATGCTTTAGCTAGGGATTTGGCCCTTGATATTTAATTGTACTCTCACTTGGCTTTCCTAGTACCCCTATTAAACGTTTTTATTTGAAGATGCATATATTCCAAAGTTGGAAGACATTGCTCTCTCTCTAAAAGAGTTCGGGGGTGTTTGCCAAACTGGTGTGCTGGTACACCATTTATTGGTCCTTTTAATGATTGTGTTTTGGGCTTATCTTTTTATCTCAGCTGAAAAAGAGAAGTACAATTCTTTCTTAAAAAGGGCCTGTAGGTTACACAGGCATCTACAGCTAGGTGCTGCCCATGGTATTATTTGAATTCAGACTTTTGATGATAACATGGATGGTGAAAGTGTTGCAGAAACTTTGAAAAGGTGTAAAAACTAAAAAGTTAATGAACAAAGTTTGTAATAGAACTTAAGGAAATGCTGAAAGAGAAAAATAAAGAAAAAATTACAGAGCCTATGTAATAAAGGGAAATATAGTTTTCTAAATAGAGGTAGCAACATTCAATATATTGATGGTTATATTGGCAATATAATCAGGAGTACATTTGATAGATATTTTGTATTCTGATGTGCTTTCTGTTTTTGACAGAGATGAGGCCTGCAGAACTCTTCTTTCAAATGCATTTGCTTGCAAGACAATCAAAATCAGATCCCAAATCTCCATCCAATGTGGAGTTCTGTCAGAGTCCGGAGAAATGGGTTCTTCGGGCGATCCATACAAACCCTTCCTGTATTAGATATTGGAAGGTTTTGCAGAAGCTTATGACATGATTCGGAGTAGGATATGGCATACCTCCAAATTCAGCACCCGGTTGTTCAAAATCTCTTACTTGATTGACTTATTTGTATATGCAACTGTGCCACATTTGCTTAGAAAGTAAGCATGAGCTGCACAAAAGGTTGCAGTCTGGGGCTCACCGATCTGTCTCGGAAATAAATCCCTCTGTTGCTCTCTCAGGCTCTGGTGCTGCGCTGAAGGGCCTCATGTTTAATTGTATGCCCATTATGTCATGATGTTACTCCCCACTGTATGTAAATTATGTAATGTTATTTTTTACTGTAACATGCTTCTGTAGATTAGGTTTTAGTCATTGCGGAAACATTTATCCATTTGTAACATTTACACAGGTGCTTCTAATCTTATTGATCGTTATTTAGATTTTCTGTGCCAAGTTTACTGTATTTGATTAATTTGTTTTTTGTCTTGTATTTAGATGCTGCTATAATTTTTATTTATTTTTTATTATAACTTATTCTTTGCAACTGATCATTTATTTTTCTGGTCATGCTTATCAGGATTTTTATTAGTTCATGAAATTCCCATATAAATGTAAGTCTTGTCTTTTATTATTATTATTATTATTTTTTTTTATTTTTTTCCAAAAAAAATCAAGCAACAAGACATTGTTTAGCAATGAGTCTACAAAATTTTCACAACTGTTGACGTGAAAATTTGTCAATGATAGACAACAAAATGATTTAGTAGTGGGCTCATGTGAAAATCAATTATAATTTGTCATCTTAATGAAAAAAAAATTGTTTGTTGTGTCTGTAGCATTACTCTATGAAAATTGAAGCCTCTTGTTCCGCAAATGCAAGGCAGGGTGTATATGGATATAACAGATGCATCAAAATGGAAAAATACCTGTGCAGAATGTTTATGCAAGTAATTGAATCTCATATTTGGAATGAAAGATTTGACACTTTATAACTTAATAATAATTTGATTGGACATTTTTGAAGTGTAAAACATGATACTGATATTGAACTTGATTTGAACTGCAAAATGCTGGATACACTCAGCGAGAGAACAAAAACATGATAGGATCGTATTGTGGAGCTTGAGTCCAACCACAATAATGATTATTATTGCTAATACTATTACCATACAAGTCTATTATGCATTTCATAATCTCTAGTAGCAAACATCTTATATATGTTGTACCATCTTATCTGGCGTAAGTCTGAGTAAGTGAGCTGGAACGTTGAAGCTCATCGGATGGATCCCAGTCCAATGAGGAAGAGAAAATCTTGGACAGAGTCATGAAAACTTCAGGTATGGCAGGGCGGGAGTTGATATCATGAGCAACACAGTTTTTAGCCAGCTGAGCCATGGAAAATGCTAAATCCAGAGGATACTCATGCCTAAGAGAAGGATCAATAAAGCCACGCAGTTTCTCTCTGACATTGTCTCCTTCAAGCACCACTCTTATTGATGCAGATAGCAATTCCTCTCCTCCACCATCCCTTTCACCAGCGGTGGCTTCCTTTCCAGATAAGAGCTCTAACATAACAACCCCAAATGCAAAAACATCAAGTTTTGGAGTAATCACTCCATTCTCAATGTACTCAGGTGCCATGTAACCATGAGTACCCACCACATGTCTTGTCAATTGGAACCCTCCTTCATCCTCATTCTCCAGCGTTCTCGCCAACCCGAAATTCGATACCTTGCCTCTCAAGTTTCCATCCAGAAGAATGTTACTTGTCTTCAAGTTCTTGTGGACATAAGGTGGGTTTGTATAGTTGTGAAGGTAGTTAAGCGCATCAGCCACATCATAAGCAATCTGAACCCTCTGTTTCCACGTCAAAGTAGAACTAGTTTCATACTTGTTTGAGTGAAGCCAATCGGTAACAGAACCATTCTCAGCATACTCATAAACAAGGTAAGTGTTCCCCTCATGCACACAGAAACCAGAGAGCCTTATAATGTTGCTGTGATTGATTCGCTTCAACAAGTTGATCTCATTCGACACATCACCTCTCATGACCTTAACAGCCGCATCATCACCCTTAAAAGAACCTCGGTAGACAGAGCCTTTGATTTTATTAGCTTCTCCGAAGAACCCCGTGGCTTTTTCAATGTCATCGAATTTGTACACCGTTAAGGATTCAATGGCATAACGAACACCTTCAGTTGAAACAGACCAAGATTTCTGGTCAGAGTAGGAGTGTGATTGTGGGGGGGGCCTCTTAATAGGTGGGACTGGAATTGGCTGTGGCTTAGCCTTTCGAGACCCACAAAAGAACCAAATCAGAAAAGCTGAGAGAAGAAGCAACACACCAGCTCCAATTCCAACACCAACAAATACCCATTTCTTTGTAGAAGATTTGTGTTCAATGGGAGTAGTTGGTAATTGTGGAGGCGAGTCTGGAGCAGGTGTGGGCTGTGAGACTTGAATTTTACTTGGCTTGTTTTTCAATGGAACAAGAAGAGGTGTGAATGGAAATATAATGTTATCCGCTTTTAGCTCATTTGCATCCAATATGCTCTGAACATCCGCACCAAATAATTTGGCAATTGCAGAGTAGTCATCACCCCATGTGATCATATAACTGAGCAAGTAATTGAACCCACTTGCTCTTTGGACACTTGTGGGACAAGCACACCTAAGTGGTACCTTTAGATCCAACCCCACCGATAAATTCTTATCACCATATGGGTTCTGATTCATCATGGCTTGACAAGTGGTCAGGCCTTGGTATGTGTTGTTGGACACGATAAAATAAGTCTCTGTGGCGTCCTGTAACTTGTAGGTGCTGTTGTGTTGGTAATACTTACCTGAACATGAACAATTGACTGGGATTATGATCTGGGTGTTGGTGGGGATGGTTTGGAAATTGGTGTAGTTGTTGATTTCTGAGATGAGTGAGGGCTCAGCGTCTAAGAGTAAGCCTATGGAGGCTGCAGAATTGTAAGGTGGGTTGGATCGGAAGGTGAGGTAGGATTGGCAACTTGATTGGACGCCGTTGCACTCAAATCCATCTGTGATGTTCACGTCTTCGTAGCAGTTGAGCTGTTTGTTATTCACATAAGCTTGTTGGGCGTTTGATGGGTTTTGTTTCAACATCAATACCAACAAGAAAAGGGAGCAAATGTAGAAGAATTTAGACCTCTTCATTTTGATCTCCATGAAAATGGAGATGAAGATGGATAGAGGAGATAAGAGGTAATTAAAGAGAAGTGACGTGGGGAAGCTTGGGGCTCCCCAACTTGGACTTTTTGATGTTTAGTGTTAACTATGAGCTGTCTCTAGTCTTAGATTTATAAGTGTATTTTTTTAAACACCATTAAAAAAAACAAAGAAGGTGTATTTTTTTAAAGGAGACTGATGAGAAGAATGCAACGAGTCTTTTGTATTTTGTCCATACTATAGTCCTGTCCTGTTATGTCACACTCGTTTAATCAGATTTGCACACATACAATCTGTATAATACAGTGCACATTTGGAGCAGAAGTCAAGCTCGTCAAACGCGTAACGTGGGTAAGGGGTATACTAGTCTATACCGCATACCGTATACCGGTATACCACCATTTTGTTTCTGGTCTTGGCAGCCCATTCAACATTTGACTACTTCCTGGACCTAGCCATCACTTTTTCTCTTCTAATTAACCCAATAGTTCTTCTCCAAAAAAAAAAGAAGTTAACCCTATAGTCTAATACATTATTAGAGTATTCATATTGGAAATGTCATATGCCATATGTAGGAAAAATTTAGCATAAAAGCCCAAAACTCCCCACACACCCGGATTTGTAAAAACCAACTATTGCAAAAAAATTCGCAATTGTGCTACAGTTCAATTTTACCTTTAGAATTGCACTGTAACTCAATTGTAAAAAAAATATATATATATTTTATTCACTTTTATTGTTTACTTTATCAATTCCGCCCCCCCCCCCCCTCTCTCTCTCACTGGTCACACTTTTTTTTTTTTTTTTTTTTTTTCTTTCAGTTCACTCAGTCAATCCCTCCCCTTCTCGTCCCTCTCTTCCCTTTCATTTTTTTTTTCTCTCTATTTTCCCTTGAATCAAGGGTTTGATGTGGTGGAGCTCATGGGTTTGATGTGGTGGAGGGTTTCCGTGGTGGTGGGGATGGGTGATTAAGGGTTTCGGTGTCTCTTCTCAATCTTCTGCTCTTCCTCTCTCCACAACAATCCAATCCAAACTCCTTTCTCTCATCACATCTCTCTTTAGCTCATAGTGGTGGGTATTATCTGGCGTGGGTCACATGATGATGTGGGTCATGGGTTTGGTGGCATGGATGTGGGTAGTGGCGAGGTCGTGTGTGGCGAGCTGGGTCACGGACTCACGGCGTGGATTCTGACGAGGTGGGTCACGGACTCATGACAGAGGTGAGTGGGTTTTGATTTTGGTGGTCAGTGTGGATGGTGCGTGGTTGATGGGTCTCTCTCACGGTGGTTGATGGGTCTCACAGCAATCGGCTTGGGGTGGAGGTTTGTTGATGGGTTGTTCATGGGTTTAGCTAGGTTTCGGGTTTGATGGGTCGTGAGTTGTGCGTGGATGCAGCGGTGGAGATCAGCGAGGTCGTGCGTGGTGGTCGGCGTGAATCGTGGCAAGATTGTGCGTGGTGGTTCCGATGGGGTTCGTGCAGCGATGGAGATTTGTGGGTTGCTGTGAGTTATGGTTGATTAGTGAGTTTGCTGAAGATCCGTGGGTTGCTATGAGTTGTGGTTATCAGTGGGTTTGCTTGTAGTCGAATGAGCGTGGTTTTTGTGAGAGAGAAGTGAGAATATTTTTATATTATTTTAATGTGTAGTTTGGTAAAATAAAAGTTGGGATGTTAGGTGTGTTGAAAAATGGTATGATGTAAATGATAAAGTAGCTTTTGAGATAGTAAAATAGAATTTTTGGTAAATTTCGAATGTAAATGCTCTTAGAACTAAAGTTCATCAAAAACATTATTAGAACTAAATTAAGATTTTGATAATTTTTGGAGTTCAAAAAAAGGTGAAAATGACACCCAGTCTCATGCAATGCACAAACACAATTGAGATGTGGGTTGATGGCAAGAAAGCATCATTACTCTTAACCTAACTTGCCTCTTCCCGTCCTATGTAGATTTTCCTCACCCCAAGGAAGTGATGAAGTGAGGACGAGTTTTGCTCACCCTGAATATATATATATATATATATATATATATATATATATATATAATTTAATCATTTATATAGATATCTTAATTATTAATTATTTGTTTTAAACATATTTTATTATCATTTTCAAAATACCTGTCTCTCTTTCTTTCTTAGTACTGTTATAACTGTTATTTCCCTTTATATTTCATCTTTATCCCATTATTCTCATTAAAATTAGTAAATCATCTTTAACCTGCTCCAAACTTGACCTGTCCCACTCTTGCTCCAAAGAGGAGACATAGCATGGATAGGTTACCCATAATTTGAACTTGTCCTATCCAATATCCATTGCCCTCCCTAATTTTTGAGTGGACTTACTTATTTTGAGTTTAAATTATAAAATCTTTTACGTGCATGTATACTATTTGAATTTATTTAAAAGGGGGGGGGGGGGGGGGGGGGGGGGGGGGCGGGCATGAACCCCTTAGTCTCTTGCCAGGCTTGTCTCTACATACATAGTTGTGCAAATGTGCCAACTGATACTTTTCACGCATGAGAATTCAACTTCACCAACACATATATATACACTTCCAAGATCAGTAGAAGCTTCAATAGAAAAAGAAGTGTTGCATTAGATTGGTCATAAGATCATTCACCAAACAAAGGTTGAAGGCTACTGCTACAAGGCAATTTTATTGCGGTGTAATACCTGCTGCCCTTTAAGGTAATGCTACATGGTAACTAGTATGAATTTGAGACAAATGTAAGTTTTTTATTTGAGTACAACCATTTCCTAGATACACGTATCGTGATATTGTATTTCACAATTATTTCACATTTGAATCAAGACCTAAATTTAAAGATTTTTTAAGCAGGTAGGAGAATATTGCTCTAATACCCAACCAAAAAGCTACTGCTGTACCAATCAAAAGGATGGTTATTGCTGCTTATGCTAATTTGGACTTTTTAGCATTAAAATAAGAAAAAATTTAATATCACAAACTATTTCACTTCTTCTTTGTCACAATTGTGAGGTAGAGTGTAAGAGATGGGAGAAAAAAAATCTGTGGGTCCATGAATAAATGGTAAGTAATCACTTACAATTTGTCACGACAAAGTTGTAAAGAAATTATGAAATAGTTTGTAACAACTCTTAAAATGACCCTCCATTGATTCTTTGAATTTTTGAGGAGACAGTGACAGTGAATCAACAAGTCTTTAGTTTGGTTGACCCCTTTTATCCAGCTTCCAACTTTGCCACTCTCGTCTTCCATTTGCAAGAATTGCATATAATTGCTTATTGATTCAAAGCACGAATGAGTCAAACATTGAACAGAAAAATGGAGTATCCTGTATCCTCCTCTATACCATAGTCTTGTCAGCCCATTAAAGATGAAGTACTTGCTGGTCCTGGACCAAACCTTCTAGTTCTTCAACATACTATTGAGAACTGTCACTGTGACATTCCCAAAACTCGGAATCAGAAGTCAGACTCAGACCCCATCCTCAAACCAGATATGTGAGAATGGCAACAGACAAAGAAGACCCTCCTCTTGTCATTCTGAATTTCAAATCTCAAAATCATTTTGCTTCCAATGGGTAAAATGCGTTACATGATGCTAGCACCATTGCCTGCTTCAAATATGCACTTCTCCTACGTAACTGGCAGTTGAAAATTCTGATTCAACGTTAGAATTTAGAACATCTAGTACCAACAAACACAATCTCACTTCAACTTAGTTGCCACGCAATACATATGACTTCATTTTAGATGAACGTTTTGTAGAAATATTAATACCTTTTTCATTTAGGGAAAAAAAGAAGATAAAAACTTATGAAGACTGAAATGACCACACACACTTAACTTTTCCTTCATAACTAGCGTTATACACATAATAGAAAGACCAAACATGCATCTATACTTTTAGCAAAAAATAAAATGAAATAAGCATCAACACAAATGATAATGTAGAAGACTGATGAGCAAGTCATTATATCTGGCTTGCTCATGCACAAGTCACATAAATTTCACTGAGCAACTATTCTCATTACCATGGAATAAATCAATTGAAGATTCGTAGCAGAATTTAATGAGTTGTTGCAACTTGCAACTGTACATATTGTGTTTACCATGGTACCTGAAGGCCTTTCTTAAAAATGATTTCGATAAATCTGACTAAGACAATGCATCAATAAAACAGGATTCTACATCTAACAGAAAAGCCTCCCTAGACCTTTGATATAAATACATTCTATAAATAATTGTCCCCAAAGTTAGTTTCTGAGTAGTGGAATAAGTGTTCACCAAATCATTAAAGTAGCACAAATAGTGGTCAATCACACTTGTATTTGTGGAGTAATCGCCTGCTGATTGATATAGCCCCAGAAGTGATTCCTATCATAGCCAGAAGCAACACTGCAACAATAAATGAAAATTTTGCAATCAGGATAGGAATTAGAATGAAGATATTAATGAATATTATTGCAATCGATTGACATCAACTACCCCCACCCCCTAAAACAAATTCTAATAACCACTGGCCAGAGAATAAACAAACTGATTTCTCTATCACATGATGTTGCTCTGAATGTCTCTCTAAACTTGCAATAAAGCCCCATGCAACATCTCATAAGCTGATCATTTTGTAAAAAAGGTCAATCAGTGGCAAATGAGGGAAACTTGGCTATTTATCTAGATTTAATTAAAATGAGCAAGGTTGTGCGCTACTAGATGACACCAGCATTTTGGTGTTTTGTATGTTATTAGTACTTTTGCATCATCTATTGTGTGCTATATAGTCCTTCCTTTTCATTATTTAACAAAATACTTGGCAAAAACAAATTAGGGCTGTTGCATCATCTTCATACTATAAAACACACCCATGTAAAAAGCACTGAATGGTTTTAATGCAGCAATGAAATAGATGTTAGTGTGCATTTTTTATGCAAAAGGCATTGAGTAAAGATGATGCAAGTATCAAAATGAACATACCAGCAACAGCACCATAGAATAGAATAGCCAGGCGATATCTGACAAGCCACGGTAGAGTAACTTCAAGAGAACAGTGCCTTTGATATTCTCCTGCTTTGATGGCAGCAACATGGTCTACACTTCCTGCTTGCAGTTCCAATAATGGAATCTTAACACCAGTCACAGGAAACCCACTGATATCCCTGACTTCAATTTTCAAGGTCACTGGAGTTGCATCCCAGTCTATCTCAATTGCACCAAAATTTGGTTGACCTAAAAATATCCCATGACTTAGAGATTAAACAATTGAAGAGCTAACCGTATTTCCTCAGCAAATGCAAATTCATATGCTAGGAAAGCGCAGATAACACACACAATTGCATACCGTATGTGCATGAGCTGTCTCTGCAGTTTCTGTCCATGACTCTCATTGTAGTAGGTGTCAACCGTGCCACAAACTTTAATATGAGATGTAATGGTGGTGGGACTGCCTTCTCTACTGCCTTTGTAAGACCACTTGACGTTATATCATATAGTGGATATCCAGTAGCACAGTCATAACGAGCAATTTCTCCAAAATGAACATCGCCACTTATGAAGAAGACTCCGTCTCTCTACACAAGAAGAAAGGATTTGTAAAGTGGAAGATTTTTCTTTTTTTGCTAGGTAAAGTGTCTAGGGGATTTGAACCCCCCCATTCTAGGCCTCCACCCCATACTAGTGGGGGGTGCATTTGCCATTTGGCCCAAAGACCATTGGCAAGTGGAAGATTATTATATCAATGTCATTAAGCATCCTCCACCCTCAGACCAGATAGGAAGGGAGAAAAGAAAAGGCATGTAAAGATTTGAATTAAAAAAAAAAAAAAAAAACCCTGGCAAACACACCAGCTGTTTTTTTCAAGAACATGAAAATTGAATGTAGTACAGAGAATGGAGAGCATAGAGTAAAAATTATCACCTTGCTATCTGCAATCAATTTGAAAAGGCGGTCTCTCTCCTTAGGGAAACGTCCCCAACACTCAAAAAAAAATAAAGGGCCAGTTGCTCCCGAATGATTTGAAATAACCTGAGTTATATAGAAACAATAATGCTAAGTAACAGAAAAACAGAACTTGTTAACAGAAATGTGGCTGAAAAATCCAAATAGTAGACTGATTTTTCCAGGAAGAGCATTGTAAAAATAGTATCAGCAGGCACCATTTACTTAGGGTCATTACATCATTGCTACATCAAATAAATTAAAAATGCAATAGAATTTTACACCAAACATGGTGTCAAAGGGGGTGAAGCATATAACAAAAGAGCAAGGTTCATTAACATACTCATTACTTGTACAAAACTGGAAGGAAAAAATTAAGAAGAAAAATGCACAAAACCATTTCACCATTTTAAGCGAGAAATGGAGTCATGACAAGGTGAAGCAGAAAGTAATAATAGCTTATTAATCTTCAGAGAATAGAGTACTAGACGAAACTATCACCATGGTGCATTACACTTTAAAACCTTCCTTTGAGTGATCACTTTTTGCACAATTGAATAAGATCTTGCTGAATTACAACAACAACAAAACCTTAATCCTATAAAGCTTTTGGCATCGACTATAGATTCTCAACAGACTAATTGGGGGCGACCATGTGCATTTTTCTCTTTCATTCTATCCTATCCAAAATCATACTTTCTATTGCCTTCTTAATTAAGGGGTCTTTTTTTATTTCCAATTTCAGTAGTGTTATTTAGGTCTTCCTTTATCTCTTTTCATTCCCTTGACTTGTATCAAATCACTTTCTTTATTGGTCAATTAATTGCTCTCATAAGCACATGACCAAATCATCTCAAGTGACTCTCCCTTATCTTTTCATTAAAAGGAGCCACTCCTATCTTTAAATGAAAATTTCCATTTTGTATCTTACCTCTCCTTGTATTTCCACTAATCTATCTTAACATTCTCATTTTAGCCATGCTCTTTTTATGAAGACGTAGCTTCTTAATAGCCTAACATTTAGTACCATATAACATGTCTGGTCTTATAGCATATTCTAGTCTTGTAAAACTTTCTCTTTGATTTAATAGGTATTCTACAATCACATGATACTCTTGATGCACTTTTCTACTTCATTCACTTCGCTCTTATTCTATGATTTAAATATTCTCCGATTATGAATTATTAGTTCAAGATATCAAAAGCACTCATTCTTTGGTATCTCATAACCATCAAGTTTTACAACCCCATCTTTAATTCCCCTTTACAAAACTTGGACTTGATGTACTTTGTTTTAGACCTACTTAACCTAAAGCCTTTATATTCTAATGCAAGTTTCTAGTTTTCCAGCTTGGTATTGACTCTAGTTTCATCCACTAAAACCATATCATCTGCAAACAGCATACACTAAGGTACTTTGTCTTGAATTTTTCTAATAAGTTCATTCATTATTAATGCAAAGAGATATGGTCTTAATTTTGATCCTTGATGCAAATCTATTGTGATAGGAAATCAATTTTGAGGTATCCACTTGTTATCACATTAGCTAAAGCTACGTCATGCATATCCTTAATCACCCTAATATACTTTAGAGGAAAACCTTTATTTTTTAATATCCATGACATAATCTCTTTAGGTATTCTATCATGTGCTTTCTCTAGGTCAATAAAAATCATATGAAGATGTTAAAACTATATTTCTCCTTTAGACGTCTAACTAAAAAAGTTGCTTCCATGGTAGATCACCCTAGCATAAAACCAAATTTATTATATGATATTGTTGTTTCTTGTCTTAACCTATGTTCAATCAACTCTATCCCAAAGTTTCATAATATGACCCATAAGCTTAATCCACAATAATTTGTATTAACGTACTTTTCCTCTCTCACAAGGCATTTTGTTAACACAAATATGTTTGAAAATGTTTTTCAACCATCCTACACCCACGTCACCCAAGCACTTCCAAACTTCAATAAGGATTTCATGAGGTCGCATGGCTTTCCCATATTCAACCTCCTCAATGTGTATTTTACCTCAATCATTCTAATTCTTTGAATAAATGGTAAACCTAAAGTTTCCATTCTCAATTGGATTAGTTAGTTTGCTATAATTTCTTCTATGGCTTCCATTAAAAAGTTTCTCAAAATAACTCTTCCATCTTTCTTTAATCTTCTCGTCCTTTACTACCACTTGACACACTTCAAGTCTCTTGTTCATTTCCCTTGCCTTAGCAAGTTTATAAATATTATTTTCTCTATCCTTCATCCCCAACTTACTATATGCCTCATCAGAAGCCTTAAATCTAGTCTCCTAGTTAGCCTTTTTTGCTTCATTGTTTGCCACATTAATACTTTTCATAAGCTGCATTATCTCTACATCTAGGGAGGCTTCTATATTCCTCTCATTAATCTAACTGCTACTTGAACCTTCTCATTCCACAACCAAGTCTCCTTAGTTGGTGCTACTCTGCATCATTTAGATCCTCAAAATACTTCTTTATCCACTCTTTATTTTTTTATTTTTTATTTATAACTAGCCATTGCATTCTACATCTTATTGACATTTTCATCTAAGACCCACGTACCTTCTTTGATGAATCTATCTTTGCTCAAATCAATACCAAAAATTAAAATCATGGTTCCAGAAGCCAAGAGACTGCTGGACTTATACTAAAATATCAATCCTGCCTTAGTGACCATCAAAAATTGGGGAGGAGGAAAAACAAGGTGGTCAGAATATATTTGATGCACACAATTTACCAATACTTCAGAGAGTGTGTGAGAACTGAGAACTAAGAAGAGAAAAAAGTGTCCAATGCAAGTGGATTAGGACCTAATTTTCCTTTTGACTTCTGGATTCAAAGGAATGAACGCAGAAAATTATCCCATAACTAACATAAATTTTTCATATTCTTATCGTTACACACATATTTTTAACCCATCTTAATAATTCCCAAACAAATCTAAACATTAAGAAAAAGAAAACACACATGTCATATGATTTAATAACAAACTACTAAGCATGCATCAATAAATATACGATATCTAACCATTCAAACACGTGTCCTCATGATAGATAGGAAATATATTACAGATCTACCTGAACAGAAGATCCAATTATGGTAATGGCTGATGCAGGACCATTCAGCTCTTTTTCTAACCATGCCCATTGAGACTTCCCTAAGAAAGTTCCATCGCTTAACAGAGGATCTCTGTGGTATCTGGTATCTAAAAGGATAACCTGACAAGTTATTAATGCAGAATGAGTACAAGATATATTGGAAAAAAATCAGTTAAGCAAGCTGGTTGTTGGCTTATTGATGGATATGGTGAGTAAACAAAAGGCAAACAGAACTATGCAGATTGTTGCATTATATCAGAAAGTATAACAATTATATTATCTTACCTCATCCAGCAGAGACTATCCAAATTCTATGAAAAAGAAAGTAGCAAAGAAGTAATTGAAAGCATTCACTTTGATACCTTGATTTGTCTACTCACAGGACCAAATGTATACGATGCATAGACACCTTCCTGCTTGCGCCTGTAATACTAAAGCAATTGTAAGTTTTCTTAATAGCACCATTCCTTCAACCAATGTAATTAAATTGTCCATTCAAATCATTTATATAACTAATGCTTAGAATTTGATGTACTCTAGTTTGATAAACGTTCATTAAGCAAAGAGGAGACAGCAAAAATTTTGATGTGGACAATTGAAATTTCATGATAGATGAATACAAATATTCCTCACCTTGGACTATCCAGAGGTTCATCTAGAAAATCAAGGAGAAGCCCTTGGTTGGTGATTTTCTCACTAAATTCTTTTCCTGCATCATTCAATCCATAATCATGGTCATCCCATGTGCCAATTACCTACAGCACCCACATATTACGACTTAGACAGAATATTAGAATTATTAATTAGAATAACTAAAAGCACCAGTTCTGCAAGATTCATCCAGAAACTTGTGAGGATATAATCTCTTCAAAATTCACAAGTATTATACTGAAAGAAAGTTTTGAGTGAAGCACCTTAGTGTTCTCCCTAAGACGAGAATAACCAGGATTAGTCTTAGCTTTCTTGTACTTGGCCTCCATTTCCTGTTTGGAGGAAGGAGTGAACCTTGGAATGTTCTTCCAGGGTCCGAGTGTTCTCTCCTTTCCAAATAGCTTAAAAGGATGCTTGATGTCTCCATAAATATTATCACCAAGCCAAATAAAAACTTCGGGATCAAAGTTGTTTATTGCGTTCCATATGTGCTGCATTTAAACACAAGTTGAATAATCACTGATTTGAAACATAAATTGTGTAACCATGTGCCATTTATGAAACTATATCCCTAAACCAAAAAGCATACATATGGGGTTAGGTTCAACCGTTCAAATTACACCTGCCTTGTTATACTTTCCATGCTGAAAATTAATAACCATTTCATCATAAAATGTTTAATTTTCAATTATTTTTAACTTTAATATTATACCCAAAACACGAGTTTAGACAGTAAATAACTTCGATTAGAATTACACCAAGTCAAGTCTAACTTGATTCTAGCGTTTGATACATACATAATGGCACTTCCAGAGAAAGTTAACAATGTCAAAAATATTCCGACAAAAGTCTCGGAGGATGCTTATGAACTAAGTAAAATAACAATTAGAGTAGGCCTTTATGTACCAAATGAATGAATTTATAGTTATAAGATACTATAAATTAGATTTAGCATATACAACACAGAATGATTGTATTAATAATAATAGTACATGATTAAAAATAATCCAGTATGATGAAACAATATAATATTAGCCATAATGATTACAGGTTTGAGTGTGGATAGGAAAGTGGAAGGAGAAGAAATAAAAAGAAAGAAAGAGAAGGAGAACCTGAGGGTCGGATTGGTCGGAGCATGACCCAAAAGCAATTCGAGAAACCAGGTGGTCTTGTTTGCTTTGAGAAGCGGTGCTTGCAACCACCGCCACCGCCACTACTAAGACCAAACCCCACCACCGCCCGCGGCCCATTTAATTTAATGTATGCTCTTATATTATATGGTAGTTATGTTTTGCCTAATGGTTTATGTTGTTGTTGTTGTCTCTGTTCTTAACTAAAACAAACGTATGTCTATATAGTTAATTTGTTTGAAAGACCAAATGTTGTCGTGTTTGGAAGGTCGATGGAACTGTCAGTGATCAAGAAAAATTGAAAAGGAATATTCTTTTTTTATTTTCTTATTAATTATTATAAAGGAATGGGGAAAGAAAAAGAGAGCTCGAAAAGTTCAACACGAAAAGGAGGGTCGTGTAGAGAGAAACACGAATCAAGTTGTTAGTATTTAAGAAGAAGCTAACCGACCCAGCCTTCTGATTGGAGTTTTTGGACCCAGCTTTTGAAGCATATATTCTCTTTTTCTTTTCTTTTATTTTATTTGTGCTCAGCGGACCTGCATTTCAGCTGCTATCACTTTTATTTATTATTATATTTTTTAATAAGATAGTTTAGGGCGTAACGGCATTCGTAACAGTCTCAACAAACTAATTTGTCGTATCAAAAAAAAAAAAAAAAAAACTAATTTGTGGTTAAAAATGTAGCTGAAAACTCATGCTCCAGTTTCAACAAACCACCAAAAATATCTAACATTCAATTTTACATCACTGCAACCAGGGAGACACTGTTCCTTGCTATTAGGGCATCTCTAGCAGCTTCTCCAAATTTTTGTACTACTTGAAGAATTAACAATGATTTTTACCTTTTAACTACCCACTTTTTCAAATCCATTTTCTAACAGATTCTCTATCCCATCCTCTATCTCATTTAAATATTATTTCTTAATTCTTTTTTATTCTTTCTTTAATCTTTCTTTATTTTTTTTGGGTAAACGGCGCATTGCATTAACTAACGAACAACAAGTCTATTACAAAAAATAATGCCAGCTTTATCACTAGCCAGCATATCATCCACCACATCCGGTGATTCAAACAAAAAAAGAAAATCAATTACAACAAGTTCAGCTCCCATCCTTGCAAGCCAATCAGCGCAGCCATTCGCTTCCCGAACACATGCGCCACCGAGGAGTTAGGGAAGGTCTAATTCAGGTTCCTACATTCAGATAAGAGGGGTTCAAGCATTAGATTAACTATTGAAGGCCTTGAAACAAGCTGTACAATAAACTCAGCATCCATCTCAATACAAATATTTTCAATCCCCATTTGCTTTGCCATGGTGAGCCCGTCCTTTAGAGCCCAAAGTTCTGCCACCGTGCTTGACGTGCTGCCCATTTTCCTCACAAATCCGCCTATCCAGTCTCCACTACTGCTTCTTAAAATACCACCACCACCTACCTTAATCGGATTTCCATACATAGTCCCAACAGTGTTTAGTTTTACCCAACCGGTAGGAGGCTTATTCCATTGCACTTGGATGTGCACTCTACCCGGCTTGTTAGGTTCATTGGGGACAATAGCATAGTATTCCACACCTTTCTTAAGGCATAGCGAACTCGTACCTTCCACAACTCTACCTGTTTGAAATAAAGCCTTATTTCTCTGCAGCCAAATGGCCCAAATTGCTTAAGGAAACAGAATTTTCCATGGCACATGGGGTCTCGGGTAGCTAGTGGAAGTCCCACAAAACTTCTTCAGCCACTCTACCAAATTCAAACCAAAAAAACCCCGATCGTTCTCCTCAAAGCCCAGGTCTCTCCACACTGCTCTAGCCACCTTACAGTCTCTAAGAGTATGAATGATAGATTCCGCCCCTTCACAACATAACCCACACATCGGGTCAAGGTTTAACCCTCTTGAACCAAGCACTTCCTTCGTAGGCACGCTATGATGAGTGCATAGCCAAATAAAAAATTTGATTCTAGGGGATGTATGGGCTTTCCACACCCATTGATGGGTGCTAGTATCAAGGTTCAAAAGATTAAACCTTTTAGCTATGAGATAAGCAGATTTAAGGGAGAATGAGCCATGTGCCACACAATCACAACAATACTACTGCTGTTGTCACCACCACGCCACTATCACTGCACCGCAAACCCACATCAACCACCACCACCATCAATCACCCTACCCCCCACAACCAACACGGCAACCCCCACCACTACCACCACATCAGTCACAAAACCCAACCACTCCCACACCCACACCCACACTCATCTAACCCACCACCACCAAGAAAGAAAGAAAGAAAAAGGAAAAAAAAAAAAAAAAAAAAAAAAAGCCACCGCCACAACTCAACTACCAGAAGCCACAACCCATCAGCCACTACCACACAATCTCCACCATCAACAACACAAACACCACCCATACCCAAATTAATTCAACCAAAACCCATCATCAAAACCCACAGCCAAAACCCACCATTAAAAACCGATTAGAAACCCATCACCACCCACGACCGCGTCGATCTCACCGCTGCAGCAACCACTTCTCCACAAAAACCACGTCGCAACAACCACGCCAATCTGATAGGGTTGTCTCCTTGTCGATTTGAGAGAGAGAGGGGAAGGAAGTGCCGATGGGTTTCAGCCAAAACCCACCATCAAAAACCAATTAGAAACCCATCACCACCCACGACCGCGCCGATCTCGTCGCCGCAGCAACCACTTCTCCACAAAAACCACGCCGCAACAACCACGACAATCTGATGGGGTTGTCTCCTTGCTGATCTGAGAGAGAGAGAGAGGAAGGAAGTGCTGATGGGTTTCGGGTTTGAAGAGGTTGGTAGAGCTTGCCGGAAGTGGTTTTCTGAAGATTTTGAGGAAGAAGCTGATGGTGTGGTTGTGGCATGGCATGGCATTGAGGAAGAAGCTGGGCAATTTTGAGGAAGAAGTTGACGGTTTGAATGAGAGAGAAAGAATAGTAAATTATACCATTGGGCAATTTTTTAAGCACAAATAAGGGCATAGAGTTGCTGAAATGTTCTCTAAATTAAGAGAACTACTGTAGCAACTTCAAAACCAAATTTGAAAAAGGTGCATGTTTAGAGAAGCTATTGGAGCATGAACAATGAGGAAATTTGGAGAAGCTGAGTGTTTAGAGCATCTGTTGGAGATGCTCTTACTAATTTTTTTTTGATTAATAATATTATTATTATTTTTTTTTGATAAATAAGAAAAATTATATTAAAGCCTCAGGAAAACACAAGGACAAACAGAGAGTACAGAGGAGGAAACAAAAAAAAGAAAAGGAAAAAGAAAAGAAGAAAAGAAGAAAACAAGCTAAGCCAACAAAGAACTAATTACAACGAAGAGAACTAAGAAACATAGGGATAGAATCACTAGAGGTGAGTCCCCAAGCCCTAGACCAATCAAAAAGAGAGCCGCTAAAGTAAGCGAGCAGTTGGTCATCAGTTTTGTCCCTGTCCTCAAAAGTACGCCAGTTTCGCTCCCTCCAAATGCACCACATTAGGCACAACGGAGCTAGATTCCAAACTCTAGAAGAGTGCTTTCCGAGCCAATTCCACCAGCCGAAAAGCATATCTGCAATCGAAATTGGCAAGACCCAAGAAATCCCAAAAGATCTAAACACCAGGCTCCACAACTGAAAAGCTTTTCCACAATGAAGAAGCAAGTGATTCGCCGTCTCCCCATTACTACGGCACAAAATACACCAATCAACAAAATCAAAGCCTCTACACCGCAGAATGTCCCCTGTAAGAATCTTTTCCCAAGCTGTAGACCAGACAAAGAAGGAGACGTGCATAGGAGCCTTGACCTTCCAAACACCTTTCCAAGGAAAGATAATAGGCAAGGGACATCGAAGCTTATCATAGAACGATCGAACATCAAAAACCCCCTTCTTTGACAGATTCCAAATCATCCGGTCTCTTTGCTCAGAAAGAGGAAAATTAGAATCCAGGGAATGAAGGAAATCATCCACAACACCCGACTCCCAATCATTCGGATTTCTAAGAAGGAGAACCTTCCAACTTCTCCGAGCCTCGGTTCCCAGACGCTCGAGAGACGAGGCTACAGATGCCTCCTTATTAATAGCAATCCCATACACAACCGGGAAGGATAGATGGAGAGGTAAGTCCCCACACCAATGATCCGTCCAAAACTTCACCCTATCCCCCGCCCCTACCTCGAATCGGATGTGTTTGGAAAACACCTCCCAACCTTTCCGGATACTTCTCCATAAACCACACCCATGAACACCCCTGCCTAATTTGGACGACCAACCCCCCCACTCTTCCCCAAACTTCAAAGCTATAACCCTCCGCCAAAGACGAGTCTTCTCAACCCCAAACCGCCATAGCCATTTTCCTAGTAACGCTTTATTAAACGTAGTTAACTTCCTTATACCCAAACCACCATTAACCTTAGGAGCACACACCTTATCCCACCCCACCAAATGAATCTTCGAATCCCCCCACAAGAAGTCCCTCTGAATCTTCTCAATCTTATTAGCCACACGCGAGGGAATGGTAAAAAGGGATAAAAAGTAAGTAGGAAGGCTAGAAAGCGTACTCTTAAGCAGCGTCAACCTACCACCTTTAGATAAATACAACTTCTTCCACCCGGCCAATTTCCTCTGAAATTTCTCCAAGATAGGATTCCATATAGAAGGGGACTTATGGGAAGCCCCCAACGGCATACCAAGATAGGTCATAGGCAAAGACCCAATCTGACAACCCAGAATCTCTGCCAAGGCATGAACATTATTAACCTCCCCTATAGAAACCAACTCGCTCTTCGAGACATTAACCTTCAAACCAGTCACAGCCTGGAAACAAAGGAGAAGCATCCGCACATGAAGGATCTGCTCCACATCCGCATCACAGAATAGAATAGTATCGTCCGCAAACAGAAGATGCGAGACACATTCCCCTACACCCCGACTACCAACAGCTTGGAAACCTTTGATCAAGCCAGCACCTTCTACTCTTTTCAACATCCTACTCAAAACCTCCATCATAACCAAAAACAGCATTGGAGATAGCGGGTCCCCTTGTCTTAGACCCCTCGTGCTCCCAAAAAAATCAGCTGGCGCCCCATTAATCAAAATAGAAAACTGGACAGTAGAGATACAAGTGCGAATCCATCTACACCATTTTCCCCAAAGCCCATTCTCTTCAAAAGATCTAGAAGAGCCTCCCAATTCACATGATCGTAAGCTTTCTCAATGTCAAGCTTACAAATAACCCCCGGAATCTTGCTCTTAACACGACTATCAACACACTCATTAGCAATAAGAACTGAGTCAAGAATCTGTCTGCCTCCCACAAAACTATTTTGAGACTCAGAAATCAGTTGATCTAATACATGTTTCAACCTATTTGCCAAAACCTTTGACAAAATCTTGTACAAGCTCCCCACCAAGCTGATAGGCCTGAAGTCTCGAATATTAGAAGCATCATTTTTCTTAGGAATAAGAGCTATAAAGGTCGCATTCAGAGATTTCTCAAACTTACTATGAAGATAGAACTCCTCAAAAACTGCTAGAACATCTCTTTCCACCACTCTCCAGCAATGGTGGAAAAAAGCCATAGAGAAACCATCTGGACCTGGAGCTTTATCTCCCCCCAACTCATTAAGAGCTAGAAGAATCTCCTCTTTCTCGAACCTCCTTTCAAGCCAACCCCTCTCCGACCCATCAATCTGATCAAACTCCAGACCTTCCACAAAGGGCCTCCACTCTTCAAACTCCTGGTACAAATTTTTATAAAAATGCACAACCTGAGCAGCCATCTCAGATTCCTCCTCATAGATCACCCCATCCACCTCCAAGAAACTCAGGTGATTAAACCTTCTCCGGGAATTAGCCATCTTATGGAAGAATTTAGTGTTGTTATCTCCTTCCTTAATCCAAAGCATCCTGGATTTCTGTCTCCAAGAGATTTCTTCCAAGGAGAGAAGATTCTCAACTTCAGATCTCGCCACCGCTCTCTCACTAGACTCTGCATCAGAGAGACCAAACTCCCCTTCCTTGGCATCTAAAGACTTCAAAGTCTCTAATAATTGAGACTTTTTGCGACCAACATGACCAAACTCCAATCGATTCCACCGAACGATGTCCTCTTTCAAGGCCTTCAATTTTTTGGCAAACACAAAACTAGGAGTGCCAGAGAAAGAATGACGATTCCACCAAGACTCAACTCTATCAATAAAGCCTTCCGTCTTGAGCCACATATTCTCAAACCTAAACGGACTTTTCCCCCTCGCTATTCCCCCCACCTCCACTAGAATAGGGAAGTGGTCAGAAACAAGGCGAGGTAAAATCCGTTGGATCACATCCGGATAATGCTCCTCCCACTCCTGGGACACCAAAACTCTGTCTATCCTAGACATCGAAGGCCGAACTGACCCTCTAGACCAGGTATACCTCCCACCCTCCAAAGGCAAATCAATCAAATTAAGGTCCTCGACGAACTCCGAAAAAAGATCCATTGCCGGAGTGAGACGAGAATTACCCAAACGTTCACTAGGGAAGCGGACAATATTGAAATCCCCAATACAACACCAAGGGACATTCCAATATTGCTGAACTCCAACCAACTCATCCCACATCAATCCCCTCGCATTGTTATCAATAGGGCCATAAACCCCCGAACAAGCCCAACTGAAACCGTCTCCCACCCCTTGCCACCGCACAGACACAGAGAAAGAACCCACCAAAACTTCCGACCTTTCTAAAACCCTCCTATCCCACATCAGTAGAATCCCACCGGCTGTCTGGACAGCGTCCAAAGCCACCCAATCCACAAAGGGGCAGCTCCACAAATTCCCCACCATCTGTCTGTCCAAACCAGTAAGTTTAGTTTCTTGAAGGCAAATTACATCACACTTCCAATCCCGCAGTAAATTTTTAACAATAGAACGTTTCCGACGGTCATTCAGACCCCTGCTGTCATAATTAACCGAAGATTGTAGGTTCCTCAACTCTCTCTTCCCTTTATCCTTAAAGATAACAACTTTTCTAGAGAGAGTAACATTCCTATTCACCGCTTTAGCAGTCTCCGTCTCCTTCTCAATCTTTTGTAACAATGCGATGCAAAGCTTCTCATGACGGTTCAAAGGCAACCCCACCAGTTTACTGAAACCAGGGAGTCTATTCTTCACCCATCTTGACGTATCCAAATTTTCACACCCCACTGCCTCATTACCACAATTCAGTTCAGCTGACAAGTGAATCCCAGAGGGAGTAATAGACATCAGAGGGACAGGTGAGCTATCCTCTCCACCCAAGCCCTTATCTGAAAGATTCCATCCTTCCTCCACTAAAACACTTGCCCCAGGGACAGCACACAAAGACTTTGTGGGTAACTCCACTAACCTGGGTTGCTCAGGTTCAAGGGCAGCAATCGGTGTGAGGCTGACCAAGCCACCATCAACCCTTTCTTGATCCCCCAAAACCACAAGCCCAGCCCTCAAAAAACTTAGAAACAAACCAGAAAGGATACACTCAACCAAGGACGACGAAATCGCCATTTCTGCCTTACCCGGAGACACCGTGAGCTCACCGGAGTTAGATCCAACGGAGGAGAGCTCGTCGGACCTTCCCGGTGAGAACGGCGGCTTGTCGGAGCTGGTTCCGGCGTCGCCGGCCTTACCCAGAACCAACGAAAGCTTGTCGGAGCTACCGGCGAGAGAGGAACCGACGGCCTCCAGTGGCGACGGTGGCTCGCCAGTGCTACAGCCGACGACGAGCTCGCCAGAGCTGCCGGCGAGAGATGAACCATCCACCAAGTGCTCATCGCGCCAGGCCGGGACTCCATACTCAGAAACTTCCATCAGCAGGGCCTGGGCTGAGCCTCCACCACCAGCCAACGAGCCCTCACCCACTTCAAAAGTGCTTGGGCCAGAAAACACAGGTTTAATGAAACCCACACCTGGGTCAGCCAGCTCTGGGCTTGTTCCAAGGCCCAAATATGGCTTAACAGCAGCCCGTTTGAAGCCCTTAGGAACCCATTTAAGAGAGTTAGAAGCATCCGTGACACTCTCCCTTCCAACTGCCCGAGAAGCAAGTCTGCTCTTCGTACCACCCCCTCTCTTTCTCTCCCAGAAAACCCGCCTCCTTCCTATCACATCAACTTCCACGACAAGACCTCTCCTTGACCAGCCAGCACTCCAAACGTCACTCTTCTTCCTTCTGTCATAAACTTTTGAATTCAAACTACTGCTAGGTACACTGGTCCTAGGGTCTGCCAAAGTTTGCTCACCGCCCTCTGCCTCCTCAAGAATGCAGCTCTCCCTCCTAACCCCTCCCACCCCTTCCATCTTATCAGATAACTTCACCGGAAAATCCCCTACCTTTGCACCTTTGATTCTCAGAATCTCCCCCATCTTCTTCTCTCCTTTATGTGGTATCTTCCCCTTGACTGAGACTCCTGGTTGCATAGGCTTCTTTCTATCCTCTACTCTTCCATGAAAGCCTTGTACAACTTCAGCAAAAGTTCTAGAATGAGCCTCCAGGTTGAACCTCCACACCTGAGGAATGAATTTGGGACCATTCTCTCCCACAGCATAATGAGAAGGATTCAACACTTTTCTAAGTTCAAGGCCAAAAGCCCTCCAGCCATATCTCTCTTTACCTTCCGGTATGATAATCGACCTCCTAGACCCACCTGTTTTGAGCTCAGTCAACAACAAGAACTGGCCAAAGGAGTTGGAACTCCATTGGAGAGTAAAAGCTGTGTCTCCTTCTCTAAGAGAAAAGAACTGTTTGGGGCTCACCCCAACAACAATGTGTTCTATGTTTAACATCAACCAATGTGCAGCGTTCTTGCCCAAGAAAACTGATCTCATAAAGAATTTGCCTCTCTCAAAAATCTGTAGCTTAAAATAACGACCCCCTTCCTCTAAAACTAACTGAAAAAGTTTGGACTCAAGGAAGAAACTACGTATCCCCCCATGTCTTTCGACAATGTATCTTACTAATAAAGAACCTAATTGACTCATTCACCATTTTATAATAAAGAGCCTAGTTGTACTAAAGTTGTGTAAGTAGACTCTTATTGTGATGCATAGGCCCCATGGACCCATATGGGTCACAACAAATTTTTCTTTGTAGAAGAGAGGCAAAGAGAAAAAGAAGAAAGAGTGAAAAAAAAAATGCAAAGAGAAGGAACAATATAACATTTTGGACATGAGAAAAAAATATTTAAAACCTAAATATTTAAATTAAGTTGCATTAAGGTAGTGTCATGTCAATAACAATAAACAATCAAAGTTGTATGGCCCATTAAAAAAAATAAAAATAAAAACCAACAGCAATATTATTTAAGATAGATAATTAGAGCATATATAGAAGATGAGGAAGATTTTAACTCTTACCTAATCTTTTAGAACAGTGCGGCGGTCCATCCTTTTAGGCAGAGACAATAATTTTGGGCAGTTCAAAATGTCAAGTTTTGGAAGTGAACTGAGATTTGGGGGCCACTGTGGCAATTTCGCCAAGTTCCCACAATGATATATAGCTAAGAACTGTAAAGTATTAGTAGATGGTATAAGCCCTTGCGGTAGAGACACTAGTTTTGGCAAGAAACCGATTGTCAGTCTTCGAAGCCTCATTGGATAGTCATCCCCTTCCATCAAAATAAGCTTTTCACAATCCCAAATTCCCAAAATTTCCAATGCAGTTAGATGTTTCATACCACGTGGCAAAGACGTCAAGCTTTCACAATATGTAAACTCCAATCTGTGAAGGGCAGTGAGGCGTTGGATCCCTTCAGGAAAATGCAATAGTCTGGGACATCCTATAAAGACCAAATTTCGAAGTGAACACATGTACTCAATTCCATTGGCAGGCAAATGCATTTGTTTTGTGGTTATCCACAAATATCTGAGGCTGATCATCTTTCTTATATCTCTTGGCAATTCTTCAAGTTCTTCACAGCCAGCAAGCATCAAAGTTTCCAAGTTTTGCAAGTTGCAAATGGAGTTAGGCAATCTCTTGATTTTCTTATTCCCTCGTAAGTCAAGATATCTCAAATGCTTCAAAGTACTAATTAAGCTTGGTACAACCTCCAACCTTGAAAATTTCAGATCTAGCACCCGCAAGTACTTAAACCTTGAAATGCATGTTTCCATCAAGGATTCATTAATATTAATAAAATCATGTTCATCATATGGGCATTCTTTACATGAGAAAATAATAGTCCGTAAGTTATTACTCAACTTGTGTAAAAAATCCCTCATTGCATCAACACCCAAATTATGGTCCAAAATTGACACATGCCTAGCCTTTTCAAAATTGCTAGTGCCATGAGTGTTTTCAATTAAGCAATAATCATTTTGTCCAACATATAATGAAAGATCATGTAACAAATCATGCATTTTAAAGGTCAAAAAAACACCATGGTCCTGAACTTCTTGAAAGAAAGATCTTGATAATAACTCTTTTATATACTGTAATCCAATATCTTCCAACTCTTGATTACTTTTGTTGGACTTTTGGAGTAGCCCATTTGCCATCCACGATTGAATTAAGTAGGAGCTATTATATCTAAAATCTTTTGGATACAATAAGCAATAAGCAAAACATTGTTTCAAGTACGATGGCAATTGATCATAACTCAATCTTAATGCGGGTAAAATGTCTTCTTCTTGTTGCTCTAGTTTCCATATCTCACTATCCCTTATAGAGATCCAATCACTTTCCTCTGTTTTAGAATAAAGTAAGCTCCCTAAAGTCCTTACGGCCAAAGGAACACCTTTGCATTTTTTCACAATTTGTTCTCCAATTTCTACTAGGTTTGGATATTGTTTCTCCTCTCCTCTATTGAAGGCCCATCTTAATAACAAGGACAAACAAACATCCTTTGAAATACCTTTTATGCGGTGGAAGGGCCCAGAAGCCATCATCGAGGCAACTTTTTGACTACGTGTAGTGACAAGAATTTTACTTCCTTGACCACCTTCTATTAACAAATTCTTCATTGCAATCCATTTGTTACGGTCCTCATTCCAAACATCATCCAAAACGATAAAAAATCTATTTTTCTCTAAAATACTTTGTAAACTAGCTTGCACTTCATTCATACTCATACTTTCACTAATAACACCACCTGCAGACTTAAGGATTTCTTTTGCCAACTTCTTAACATTAAAGTCCACTGACACACATACCCATACTCTGGGATAAAACCTGGTTTTTACCATTTTATCATTATACACTGACTGAGCAAGTGTAGTCTTGCCCATACCTCCGATTCCAACTATTGGAATCACAGAAACATTACCATCATCACCTGGTTGCATCAAAAGATCTATTATCTTTTGCTTGTCATAAGCCCTCCCAATAACATCAGAATCGCAAACAAATGAGTGGGTCTCCCTGTGCACAACATGCTTCTCATCGTGTCGCACCTTAAGATGAAATTGATCTCTATCCTTTGCTATCAAATCTAACCTCTCTCTGATCTTCTTGACTCTATGACCCATTTTAATACCGAAGGCAAGCGGGTTAGAAAATGAAAAGAAACGGCATACCTTTCTACCAGTGCTTCCATATGTTTTCACAACTTGCCTCCGTAGATCTTCACATTCAAATTCATCCACCACATCTACGGCATCATGAAAGACAGCTTTGAGTCGCTCCAGCCAAACTCTGAGCTGGTGGTTTTCTGCTTGCTTCTCCTCAGCATCGAGCAGCACGGCTTGGATGGTGGACATGGTGTCCTCAAGCTTTTTCAGATCGCTTGCAATGCCCCATGCCAAGGAAATCTCTTGGTAAGCAAGGGACCCTAGCTTCTCAATGACATTTGCTGCAATGTAAGAGACCAACTCAGTCATGTTTTTTGAGGTTGGAGGTAGGTAGGAGCTAAGAATGTTGGTTTTGAAGTGTGGTAGTGGCGTGAATGTGAACAAATATTTTGTTTCAAAAGAAAACTTATCAACCGTTTGTGGGCCATGCTGATTGACAAATCTCAGTGCTTCATTTTTCAAAAATGTCACTCTTTGGTGGTCGGCTTTCTTAGAAATTGAGGTCCATAATTCATTTTTTTTTTTTTTTTGATAAGAGGTCCATAATTCATTAATTCACCTAAAGAAATATTTTGTTTCAAAAGAAAACTTATCAACCTTCAGCAAAAAAGAAGAAGAAAACTTTGAGCCTGTTTGGGTAAGGATTTTTCATCACTCAATTTCCATCACTCATCACTCATCACTCATAACTCATAACTTATCACTCATCACTCATCACTCATCACTCATTTTTTCACTCATTTGACAACATCACTTTTATTTTCATCATTCAATTTTTTCACACTATTCATGGGTCCCACACCTGTCAGCTAGTACAATTTTTTTTTTTTTAGTACCCAACTCACCGAAGCTAATATATATATATATATATATAAAAACCAAACCGAACAGCCAACCTAGGAAAAAAAAAAAAAAAAAAAAAAAACAACTGAACGGCCAACCCAGGAAAAGAAAAAAAGAAAAAAAGAAAAAAAACAAACAGCCAACGCCAACCCAGAAAAAAAAAAAAAAAAAAAAAAAAAAAAAAAAAAAAAAAAGTCAAAAGGTGGTCAAAAGTTACGGCTGTGGGTCCCTCATATGTGTTTATTTACGGAAATGCCATTGAGTTATGAGTTATGGAAACTGAAAACAGCCTTTTGTTGTTTTCAGTTTCCATAACTCATAAGTCAAATATCAAAGAATTGAGTGATGGAAACAGAGTTATCGTTTGGCCAAACAACCTTTTTACTATGGGTCCCACCATTTTTGAGTTATGAGTTATGAAAACAGAGAATTGAGTTATCAAAAAACTCAATCCAAACAGCCTCTTATCAACCGTTTGTGAGCCATGCGGATTGACAAATCTCAATGCTTCAAATTTCAAAAATGTCACTCTTTGGCGTGCGCGTGCGTTTGCCCAGCACTGAAATTTAGTGTGCGTGGTAGGTGTTTTGCGTCTTTTCTTGAGTCCTGCGTATTGTTCACGGACCAGCAAGTATGAAAAAACGTAAATGTAACTTTAAAATAGGGTTCCACAGGCACTATTTATAGTTTAAAAATTATTTTATTACAGTATTTTCAACAATAAGTTTTCAGTTTTCAGGAATAAGTGGTATTCAAACAGACCCTTAGTGTGCGTTTGCGTAGTGGCAGGCTTGCGCGTTTGCATTTTTTTCTTGGGTCCCGCACACTGTTCACGAACCAGTAAGTTCGAAAAAACGCAGCAATAACTTTAAAACTGAGTCCCATGGGCACTATTCATAGTTTAAGTGTGCGTTTGCGTTTTTGGCTGGGTCCCACAGCACTGTTCATGACCCAGTCAAACTCAACAAAACGTAAATTTCTAGGTAAATTTGGGTCTCACGGCATTATTCACACATTTAAAAATTATTTTACTATAGCATTTTCAGCAATAAGTTTTCAGTAAATAAGCCGTATCCAAACAGATCCTAAAAATTATTTTGCTACAGTATTTTCAACAATAAGTTTTCAATTTTCAGACCCTTAGTTATTCTGAGTTTAAATTATAAAATCTTTTATGTGCGGGGGGGGGGGATGAACCCCTTAGGCTACGTTTGGATTTAGTTGAAATGTTTGCGTCTGCGTTTTTCCAATTTTTTTTCACGCGTTTTTGAGACTTGCGGCCACTGTTCATGCATTGTTCAATGAACAGTAGCCGCAAAGTTGGACTTTTCAAACTTTTTTCAGCCAATCAGTGCACATCGTGTACTGTTCAAGGACCCACAAATTTCACTTTTCAGCAACTTTTTCATTAAAAATAGGTCCCACGGTACTATTTACACATTTAAAAATTATTTTGCTACAGTGTTTTTCAGTTTTTAGTTTCAGTTTTCAGTTTTCAGCTGTATCCAAACGGACCCTTAGTCTCTTGAGAGGCTTGTCTCTACATACATAGTTGGGCAAATGTGCCAAACTCTTTATTCTTTCTCCATTCCATGTATGTAATTTTAAAATTTATTTTATGTTATAACATAAAAGAAATAGCAAAGGGGGAATTTAGGAGGAGAAAATATATAGAGCCTTATTATTTAAGTGGTTAGCCACACTTTACACAAAGCCAATAGATACTTTTCATGCATGAGAATTCAACTTCACCAACACAGATATATACACTTCCAAGATCAGTCACCACAAAAAACGCGTTTTTAAGCCGCGTTTTTTAGTTGCATTTTATAAAAACACAGCCACGGGGGGTAATTTGAACCACATTTACGAAAAACGCAGCTCCACCCCTGGACGTATAGCCGTGTTTACTAAACGCGGCTATAGACCGGCTCTGAAGCCGCGTTTTGTGATGTTGAGGTTGCGTTTAGCTGGATGGGACTTAAGCCGCGTTTTTAAAAACGCAGCTACAGACCCATCCGGGGATTTTTTTTTTTTTTTTTTTTCAATATGTCTGGAGCTGCGTTTAATAGCTTAAACATGTCTGGAGTTGCATTTAATAAACGCAGCTTAAACATTTATAGAGCTGCATTTGATTAAACGCAGCTTATACATGTCTGGAGCTGCGTTTGGTTAAACGCGGCTTAAACATTTAGTATAAATAAATAAAAAATAAAAAAAATCCCTCAACTCCACACAATTGAAAAAAACCCTAAATTACAAAAAACTCTCAGATCACTCTCAACTCTCAAGCTACCTCTTGATCCAACACACTCCCCTCCTTCCCTCACTTCCACCCTCTCCGAATCCCCTTCCTCCCTCCGCTCTTCCCTCCTCTCCATTCCCTTCTCATCGATCGATTCTCTTCCAAAATCGAGAACTTCAGGTCTTGTTCTTACAAAAAGTCTGACCCTTTCAAGGTCGGAATCTGGAACTGGTAACACACACACACACACACTCTCTCTCTCTCTCTTTCTCTCTCACACACACACACTTTGCACTATCTCTGTATGCAATAATAGACAATGGGTTTGATTCACTGATTTTGATATGGGTTTGCAGGCATTTGTCGATAGAGAAGAATCGGCGTCGACAAAGCCTAGTCCTCCATCATCGGCGCTGCCTTGGGTCTCTCCCTCTCTCTCTCTCTCTCTCAATCTCACTCAAGACACTCTCACAAGGTCGACTAACAGTAATTTTTTAAATTGTTTGTTTTGATTTTTGTTTTAGGGTTCCCATTTTTGGTTTAGGGTTTCGATTTTAGGTTTAGGGTTTCGATTTTCGATTTTCGATTTAGGGTTTTGATTTTGGGTTTAAATGGACTATTTAAGGGATTTGCTTAATGGGATTTTGATATTTTGTTGTTTTCTTGCAGGAACAAAACAACTTCTCTCTCAATCTCACTCAGACCTCTTTCAATCTCCCCAATGGTAAGTTTTTAAAAATTACGAAAATTTTCAAATTTCATCTTTGAAATAAAATAACTTAACTGACTTGATTAATTTTTGTTTGGGATTGTTGGTGTAGGTTGTTGGGGTTGATAACACATTTAGAAGGAATTTTGATCGGGAAGAGTATTTGGAACGAGCTCGAGAGCGTGAAAGACAGGTAATTTATTTTAATTATTACGTTTTCAAAGTTTTTGTTTTTCAATTTTTATTATTTTTTATATTTACATTGTGATGAAAGACAGGTAATTTATTTTATTATTTTCAATTTTTTTTTTTTTTTTGGTTGGTAATTGTCACGGTTTAAATTTGAAAAACTGCAAATTCTCACCTCAATTTAACTAAAATATTAAAAAGATGGGGAGTGATGTGGAATGTAGACATGGTGGATGGGATATGCAGGGTCTACTCTATAGAGAAATTTGCTCTAGTTATTTAACATCTCTTAGATTTGCACAAAATCTTTTGATGCACAAACATTAATGGAGGGTTATTAGTGGAGTGGGGATGTTTGAAAAAAGCTTTGGCGTGGGTTATTTGATCCATTTCGCTGGATGAATCTCATACTCCTTGCTTATAATTATAGTTGGCTAGAGTAAATTTGGGGACATGAGAAGTGCATAATTCATCTTAACCAAGGCAATTTCCTGCTTTGAAGCTTGAAGAAATCATATTAAGATCCTTGTACATTGCAAAATTCTAGTCAAGAAATTTTAAAAGGTTTTTCCTTTTTGGCATCTGAAAAAATTCTACTATTTATAACATCTTCCTTCTCTCAGTACTTGTTGTTGGTTATATTTTCCCTTTACATTGGAACTCATCTCCTACTTACAATAAATTGATTAATTTATGTGACATTGATGATTATTTATGTTTGTTTTGACAGGTCCTATGCTGTTAGTTGATGTTCCAAGGGATAAGAACATTATTGGTATGTTCTCTCTTCTTTAATTGAGACTGATTTTACTCTGTTATGCTTGTTGCTTTCTGTTTCAATGGCCATAGCATGTTCCTAATCGATCAGTCTCGTGCATCATTTTTCAAATTTTAGTGAAGATGGATAGAGAAGATTGTGGAGTGGGGGACCATAGTGATTTGATAAAAGAATGCACCCTTATGTACTGAAATCAATTTATAAATAAGCTTGTTTGTGCCAATCCTCTTTTTCATGCCCTGAATTACTGCCTATTCCTGGGATTTGGGTTGCAAACTATGGGGTGATACCTGTCATTTAATCATGGCTTCTCTAATGTTTCAAAGATTATGAATGTTTCTGAAACTACCAAAATAATAGTTGTAGTGTTGAATAGTAAGTTATATACACATAATATGCTTTGCACATGAATACAAATTTTGCATGGTCATTTGATTAATTGAACTGCCTCAGTTATAGGTTCATCTGATTCCAATAATTTCATATATGTATTTTATCTAGCATGAAGCATCAAAATGCAAGGCCAACCATTCTTAAATTCTTATTAATTGGGTTCCAAGGTGGTGGTAGTTATTATAAAAAATTTATCAGTGTTGAAAAGTAGTGAATAGTGATTATATTTAGTTCTTATGTAAATCCTTGTGTGCTAGATGGTATTGTTTGTATGAAAATTCCCATATCTAACAAACCGACAAACATGCATCTGTGCTTATTCACATGTAAAGTTGAGAGAGTGGGAATGTGAATGACCTCTCTTATAGATGAATATATGGTAATTAAACTAGAGGGAAATGCAGTATGTGATAGAAGATTGTCTATTAAAATGAGAATAAATGTAATTAGATCAAAAGGGATGTATTGATCTGTGCAATGAATGCATGCATGCACATTGGCGGGGTCATTTCGGGTGTTTCAGTCTATTTCGGTAAATACCGGTTGAAATTCAAGATTTGGCCGACATGAAGTTTGTGCTTAAAAAAAAAATTTGTTAAAACCTCAAAAGGAAAAAAAAAAAATGAAAAGAAAAGAAATGAACAAAGGTACCTGTACAATAAACTATAAGTTCATTTGAAATATTAATAAAATTATTAATTATTGTTGTTTAGTTGTTTCATTAATTTGTTTGTCTTTTATAAACTATAATTTGTTATATTATTGTTTCATTAATTATAAAATTATTAATTGTTGTTTAGCCTAACATAATTTAATTTTTTTGTTTTTTATAATGTATTGGTTAATTAAATTATTAATTATTGTTTATTAGTTGTTTTTCCCAATTAATTATTAGTTAATTAAATTATTATTTATTAGTTGCACTAGCACACATTCCATGTGCACATTACACTAAAAGAGTCAGTCATGTGCACATTACACATCCCATGTGCTGATGTGCACATTACACTGCTTTACCCAATTACTCGGCCCCATGTGCCCATCAGCCCATCTACCTCCCCATCCCACCCCACCCCACCCCACCCCACCCCACTCAACAGACAAGCTTGCCTAATGCCCCCAATCACAAGGGCCAGCGGCCAATCAGAAAATTTCACAATCACAATAACATTACAGTAAAAGACAATTAATATCTCACCAACTGACCAACACCAACACCAACACACACGAACCAACGGATAAGAATCATAAGATAAAGCCAAATTCAAAAAGTCAAAAAATAGGCAAAATATTAATAAAGTTAAAGCTTCACTGTTTCAGCCAATCACAGTTCAGATAAAGTTACTCTTAAAGAATAAAGAGAGAGAGAGAGAGAGAGAGAGAGAGAGAGAGAGAGAGAGAGAGAGAGAGAGAGAGAGAGAGAGAGAGAGAGAGAGAGAGAGAGACTCATTCATTTCATTTCACAGAGAGAGAGAGAGAGAGAGACTGAGAGAGAGTCAGAGAGAAAAAGAGAGAGAAATACCTTGAGGGAGCACCAGAGCTGCGGAGCAGGGAGGCCTGAAGAGCGAAGGCTGAGGCTGAGGCAGTGACTGTCGAGCGATGTGCGATGCGATGTGCGAACGATCTTCGATGAGCGATCTCCGATGAGCGACGATGTGCTTTAGACTGCGACTGGACCGAGGCGATCTCCGATGAGGGGCGACGATGTGCTCTGGAGTTTGGACTGCGACTGGACCGATCTAACTTCTAAGGGGAGGTGTTGCTCTGTTGCTCTGTTTTTAGGTTTGCTTTAGCCTTTAGTGATTTCTGATGTATTGATTTACTGATTTGAGGTTTCTGATTTAGTGATTTGCTCTGTATTGGGGTTTGGTTTTTTTTTTTTTGAATTTGTGGGTTTGCTTCCTTTGTAATCTGTTGGGCTTGCCGTCCGTTGTTTTGCTCTGTTACAAATTTTTTTTTTTTTTTTTGGCTTGAAAGTAGAACAAATATATATATATATATATATATATATTTTTTTTTTTTTTTTTTTTAATTTGAGGGTGTTCCTAATTTTGATTGAGGTTATTCCTTTTGTTTTTTTTAAGGGTAAACAAATATAAAAAATTTAATTATTATATATAATTTTTTTTTCAAGTCAGGGTGTTCCTGGGAACACCCTGAGCATAATGTGGCGCCGCCACTGTGCATGCATGCTCTCTTTTTGTTCGTTTTCTCTATCTTTTTCTCTTTTTTTTTCTTTGGGGGGGGGGGGGGGGTTGGTTGAGCTTAATGAAATCTGACTTTCTTTGTTTTTATTTCTGGTCTACATTTGAAAATTCTTAATACCATTCAGTCACAAAATCTATGATTGTGTCTTGTCAATGTTTTAAGTTTCGTTATGTTCCAAATAATGTGTACGATTGCATCTTTGACCTTTAATGAGTTCTCTATAATCAGCCTTCTTATTTCAAAACTTGTTACTTGAGCATCCACACTAGATGTGGTAAATGTGCCAAATGTCAAATATTTGGCACATTTGCCACATCTAACACCAAAAAACCTCATTTATCAGATGTTCCAAATCTTATAAATTATACAACATTGAACAGTAACTTCATATATTTGCCACCGTACGGACGAAATGTGGTATAAATTTATTATTTTTTTATTCGGTTTTTCTCTCTCCTCTCACTTTTTTAATTGATTTTTTCTCTCCCCAACCAGTGTTCTTTCCTCTCCTCACGAACACCTCTCCTCACAATCTGTCTCTCTCTCCCAAACCGGTGTTCTTTCCTCAAATCAAACCCAGAAATCTTCTTTCTTCAAATCCAAAAATCAAACCCAAAAATCCTCAAATCCAATTCCCAATTTAAAACAAAACCCAGAAATGGAATCATCACAAACCCAGAAAGAACAAAGGAATCGGCGATGGAGGCGAGGTAGAGCTTGGTGCTAGGGACGGCGAAGCCATGAAGATCGACGTGCGAGCAATAAGCGAGGTTCGTGAGGGCGAGGTCTGCCGCCGGAGTGTTCGTCACAATTATGGGATTGGAATCGACGTGGGCATCGACGTTGAGGTGAGATCGGAATCGTGGATTGCCGGTGCTAATGGGTTTTGGTTGCCGGTGCAAGTGGATTCGTGGCTTTGGGTTGGCGGTGCTAGTAGTTTCGTGGCTTTGGGTTGCCGGTCTAGTGGGTTTTGGTTGTGTTTTCTGGGTTTTAAGTTGCTGTGTTTTCTGGGTTTGATTAATGGGTTTTCTGTGTTTTCTGGGTTTTAATGGGTTTTGTGGTGGGCGGTGGTTATGGTGGTGGTTTTGTTTTCAATTTTTTGTTTTGCAATGGATTGTGGCTGCCACGATGGTGGTGGTGGTGGCGGCGGCGGCGGCAGCAGTGTTGTGGTTGTTAATTACTGTGTTAGATATATTATTTTATTGTGTTGTTTATATTATTTTAATGTGTAGTAAATATTATTTTAATGTATAGGATTGAATGATAAAACATCTGATAAATGAGATGTTGTAAAATGATGTGGTAAAATAATAAAGTAGGTCTTTAGTGTGGCAAAATGGCATAAATTATACCACAGCTGCTGTGGATGCTCAAAGTCATTGTTTTGCCGTGTTTTGACTACAGTATGAACCAATAGGAAGCAAGCACTCACATCACCCTTGACTTTTATGGTTACGTCTTTGTTATATTGAATTGTATGTTAAAATATGGTATATATGGGAATACATTAGGCTTATTATGGTTAACAATGGCTATGAATAAAATGCATCATCTATCTATTATTACGCTTATGTTCTAGTAACTCTTATTTCCAGGGTGAACAATGCAGAATAGTATTCCTATGTAGGAGGTGTCTTCTTCTCATTGACCATAGAGAGGCCTCTTATTTTCTTTTTCATGCCAACTAGAACTTTGTCATAGGAGCAAATGCCCTTAAGACTGGAAACAACCACACCCATGCCACATTGATTACTCTTAGTTATCCATGACAGAAAATAAAATGCCATGCTATATATTCGTTTGAAATATTCTCCTATTATCTAGTTACCAGAGCTAAAGTCATAGATGTTGGTTACACACTTTGCTTACACTTTAAGCTTCTTGTAAAGGGTAGGGAGGATAAATAGCTGAAAAATGTGATTCCCTTAATATTCTCTCTTTTTTTTAATTCATCCAAAAAATATTGTCATTCACTCATTCCCATAAGCTTTCTGTTAGACTAATTGTTTGAGTATTTGCAGCCTGAATGAATGGGTACTCAACAGCTATAGCATTAACTTAAAATGCTGTTTGTGGTGCCTCTTGCTTTAAAGTTTCTATTGTCCAACTTTTTAGCGTTCCACCCATCCGTGTGATGCAAGCATCTGCCGAAAGATGCATGTGTACCACTCCTTTTATTTTTCTGTTCTGCATTGATGCTTTAATCAGTGAGATAATTCTATGTGTGTGTCTTCTTTTTTTTACTATTTTTTATTTAACATTTTGGGTTATAGTAAAATTCAGCTAGCAAGCAAAAGTATAGTGCATTCTCATCAAGGCTCTACCACAGCATTTTTAGTCAGGTCATGAAGTTCAAATATGAGCATTGAGCAATATCAATTTTAGGTATCTGTGCTGACTCTATTATTTCCTAGTTCTTAGGATTACTGAGAGAGAGAGAGAGAGAGATCCCAAAAGCTTGCTAAAGTTCTTTCTGGGCCGGGACCAAAGATATCTCATATCTCTGTATCCCTTTTGCCTTGCCTTCGGGTCAAAAGGAAATTTTATGGTCATGATTGGTTGGGTTTTGGAAAGTTGCTATGTTAAAGTCAGAACATCCCCCCTAAACCACAAACAGATTACAAAACAAGAAAAAGATGGGTAATTTTTTTTATTAAAAAGGGGGAGGCGGGGGGGGGCTGATTTGCATTTGTCTTCTTCAAGAACTGTAATTATGCTCCTACTCTTTAGTATTTATTGACTTGGAAAGTCAATAATAGGCCATAATGGATTGAAGCTGTCATGTTTTAGCTTTAAAATGCAATGACGTAATTAAGCTATTCCGAGTCTTTGATAAGATTGTTAGGGCAAGCAAGTCAAGCATGTCTTCCGATTGGTATTCTGTAGGTTTTTTATTTTATTTTTTATTTATAATATTTATCAAAAGATATAGTTTTTGGTTTTTTTTTTTTATGCTAAATGTGAGTATTAAAAATTAAAAATTGGTTCATTTAATTTTCTTTAAAACACTGGTATAGGTTTAGCTCATCTCTAAATTAAATTACATATTCAAATGAGTTCATTTATTTTTTTGAACAAATTTCAGTTTGTTTATGACTTGTTTAATTAACGGAATCTTTCTCTATATAAAGTAAACATTGAGTTCTAAATTTTTTATACCTTCACAAATCTTAGTGGATGCATCATATAGCTATCAAGTAATATTATCCTCCTCGAACCAAAACTTATTTTATATATAAAAGTTGGGTTCTAGAATTTATAGTTGAGTAACCAAAAGCATGAAAGAACAGGGAGAATAATAAAAACAATTAGAATGTCTACCAAGGCCGGGGCATGCAGCAGCTAAGGCCAAGGCAGCTCCCCATGAGCATGCTGCCAAGGCTAAGGCAGCCTCTCATGGGCAAGAGGCACGCAGCCAAGGCCAAGGGCAGTTTAGAATGTAAAAAAATCCTTCTTGTAAATTTTTTGTGATGTACAAAATCTTGTATATATCTTTTGGCAATTTTGTGTTGGGAACTTGTGATTTTGGGAACTTGTAATTTTGGGATGTAAAAAAATCCTAAGTTGTGATAGCAGGGAAAAAGAAAAAGAAAAGGACCTATAGCCGCGTTTAAAAAACGCGGCTATAGTTTCTACCAATGTAGGAGGTCGCAGCTTTCTTCGTTTCTGATGTAACGAGAAAGACCAAAATGAGAAGCGTTTTTTAGGATAGAGACTAAAAATGGTAAAAATAAAATATAGGGACTAAGATGTTTTTATGCAAAAACATTCTTAATTTGATCCAAAATTAAGATGTTATGGTTAAGGGTCTCATTTTTCCAATGCATAAACATTCATAACATTTTAGGTTAGAGTGAGAGTATACATCAAATATTTGTGAAAAGATGTAGTCTAATCGATGTAGAAGTTTTCACTATTTGTCTGAGAGTTTTTCTTATAAGGGTTGATATATCATGTTATGATTCATACAAAATAAAAGTAAATATTAATAATTGACTTATATAGTTTCAAAAAAAATAAAAATAAATAATTGACTTATATAAAGAGTCATATAACTCTTTATTTTTAGAGAGTTTCAACCTATAACGTTCACTCCTAATAATAGCTTTTTATTATCAAATCAAGATACCAATCAGTTTTTAGCGTAGGCGGGGATTCAACTCTAGATCTCTTATACAACCATCAGAGATTTTACTAGTTGAGCTAATTGGAACCCACAAGAGTCATATAGCTCCAACTGGCATGTAAGCCACGCTATGTGCGACTACAATTCCACCTAATTGGACACATGGCTCAAAATTGGAGCTCAATTAAAATCTAATTTAGAATCTGTCGGACCGTATGCCTTACCGATCCATCCAACAACCAATTAGTGAAGGATGAGGAGGCACACATCTTTTATAGCATTCGATCGCAGACCAAGCCCATTGGTGTTGGAGCGAATTGTGAAAATCCCTCACAATGCGGCTCCAACGACTCAAACCTATGACCGGGCTCTGATACCACTTGTCGGGCCGTGTGCCTTACCGATCCATCCAACGACCAATTGGTGAAGGATGAAGGGGCACAAATCTTTTATAGCATTCGATCGTAGACCAAGCCCATTGGTGTTTGAGCGAATTGTGAAAATCCCTCACAAAATCTAATTGAGATTTCTCTTAGTTTTGGTTTTACATATATACTAGTGTTTAATCTCATGCATATGCACGGGTACAATTAAAAACAATCATAATTACACGGTTCAAATTATACATTTTTTTTTTCCCAAAAGAAGTTCAAATTATACATTTTTTTTTTCCCAAAAGAAGTTCGAATTATACACGGTATCAACTTACACCTTTTTTTAATATTTTTAAAATATGTAATGGTTTCTCATTATATGTATGTATATATGTGTGTGTGTGTGTGTGATTTAGACTCTTTGTTTTTCTGCACCCAATAATTCATTTGTCACAAAAATTAAAAAAAATTAGATGGACACATGGCGCAAAATTAGACTCCAATTTAGAATTTTATTAGATTTGGACTCTTTAATTTTTACATTCAATAATTCATTTGGCACAAAAATTAAAAATTAGATAGGACACGTGGCACAAAATTGAAAATCCAATTAAAATCTAATTGGATTTTCTTTGAATTTTGGCTTTTAATATATATAGATTAGTGTATACCCGTACATATGCATGGTACAATTAAAAACAATCACAGTTATACACATATATGGGTTTAAATTATACTTGGTGTAAGAGTTATAGATTTTTTAAGTGATAGATGAGTGTTGATGCTCATTTTGGCAGAAAAGCCCAGTAGAAAGAAGAAGCCCAACAATATGGGAAGAGAAGAGTTAATAAATTGGGAGAAAAACTATTAAGCCCGAATGACAGGAATAATGGATTATAGGCCCAGAAAATAATAAATTGGCCTCAAAGGAAGCAAGCAGGCCTAGAGGAGCCCAGAGAAGGAAGTAGTAAACCCATGGGCATTATGTAAGATAGAAAGCAAGCAAGAATGGGCCAAAGAGGTCCAAAACAGTGAATTAAGTGAGTAAGGGGTTGATGGAAAGCTCATGAACCCCAAAAGTAAAGGATATGGTAATTGGGTCAGGGAAGCTCAAAAGACTTAGTAAAGACCCATAGGAATGTAGAATTAGAATGGGCCGAGAATACCCGAGGAAAGGAAATGGGTCGAAAATGCCCGAGGAGGAAGAAATGGGCTGAGGATGCCCTAAGCAATGGAATAGGTCAAGAAAGCCCAAAGTAACTTGAATGCAAGCTCAATGATAATACTGGGCCATTGTAATTAAGTAAAAGAAAAGCATACAGTAGGCCCGAAAGAGGCCTAGCAAGCACGGACCAAACAATGCCACAACAGGAATAACAGAATGGCACGGCAGAAATGCTAGCAAGTCTACAGAAGGAGCAAAAAATGGGTTAAAGGAAGAAAAGCCCACAAGCAAGGCCTAGCCCTTAAAGGAAGCAAGCCATAAAGAATAAAGGCTCAGAAACCCATTCACGCCACAAGAGGTCAAGAATGAGCAGCAGAACGCATAGACGAACCTCCAAGCCATGGTAAATGCATGAGCAGCAGACAAGCTTTGGACACACACGGAAGTGGAGCATGCACAAGGCTCAGGCACCACCAACCTATACCCAGCCAATACGGGAGTGGTGGGTCATGAATCAGAGGTAAGAGAGGGTATGGTCTAGCGGTGGAGAGAAGGGGGGAGCCTATTCTGGGGTTCTCGCTTAAAATTTTTTGGGGGAAATGTCCTGTTGGGATGACATACCACCCAAAAGAGGAAAAGATGAGTTGGAATCACTAGTTGCATGCCATGAGGGATAGTGAGAGAGAATGCCCACCTTTATCTAGATGGGAATGCCACGGTGAACAAGCAAACAAAATAGAATTTTTTGTCTGGTAATGGGATGTGGCACGGCCAGCATAGATAAGTGGTGGTGGTTGGGCAGCTGACAGACCAGTGGGTGGTCTGGAAGGAGACCCACATCCAGACAAAAGTGGTTAAAGGGTGAAATGGTAAAAAACTAGCCAAGACAGACAGTATATAAGAAGCCTCCACTGTGCACAATAGGGGGAAGGGTCATCACAACAACAGACACAATATCACAACACATTATAACAATCACATCACCACAACACCAGAAAAACAACATCACACGGACAAGAACTAAAAAGATAAGAGTGGAAAAGTAGAGTAACAAAACGGAGAAAAAGAAAGAGAGTTAGAAAGAAAAACAGAGAGAGAGTAGGATGGCGGGTATGCACCAATAGACTAATCCTTTCTCTCCCTTTAAAAGCCTACCCTCTGTTAAGGATTAAGGATTTTTGGGCATAAGCCATTTAAGCCCATTCTCTTAAAGTGGGTAATTTCTATAGCAAAATCTTCTTGTGAGGTTATCCACACAAAAGAAGTGTTTCCCTTCTTGGTCTTAGTTCCGTAATGCAACTAAGCACGACAGGCTAACCATTTCTTCTTTGATTTTATTGATTAAGTTCCAGTGTTATCTCTCTTTTATCTTTGCCATTTTATTCATAGTGCATTTCTATTGTTGTGTTGTTCTTTTTCTTTATCATATTTGGAATTCTTCACTTGTTTTGGCTAACAGCAAGCTCATTGTTGTTATATTATATTTGCCTGTCATAACTCTTTTGTAACAGTTTCATCTGCCATGGGCATGTGACCAAAGTTTTAACAAAGGGACTTTAGTTTGCGCCCAAGTCAGTTTGAGGTGAGTTACAATTGGACCGGTCCTGACTCTCCTACCCAGAACCGTTGGGCCGTAGCGTGGCAGGAGGCAGCCCAACCCACAATCACAAAAAGGCCCACCACAATGAGTTTTACTCTCTCTCTCCATCTCTATTTTTTTAATTTTATTTTTTTGGATATACAAATAAGTTGACTCTTCCTTCTTTTTTTCTTTTTTCTTTTTTTTTTTGTTTATTGAGTTTTTTATTTTTTATTTATTTTTTATGGTTTATTTATATTAGATTCTTCGTTTTTTGCACAACATTAACTCACGCAGAACAAAAATTAAAAAAAAAAAAAAAAAAACTTAAATATTACACGTGATGTAAAATTAGACAACAATTGAAATCCAATTTAGAATCTAATTGGATATTCTCTCAGTTTTGGCTTTAATTATATGTATAGAATATTTAGTCGCTAATCTGTGTGATACACTAGATAGTTAACTATTGTTAAATATCTTCACTATTCAATATTTATAATAGTGAAATAAAGATATACATATTTTGAAAAAAAAAATAAAGAAACAAAAACACACTACTTATGCTTTTACTGTGTTTAAACAACGCAACACGTATTTTCACAACACTTTTTCACCCACACATATTTCCATAACACTTAAACAACGTTATTAGAACAACATTACCAAACGGGCCCTAAACTTTTATAAACCATGGAACAACAAAATACAACAACTTAGTGACAAAAGAAAATTTTCAAGTTCCACCAAGGCTTATAGGGGTAGAAAAAAGAAGCAAATAGAGCGATGCAAAAATAACATTCTATGAAACAAAGTATTCATCCAACAAAACTAAAATGTCAAACATGAGAATAAAAAAAATCAAGATACTTTGGTGGCCCATTTCCTCTAGCTTTCTTTTAGCATTTACTCCATCCATAAAAACTTTAGAATCAAACATGGTGTCTAGAATTTTGGTTCTTAATAAAATATTAAACAAACACACGGGTAGTGAAAGTAAAAATACGAAAAAAAAAAGATACAAAAACACAAAATATTAAAGAAAAAAAATATGAAAAATAAAAGTAACTACAAAGAAAAATTCATGTAAAAGATACCTTGAGGCTTGAGGAAGAAGAATTTGTAAAAACAAAAGAGTCGAAACGGCATAGAGAAGGTAAACAGAATAAAGAGTTTTGGTGTGGTGCTGTATATGGCCAAAATGGGCATTTGCCCCTTTCGCCCAAAATAAGTAGCAAAATGCTCCTATTCTGAAACTATTTAGCCACATGTCCCTGTTTTAAACTCGATTTTTAGAAAATCGAGTTATAGGCAAAAAACTATAAAAAAAAAAAAAAATGGAACTCGATTTTCATTAAATCGAGTTTTTCATTGAAACTCGATTTTTTTAAAATAGAGTTTCAAAATAGGGGCATTTTGCTAGATAGTTTCAGAACATGGGCATTTTGCTACTTGTTTTGGGCGAAAGGGGCAAATGCCCATTTTGGTCTGCTGTATATATATAGTAGTAGTAGGTTGGTTTGGTTTAAAACTCCATTTTACTTAGGAGTAATTGGTTTAAAACTCTCTAGTTTGTTGAGTAATCCTCTGTTTAGAACTCTCAATTTGACATAATACATAAATTAATAAAAAAGTGATGTGTAAAATTTTAGGACCAAGGTTTATGTGGCAAAATATTAGAAGGTCAACTAATAGACAAAAGTATTCAGTTTGGTTTAAAATTCTTCAATTTGCTGAGTAGTAGGCAGTACTAGGTTTAAAACTCTCATTTTGATTAAGGATGACAATTTTGCCCTGCCCCGCTTAACCCACTCCTCTTTGCTTCGCCTTGCGTGGGTTTTCCCCATCTCGCAAAAGTGGTGGGCTGGGAATAAGGCGAGATTTTAGTCTCGCGCTATAGAACGGGGCAGGGATGGGTTTAAACTTTTTAGACCCACCCTGACCCGTCCCGCATTGATAAGAGTTAAATTGTAAAATTTTCACACCTTAAAACCCTACTATTTAAGCAAACATATTATCAACTTATTTTATTCTACCTAATGTGGTTCTCTGTCTTTTTTTTTTTCCCCTCTCTAGCAAGGTTGGAAATAAGGTACCAATTTTAATGTTTTCTCTTGTCTTTATTAGAAACAAATTTATATTTATTGAATCATTGATTTTGTACTATGAGATTTTTGTTTTTATTGTGATATTTTTTTGTTAAACACTTGGATAATATTATTCAGTTTTTGCTAAAAATTAATTTGATTTGATGTGATAAATTTATTTGTGATTTCAAATATAATTTTATTAATGAAACAAGTTTTATTAAAAAAAATTGTAATAGTTATAGGCAAATCAACAAGAAGTAGAGTTTTACAGGCTGGGGCGAGGCTTCGCGGAGCCTCAAGGGGCAAAGATGGGGTAAGAAAATTTTTCCCGTCATGCAGGACGAGACAGTTATGGGGTAAAACGAAACCATGCGGGACGGGGGCAAAGACCCTATCCTTTAGCCCCGCCATGCCCCAATGCCATCCTTACTTTTGACATAATAAGTAAATTAATAAAAAATTATGTGTAAAATTGTGGGATTAAAAATGGCAAAATATTAGAAGTTGGATTAATACCAACTTAACCAATTGTAAAAGAAATTGTGTCCACAATTGCTTTTATTTCAAACCGCACACAGCACAAAAGGCCCCAATTGAATGGACTGGAAAAATGTGTGGAGCGAAGTGGGCGTTAGCATTCACCAAATACATTGTTGTGCCACTTATAACCCTGACCATCGCACCCTACGTCTGGAACATTGTTGGGCTTAGTTGGAATAAGGTGGGCTCGAATTTGGAACCCACCATGCAAAGCTCCTCAGTATTCTTAGCTGCCAAGCCTCCGGGTGCTGCTGCTGCTGCTGCCTGGGCTCCCCTTCGCGTGAACTCGCTGTACACAAGTCGACCACCGACTCCGACCACCACCAACGATCCCAATTCAATGGCGGCAGCTGGTCCTAAGTGGGCTCAGAAAACCATAACTCTTCCTCCCCAGAGAAGGGGTTGTCATCTCATCACCCCTAAGGTACCAAAATCACCAATTCCATTTCCAAACCCTAGAGACAACATCAACTCCTTGTTATTGGCTTGACTAGATTAATGGTTTTATTTTTGGTCTTTCAATAACATATTATGATATGTTTGAATTGTTTGGGACTTGACTCCTGTTGTATCATATGAACTAAGTCTAAATGACTTGAATAGAGCAGAAATGTTTTTTTTTTTTTTTTTGATTGTTGAAATTTGTAATTAGCTTTGAGCTTTATTAATATAATGGATTTGAAATGATTAGGTATAAGATGTCATTTAGAATCCATAATAGATTAATATCACAAGTATTTTTGTTTGAGCAAAATATCCAGAACTCAACTCATCATGTATTGTTAAATTTATATCTAGCTATTAATACTAGCAATTGTTCTTTAAATCCCTTGTTTTTGAATCTTCGAATCCCGACACAACCTATAGGAATCAAACATGCTTGTCACCACCTTCATCCTAGTTGAATTGAGCAATATTAACCTTCCATTGTTTCAGTCCCCTTCATCGGCTCACTGTTGTATTTGTTTACTTGTGTATGCATAGAAAGGCAACTTCACTGGTAGATGTTGTGGCAATTGTCAACTCATTCTAGCTTTTCAAGTGAGAATGGGTTCTGGTCTTGAATTTATTCAACAAAGTATCTTCAACTCTGAATTTGATTATCTCTATAGTAGTATGGTTATTTTATGTTCAGCTCACAGTAGTGACTCATACAATGAAAAATAGAAGCACCTACAGTTGCTACCAGCATATGTTAAAGACCATCTTTTATATTACCTACATTATTGATAAGAATTGTTTCTAAAATATCAGATTGTGAAGGAAATTGGGCAAGATCTGTCAGAATTCAAGTGTGGCCTTGCTCATCTCTTCTGTGAGTGATATGTTATCAGTCAAGTGATTTTACCTTCACATTCATTGTGGTTTATTTGACGGAATTTCATCTTTTATTTTAAACATTTTAGTGCAGCACACAAGTGCTTCTCTTACTATCAATGAGAACTATGACTCTGATGTCCGGGAAGATACTGAGACATTCCTCAACAGGATAGTTCCAGAGGTTTGTTTGCCTTCTTTCATGTAGTAACTAGAAATCTATAGTCTATATCATCTGACAAAAAATCTTAACTGGTTTTTGGATATCTATTTTCAGGGACGGTCTGCTCCTTGGAAGCATACAATGGAAGGTAAGTATGTATTTTTTTTAACCTGAATTAGGCTAGGGGCTGATTTCTAATTCTATATATGCTCTGTATTTTCTCAATTTTCCTATACACAAGTGTTGGTTTTTAGTTGTGTAACCTTTGCAGGCCCAGATGACATGCCAGCACATATCAAATCTTCAATGTTTGGCTGCACACTCACGTAAGATGATCTTATACTTGTTGTTATGATTGTGTATTTACTTTGAGTTATATCATCTATTTTCTAATTAACCAGTCTTCATTCTTGTACAGGGTTCCAATTACAAATGGACAGCTTAACATGGGAACCTGGCAGGTATATGACAGCATTTTTAATTTTCAAAATTCTCCAAAAATATCTAACGATCAGAAGATCATTTTCATATGGATTTTTTCCATGATTAATCTAACAGCGTGTTTCAGAAAATTAATTACTCTAGGACTAGCAATTGGATTTGTATGTGGTAAATACTAATGTGTCATGGACTTACTAAAAATAATAATAATAATGTGTCATGGTTGGGGAAGCAGTTCCTATCCTCTTTTCTTTTGGCTATTGATAAAGATGTTTAGTAAGAGAATAGCATAGTGATGTATATCATTCTCTTTTACGAGCCAATTAAAATCCTGTTGATCTAGGTAAACTCCTATAACCATAATACTTGGTGTAAGATACAGATGAAACTGAAAATATGTCCTATAGGACACATCAAAGATATTTATCAACAAAAAAAAAAAAGACACATCAGGATAGGTGGTTCTAATGGAATGGCAGAGGCATTTTTCTGGACTTATCTGTGTAGGGCTTAAAATCATCAAGTGTAAGAATTTTTTTGTAATTCATTAAAGATAATGAAAATGTTGGTGAGGATAAAACATCGACAAAACATTGCAGATCATGCCAATAATCTTTAGCCCACACGGTATATCTCTCTGCGCCCCCCCCCCCCCCCCCCCCCCCCTTCTCCCCCTTTTTTTTTTCTCCTCTCCTTCCCAGGTAAACAAGAGGTGTAGGTGAGATCATGTTTCATTCCCGCATATGCTTCACATAAATCAATTATAGCACACATGCTTTAGGTGATATAGGTCACATCTAAATTGTCTCTAGTGATTAGTTGTATAAGCTGTTTGACCTTTGCCTGCCTGGTAATTACTATATCAGAATGTGTTATAAGTTCCTTCTGCCATTATGCCTCAGGGGATATGGCTGTGTGAACACCGTGACCAAGCTACTCCTCGCAAAGTTGTGGTTACTCTCAATGGAATATGAGGTTCGAAAAATTCGGAGATTTTTGTTTCTTTTCTCATCTGTGTATGTAAGCAATAATATACTTTTTTTTAGTATTTCCATGACTTGATGTGTTAGTAATGAAATGTCAGTGTTGTGCTGCATTGTCACTTGGTTTTAAAAGGATAAAGCTTCGTGAAGATGGCATCTAAGAGTTCAGGCAATTATGAGAAATTTAGATTCATTAGTTTGATCAATTCATGATAATGCCAACCCGTGCTCAAGGAAGTTCAAAATTATCGAGGACAATATCAATAGATTGATTTTAAACAGATTAATGAAGCAATATGTGTTGCCAGTAAAGTTGGTATTCTACCTAGTATTTGTTGTCTATTGTCTGTCGTGCTCTTGTTGAATCAGGTGATGTCAATGGATTGCAAGCCTTCAACATCTACTGTTCCCTTTAGGACACTTGTTAACAAAAGCTAATAATGAAAGTTAGATCTTTAACGGCAGCAAGTAGTTGGGACTTGGGATGTCGCCAAACTTTATCCCTTCCCACCTCCAGATAATCAAATTGCCTATAATCTAAGAATCCGATCTCATCTCCCTAGAGAGCAACCAATGGAACTGAGAGCTTCTTCATAGAACCTTTGACCTCCATACAACTGGCATCATACAATTTCTTAATCTTAAACTGAAGATTGACGTTGTTTGCGCAACAGAAGTGGGATTTTTCTACCAAATTGGCTGGCTTAGTCGACCAAGGTTTTAGAATCTGTGACTCTGGCCTTTTGAACCCTTTTGAATGGAAAAAGCTATGGATCCTAAAACTTAATAAACGACTCTTTATATTTTTTGGAGAATTGCTTGGGATATGATTCCTACTAGGGCTCATTGAATCCAAATTTGTGATATAAGCTACCCCCACTTGCCACAATCATTCCGAATCTCTGGTACATATTTTATTTTAGTGCCCTTTTGCCACGATTTAATGGAGACATACCAAGTTCCCCGCTCACCTCACATCTCTTCCTAACAAAGTCATTATCTAATTGGATTCGCTACATCCTTGACCCAACAAAGATCCTTAGTTTAAACAGAACAGAGGCAAGGCCTTTCACCCGATTAGCATATCTTGCATGTGACTGAATTTGGCGGCACAAAAACATGTTCATTTTTACAATATTTCCATAATCCGCCCCATCAACTTAGCAATTGAAATCAACAAAGCATTCAATTCCCGTACTGAAGCTTGGGCATCCACCATCCCTAAACAGCCTTCTACATAGTATATTGAGGCGAGGAAAGATCTTAGCTGATCCAAATTCAACTTTGATGCCTCTGTAACCAATACAGGATCTCTCCTTGTCTCAATATGCTAAGATTTTCAAGGCTCTATTTTATTTGTAAATATTGAAATGGCTTCCTCGTGCACTCTTACGTGTGCGGAAGCAAAAGCTGCTCTTCTTTGCAATCTCTTTTGCCATCAATCAAGGTTGCAAATTTTTCTACTTTGAAGGAGACGCCCAAAATAATTATCGACTCTATAAATCCTGACTTGCAACTCAAATGGAATTCCTATCTATTGTAAAAGATATTAGAGCCGATGTGTAACTGCACTGTTATCTCCTTCTCCTTTTGTCCGAAGTCTCTTAATTGTTTAATCCATAATTTGACCTATTGGACCTCCTTTTATAAGACTTGGGAATCCCAACCCATCAAATGACAGGAATGCAAAAGGCAATAGCAAAGACTCAATGACTATTAACTCTGCCCCAGTCAAGATTTCAGCAAGAAATGTAAAAGCAAATGAGAAGAAGTTTGAGCCTTTGAGGGATGACAATGGAGGGAGATGCATTTCTCGTCCCTCAAAGAATGCAAACAAAAGGTTTTGCGAAGTCTTTCCAACGGATTTTTGGCTACAGGTCTTTTGTACTTATCTTTCTTTTTATGTGGATTGCAGGTGTTTTAACTGTTTATGAACCATGCGTCATTAAAGTTTCATTCAATAATGTACGGTCTTATGCCTCATTTTAAGCTTGCAATTGTTGTGACTAAACTTAGTAAAGAATACCAAGTTGTCAACGTACCCCCAAGAGAAATCCAATCATTACATGGTTCAATTTTGTTTTGATTTTATTTTTTTATTTGCACCATATCCCCCTTTTGGGTCTTTGCTGATGCAGGGTAGGTTCTCTCTCCAATTTTTACCTTTTCTTAATAAAACTAATCATTATTTATCCAATAAAAAAAAGAAAGTAGTTTTGATGTTGTTACTATTATTTAAGTATTTCCAACTTCCTTTTTGGCGGACATAAACATAGATTATTTTAGGAATTAACGAGTAAAAATTATTTTCTCTTGCCTTCATGCTCTAGAACAAGAAAGGTTTCCCCCCAGTCCCCACCCTCCGCTACTTCTGCTCTAAAAGTTTTACTAAATAATAAAGGGGAGAAAAGGGGGGGAGGGGGAAGAGATTATAGAAAATAAGCTATTTATTCTCCAAGATTATGGGAAATTATTTATTACTTAACAATGTGTAAGGTAACAAACAGATTAAAGTAAGAACAAAAACCATTCATTGAAGGAAACAGACAACATTCTCAGTAAACAGCAATGGATAAGACTTAGCGCATCATAATTCGGAACTCATCAAAGCTCAAGACGCCGTCTCCATTGAGATCAAACATTCGAATCATAGCTTTACAATCCTCAGTGGACTTGGACTCACCGAGTCGATTGAGCATCCTTTTCAAGCTTGTGGGTGTGATACAACCTGACCCCTCCATCTCATACATTCCAAAAGCCTCTCTCAGCTCCTCATTCTTGTCTTCCTCTCCTCCTGTGTCCATTAGTTTCCGGAATTCCTCGAAGTCGAGCTGCCCATCTCCGTTCAAATCAGAGGTTCTCACAGCTGCTTCTGCCTCATCAATTGACAGCTCGCCCCCAACAGTCCTCACACAGCTTTGTAACTCAGAAGGAGATATTTTACCATCTCCATCCTCGTCAAAGTAATTGAACACCCTTTGGAGCTCGCTGCTGTAGTTTCTGCTTGCATTGGAACCAGTTAGGGAAAGAGAACGCTTATCTGCCTTTCTGCTTGGTGACAATTTAAGACGCAATCTTCCCAAAGCTGATTTTTTTGGTGAACTTGAACTAGGCTTTTCTTCCAATATTGTAATTGGAGAAGAGGAGGATGAAGAAGAAGAAGAAGAAGCTATATCGTGTGTGGTCTTCATGATGAAACCTGGATTAATTGAAACCAGTCTGCTAAATCAAAGAACTTTGAACTGGGTATATACTTGAACTAGAAACTAGTTTGAATAAATATATGTAACAAGAAGCTAGCTGTTACCAGTTATGGCCTTAATGGGATATACCACGGCCCGAAGGATATGGACAGAAATTATGCAGAGAACACGGTTTTGAGTTGTAAAGTATGATGATTTTGGGGTTTTGCCGACAGCCAATTGTTTTTTTTATGAGTCTGGGGCTAACGATGACAATTATGATTGTTGATAAGGTATATATAAGGATTCAGTGGCCATAGCGAGTGAGTTTCTCGGGACATTTCTGGAATTTTCTTTTACTATTGTTTTTTCTTTGTACTGCTCTGTTCCTTGACTTCTTTCCTTTGACTAGGGGGACCCAAATACAATCAGATTGTACATCTGTAATCGCAATGTGGACGTGGAGGCAGATGTGCCATTGTCGTACAATAATGGTAACTCATAGTCATAGTACCGGTTTTTGGTCACCGTCATTTGAATTCTTTACTACAATTGAGCCCACTCCTACGAAAAAAAAGAAAAAAAAAAAAACCGATATTTGCTTCTTCTGGCTCTTTTTGGGCTTTGGGAAAAGATATTTAATATTTAATGATCATACCTGTCTAAAAAAAGCGTGTTTTTTAGTGGCAAACAAAAACACAAACGAATAAAATATTTTAGTAATTTTAAGTGCTTTGTTTAAGCTTTTAGAAGCTCAAATGCGTTTTTTGAAACAAAAAATAAATAAAATGTGCCTTTAGTAAAGTCTTAAAAGTTACTTTTTTTTAAAAGCTGCGTTTTTATTTGTAAAGAAAAAGCCCAAATCGCAAAAGCAGCAAGGAGCCCCATTGCAAAGAAGTGCTAATGCGCGTTTCATGTTATCGTTGGAAGTTGCACAAATTTCCCAAATTGCCCACTAGTTATTCTTAAAAACCCAATTTTATCCTTTTGCTTGTAGCACAATTTTACCAAGAAACCTAATAATCAAATAAAAAAAATTAAAAAAAAAATAAAACCGATCTGACCCATTTCTACCACATGTCGTTGGCAGTGGGAAAGAGATCAAGCAACGGTAGGGAGGAAGACAAGTGGCGGTGAAGGCGGAGCAGATTAGTAGATGACGGAGGCGATTTTCCTCCCTTGGCGATTTCCCCCTTTCTCTATCTTTGTTTGATGAGAATCAAATGGTGTGGTTGTGTGTGACCTTTAAGTTTGTGTGTTTTGATGGGATAGATGGAAAGAAACTTGTAGACGAAGTGGTAAGAGAAATGGGAGAAAGAAAGAAAGAAAATAAAAAATGAAAGAGAAAGAAAGAGAGTTCTATGGAATGTTCTAGAGTTTGGAGGAAGTGGTAGGGAAAAAAGAGGAAAGAAGGAAAAAAGGAAAAGAGTAAGGGTACGTGTGTGGAGGAGAAAAAAAAGAGGAGAAAAAAGAAGAAGGAAAAAAAAGAAGGAAATATGGATGAAAAAAAAAAAAAAAGAAATAAGGGAAAAAAAAATAAAGAATAAGAAATTAAAATTGAGAAATGCTATCACAATATTTTCACAATAAATCTTAAGTGGTAAGTTATTATTAGCAAATATTGGTGAGAAAAAAATAATTTTAATAGTACGTTCAAATTAAAATCAGTATCAATTTATCTCAAATGATTTTTTTGTGAAAGTATTGTAAAAATATTATGAAATGTAGTTTTTAGAAATGAATGAAGAAAAATTGATTTAAGTATGAAATAAACTCCTTTATATATACATTGTCATATTTGGTAATTTACCACTCAAACCGCCACTTTTATAAGTGCTAACTAAATATTTAGTTTTTTCAAAAAATACTTTTTAACAGCTTTTGCCAAACATTTAGCTTTTTCAAAAAACCCAGTATCATACCACACTTTTTAAAACTTTCAATTTTTCAAAAAGCATAATATCAAAAGGCTAAACCAAACTCACCCTAAAACTTTGTTGTTTAACACTTTAACTTATATATACATTGTCATTTTTGGTAATTTACCACTTAAATCGTCACTTTTATAAGTGCTAGCCAAACACTCAGTTTTTTCAAAAAATGTTTTTTAACAGCTTTTACCAAACACTTAGCTTTTTCAAAAAGCCCAGTTTCATACTACACTTTTTAAAACTTCCAATTTTTCAAAAAGCATAATATCAAAAGGCTGAACTAAACTCACCCTAAAACTTTGTTGTTTAATACTTTAACTGAGAATGGTTCTGGTTTTGAAATTACTCTACAAATTATCTCTGGCTATGACACGGCCGGCTTAAGGCTAAGGTAGTTAGGCCTAAGACCCACTTGTCCCAAAAAAAAAAAATTAAAGGTCTCAAAGCCCACTATTGTATAAGTAAAAGGTCCCTAAAATTGTATACAAATTATCTCAAAATTATACAATGATAATTATTATTTTTTAAATAAAAATATATAGTTGAATTTTGCATTTTTTTCCCCACTTCCAAAAAGGCTCCCAAAATATTGAGCCAGTAAAACTCTAACTAAATTGATTACAAAATATTTCACTAAAAAAAATTATTATAAATATGTCGAATAATCATTGACAAAATTTTTCCTAACAATTTGTGAAAGAGAAGTAAATAAAACTGTAATACAAAACTTAATAAACAATTTTACATCTAGAAAAAAAAAAAAAAGGTTTTTAAACATAAAAATGTATATAAAATAGAAAGTCAAATAAATAGCATTTAATTGATATTTTAAAGGCATGAAATAATCGTATTTACAAGATGATATTTGTTCCACTTAAATGAGGTTTGGCTTGTAGGAAAATTGTTATATAAATAAATAAATAAATAAATAAATAAATAAATAAATAAATAAATATATATATATATATATATATATATATATATTGTATGGCCCCTCTCATCCAAGTCCATTTGGGCCTTGGGCCATGGATCTACAGTATGGCCCAGGGGCCCAACCTTCGTTCTACTCGGGATCTCGGCCTGAGCCCACAAAAGTTACGAGCCTAAGTTGGATGTTGTTCAAATGCTTGAGTAGCAGACAGCCGATTCTAGCTCGCATATTGCTCGGCAAGTCGTCCCCGAACAATATGCAGATGTTCGGTTACACCGCCCTGTGTGTGTGCCCGGCAGTGCCTTAGGAAACTTCGCTGCCGAGCATATTTGCTGCAGTGGGAACCATTTCCCAAGCCACTCACACCTAAACATCCACTTACAATTAATGACATTGAACCTCTCATTGCACTAGTTTAAAAGTAAAGATAATCCCCCCACTAATAACTAGCTATAAATAGGAGAAGCTGAAGAATGGAAGGGGGATGGAATTTTGGGGGGAGAGAAAGAGAGTCTAGAAAAAGAAGCACAGAGAGAAAGAGAAAAGTGATCTCATTGAGTCTCAAAATCTAGAACGACCCAAAGTAGGATACCCAGACCCACCATACAAATAAGTTGTGAGCCCAGTTGAGGTTCAGTCCAATAACCTCATCTTTGGCGCACACAATTGGCGCCCACCGTGGGGCTCTCCTATAACGCTGTGGTTCTAAAGGGACTCAAGCTTGAGAAAAATGTCTGATAGGCATTCGGGGAGTCACGTGGAAAGTGGATCCATAAGATCTTCTCGGGGATTTAGCTAGTGAAAACGCAGACAAAAGGAACGAGAAGATAGGGAGCACGGTTAACAAGAAGAAATGTCCGGCACGGGAGAAGGATCATACCAAACCCAATGGACAGTCTAAGGTGCTACGGGACATAGGCAGAGGGAGGAGAGAGATAAAGAGCTTGAACGGCTGCGCAGACTAGTCAGGGACTTGGAGCTGGAGGTAAGGGGCAAGCGTCGGAGAAGAGACAGAGATGACCAAGAAAGGGAGGTCGACAATGGGGGAAATAGATATGGGGCGGGGTCTAATCAGTCTAGATATTGGCAACGACGTAGTCGATCACATTCCCGGGAATCCCGTCAGTACCGAGACCGTTCGCATTCGCGGGGATCTCGACGATATCGGAACCGGTCACTCTCCCAAGAGTCAGGGTAACGTCAAGATCGCTCACGTTCTCGGGAGAATCAAGTCAGGAATTCAGTCTCTCGAGAGGAAAGGCGGCCTTGTAATGCTGCCATGGATGCTATGAGTCGTGCTTTGCGAAAAACGGCTCAGTCCCTATTTTCGGACGATATTGAACGGGCCGAAATGTCGAGCAGGTTTACCCGCCCACCGTTCAATTGCTACGACGGGAAAACTGACCCTGTAGAGCACGTCAGTCATTATATTCAGATGATGTCTCTGCATACTTATAACGATGTGTTGATGTGCAAGGTGTTTCCTTCGAGTCTGGGACCAACCGTTTTGAGGTGGTTTAACGGCCTACGGAAGGGATCCATATATAGTTTTTCCGAGCTAATTCAGGAGTTCGGCGTTCAGTTTGTGACCTGCAGCCGAGTACCACAGCTGGTAGATGCGCTTTTGTCCATGAAAATGAGGGCAGGAGAGACCCTCCGTAGTTATGCCAGCTGATACTGGGAACTATACAATGAGATAGGCGGGGATAATGAAAGGGTCGCAGCAAACACTTTTAGGATGGGGTTGCCCGAGGACTCCGGACTACGGGAGTCGTTGACCAAGAAGCCTCCCGAAGGCATGAGGCAGCTTTTGAGACGCATTGAGGAATATAAACAACTAGAGGATGACCGGCTGCAAAGTAAAGGCAAAGCACCGATGATGAATCGTCCCCAGCAAAGTGGTTTTCCGTTCAGATCCTGGGGGGGCTTGACGATTCAAGAACTGACAACACAGATGGGAGAAGTAAATGTGACATTTAAGGAACCGGTACATAAGATTCTTGACCGAATCAAACATGAGTCGTATTTTCGATGGCCGAACAAGATGGGAGGGGACCCATCTAGGAGGAATCAGAATTTGTACAGCACCTATCACCGGGACAAGGGTCACACTACCGAACAATGTCGGGTGTTGAAGGATCACCTCGGGCAATTGGTCAAGGCCGGGCATTTAAAGGAATTTATGCTGGACTCGGGGGACAGAGTTGTGGGGCAAGATACTCGGCAAAAGGGGAACCCTCTTCCACCCCCTGTAGGGGTGATTGAAGTTATCCATGCTGCCCTGGAGGGGCTCATTGCAGGAAGAAGGGAAGGGGTGTTGACTGTAGTACTAGTAGAGAGTCGCTCGGACGTACAGCCGCCGGAGAAGAAAATGAAGTTTGCATGGGAGCCTATCACGTTCGACGATGACGATTTGGAGGGAACAATCCAACCATATGATGATGCATTAGTGGTCACGGCCCGGATAAGTGGCTTCTTGGTAAAAAGGGTAATGATAGACCAAGGAAGCGGGGCCGACGTAATGTACCCGGATCTGTTCAGGGGGCTCGGACTGAAGAAGGAGGACCTTGTGAAGCACACTTCGCCCTTGGTTGGGTTTGATGGTAAGGTAGTAATTCCTGAAGGGCAAATTTCACTTCCCATAATTATGGGGGGGAAGGAGGTGGTAGTAACATTTACAATAGTAATTTCATTTTCCTCGTATACGGCGATTCTGGGAAGACCGTGGATTCATTCAATGAGGGCTGTCCCGTCTACCCTGCATGTAAAGATCAAGTTCCCAACCGAGCAGGGTATTGCCGTGATAAGGGGAGATCAGCAAGTGGCAAGACAGTGCCTTATTGTCGTAGTTAATTGGAAGCGGGTGAATCAAGTCAATCAAGGAGAAACAACCAAACAACAAGTGAGAGACAAGGGGAAAGGGCAGTCAAAACAGGAGCAGGTTGGGCGGGAAGATCCATCCCGAAAAGTCCCTTTATAGCAATCACAAGAGCCCCGAGAAGGAATGGAGGCTGGCTGTGCCAAGGAGTTAATAAATGTAAAGATATTACCGGACACTAATAAGTATTTTCAGGTTGGAGCAAGTATGAAAGATGAGGATAGAGTGCAAGTGTTGTTGTTTTTGACTCAAAACATAGATGTCTTCGCTTGGAGCCCCTATGAAGTTCCCGGGGTTGATCCCGGGTTCATTGTTCATAAGCTTAATGTAGACCCCTCATATCCCTTGAAGAAGCAGAAGCCGAGGAGATCAGCCAAAGATCATGTTGAGGCAGTAAGGGAGGAGGTTAAGAGGCTGAAAGAGGCCAGAGCGATAAAGGAGATCTTTTTTCCAGAGTGGCTGGCAAATATCGTGGTTGTCAGGAAGAAGAACGGCAAATGGAGGGTCTGTGTAGATTTCACGGATTTAAACCGAGCATGCTCGAAGGACCCGTTTCCTATGCCAAAAATTGACCAGTTGGTGGATGCCACTTACGGGCACCCGAGGATGAGTTTCCTGGATGCTTTTTAGGGATACCATCAGATCGCTCTAGCTGCCGAGGACCAGGAGAAGACGACATTCATATCTCCTGACGTTAATTATCATTACACCGTGATGCCTTTTGGGTTGAAGAATGCTGGGGCGACATATCAGCGGATGATGACGAGGATGTTCCGGGACAAAATTGGGCATACAGCTGAAGTGTATATTGACGACATGGTGGTAAAAAGCAAGCAAGAAGTGTGGCATGTAGAGGATCTTCAAGGGGTGTTTGAGATATTGCGGAAACATAGGTTGCGCCTTAACGTAGAAGAATGTGCCTTTGGAGTGGGGGCTGGCAAATTTTTGGGATATTTAATCACCAGCCGCGGGATAGAAGTTAATCCCAACCAGATCGAAGCCGTGAAGCTTCTCACGTCACCGAGCAATCCGAAAGAAGTACAGTTGTTGACCGGGATGTTAGCCGCTCTTAACCGATTCATCTCAAAATTTTCGGATCGCTGCCGTCCATTTTATTAGCTTTTAAAGAAGTGGAAGGGATTTCGGTGGGATGATGAATGTGAAAAGGCTTTCCAGGATCTTAAGGAATACTTGACGCAAGCACTGATGCTGATAGCACTAGAGCCCAGAGAATAGCTGTTTATGTACCTCTCGGTATCCGACCATACTGTAAGTGCCGTACTTCTAAGAGACCGGGGAGTACAACAACCCGTGTATTATATTAGCAAGACCCTAGTCGACGCGGAGATCAGATATTTACCTTTAGAAAAATTGGTGTTGGCCTTAGTACAGGCCACCAAAAAGTTGCCTCAGTATTTTCAAGCTCATACCGTGTATGTGTTGACCAAGTACCCCCTACAGTCATTATTGAAAAGATCTGACTTCACGGGGCGGATAGCTAAGTGGGGGACACGGCTCGAGGCATTCGATGTAAGGTATAAACCGAGAAGTTCAGTAAAAGGGCAGGTATTAGCTGATTTTGTGGCGGAATTCTCTCCTAAGAACCAAGGGGAAATGGTCTGTCAGTTGGAGTATCGTCCGAGGAAGGTGTATGTGGACGGTGCTTTTAGCGCCATAGGGGTCGGAGCCGGGATAGTCATAATTACTCCGAAAGGTATACTGTTGGAGCATTCGTTCAGGTTGGGGTTTAATGCCTCCAACAACGAGGCAGAGTACGAAGCTTTACTTGCCGGATTGAGGGCAGTCTCAAGATTGGAAGCCCGGGACGTGGAAATTTATTCGGATTCACGGCTGATAGTTAATTAGGTGTAGGGAAGTTTTGAGGCTCGAGATCCCCGGATGAAAGCATACTTAGAGTTGGCAAAACAGGCCATGAGTAACTTTTGTACAAGAAGGTGATCCAAGTGGCCCGGGCGCAGAACAGGCATGCCGACTCCTTCGCCACGCTGGAATCATCAATAGCCGAGGAAATTCCCCGACTAATCAAAGTGGATCTTGTCCTAGAACCTAGCATTAAGGTGGCAGGAGATGTGAGGGCCGCAAGGGTCAGAGTCACAGCAATCGCAACACTTGGACCATGCTGGATGGATCCCATCATTAACTTCTTAGCCGAGGATCGAATCCCAGACAATGAGAAGGAGGCCAACAAGATCTGTAGGGTACCTGCCCAGTATTGGTTGTCGAAAGACCGGAAGCTCTATCGCAGGTCCTTCGGGGGATCGTACCTTTTATGCTTGCACCCAGAAAAAGTGGGCCAACTCTTGGCTGAGCTGCATGAAGGGGTATGCGGCAGCTATGTGGGAGGACGATCATTGGCGCACCGAGCAATGACTCAGGGATTCTGGTGGCCCCAAATGCAGAAGGACGCCGCGGAATACGTTCGCAAGTGTGAGCAATGTCAGAAGCATGCCCCCCTGATTCACCAGCTGGTAGGCCATTTGAACCCGATCAGCAGCCCTTAGCCCTTCGCGCAATGGGGGCTGGATATCCTCGGCCCATTTCTCCGAGCAACGGGCAATCGAAGATTCGTTTTGGTGGTTGTCGATTACTTCACCAAATGGGCGGAGGTGGAAGCTCTGGCTAATATCCGGGACGTAGATGTGAAGAAATTCGTATGGAAGAATATAATCACTAGATTCGGGGTGCCAGACTCCCTTATATCGGATAATGGATTGCAATTTGACAGCCGAGCTTTTCGTGAATTTTGCAGCGACCTCGGCATCAGGAACAGATATTCCTCTCCAACGTATCCCCAAAGTAATGGCTAGGCTGAGGCCGTGAACAAGGTAATCGTGAATGGCCTGAAGTGAAGGCTGGAAGGTGCAAAGGGTAACCGAGCCGAGGAATTACCCAATGTTTTATGGGCATATCGGACAACTCCTCGGTGGTCTACGGGGGAGACCCCATTCTTTCTCACGTACGGGGCAGAAGCCGTGATACCGGCCGAGGTCAATTTGTGCAGCGCGCGAGTTTCAAAATTTAACATGTCCTAGAATGATAGTTTGCTGGTAGAGCGTCTTGATTTACTTGAAGAATATCGGGATACAGCGACTATACGACTAGCCGAATATCAGTAAAAGCTTGCCCGGCGCTATAACCAAGATATAAGGGTGAGGGAATTCAGTGCCGAAGATCTGGTATTGAGGAAAGCCGTAGGAAGCATGCGAGATATGAATGCCGGGAAGCTGGCCCAGACTTGGGAAGGACCATACAGAGTTACAACCATTGTAGGCGCAGGAGCGTATTATCTAGAAAACATGGATGAGATACCACTGCCCCGACCATGGAATGTTCATAATCTCAAGAAGTTTTATCAATGATCGTCCATGCACGGGAAAATGTGCCTTGTACTAACTAATATGATAACGATGTAACTTGTTCGTGTAGGCTCAAATCAACCCTGTTTATTTAGCACATCCAGTCGTTAAACACAAAGGAAGGTGAGAAGATTCAAGTAGTGAAAAAATATTCTAAAGACAGAAACCTACTTCTCGGTTTGATCCCTATCATTGAGCAGGTGGAAACCTTATTCAAAAAATATTTTAAGGATGAAAACCTGCTTCCTGGTTCGATCCCTATCACCGAGCAGGTGGAAACCTTATTAAGGACAGAAACCAGCTTCTCGGTTCGATCCCTATCATCGAGCAGGTGGAAACCTTATTCAAAAAAATATTCTAAGGACTGAAGCCTGCTTCTCGGTTAGATCCCTATCACCGAGCAAGTGAAAACCTTATTCAAAAAATATTCTAGGGCGGAAACATGCCCTATTAATTAGGAAAACATACATGCACGGAAAAGCAGAAGTATTACAAAGAGATTAGAATATAGCTGGATAATCATAAATGCAATTAAGGCTACTGGTCGGCAAATAAGCCTTAGTCAAAATCAAACATGAAAAATCAATTACTTCGTCACCAAAACCCGGTGACATTAAGTTTAAACCCAGAAATTAAATAACTGTTTAGTAAAAACCTAGAAATTAAATAACTGTTTAGTCGCCATAGCCCGGCGACGTAGGCAAACCAACTCAGAATAAAAGTTACTTAAGTAAAGCAAATGAGAAATGATGTAAAATAGGTTCGGCAATTAAATGGTAAGATCCACGGGCTGCGTCTCGGATGCCATCTCGGTAGACTGATGCTCAGATGCAGAAGGTTGGGCGTGAACATTTTCATCGGAAGGGCCGTCAGTGGGGGGGTTGCCGGTGGCTTCTATCCCAATCAGTTCCATGTGAGCGTCAATCTGCTCCACCAGCTCCCTGAAACTGTCTGTCTCCTCCTCATCAGTAGGTCCTGCCGAGTTCTGCGCAGCTGGGGAAGAGTCCGGAAAGGGGATCCGGCTAGGATCCCTTAAAGGGGAGTCCTCAAGCACTCCTAAGGCGCATAGGGCAGCCATCCAGCCTTCCTGAAAAGACAGCTGCCAAGCTTGCATTACAACCGGTTACACGTCCTTCTCTGCATCAGCAAATCCTTCGTCATACCATTTACTTTCACAAGCTTCCAGGGTCGCTCGCAAATCAACTACTTCCTCGGAGAGGGTGACGTTCAGGATCGCTGCTTTGGCCAGCTTCAAATCTGTTTCATTTTGTTTCGATACCAGCTCCGCTGACCTTTTCTCAGCCGACGCCCAGGATTTCTTCGCGGCAGCGGCTCTCTTCTCGACGGCATCAGCAGTTTTTGTTTTCTCCTTAGCTGTTTTGACAGCCTCCTCCCTATCGGCCTTTTCCCGGTCAACCTCTTCAGAAAGATCCTTCACCCTCTCGTTCAGGATATAAGCTAGTTGAGCGGCCTGTTGAGACGATATTAATCATGCACGGCAATTTAAAGAAACAGCATATACGGCAATAACGAAAATATGTGTAAAAAAAAAAAGGTATACAAGGAAAGAAAGGTTACTGCGATAATGTGCCATTGAAGTTTCCTCCTTATGGACTCATCGGTTCCATCTGCAAAGGCGCTCACGTCCTCGGGCAGGAGGAGACCGTGCACCAAGCTTTGGGCAACGCGACGCCTTTCTCCTTTCTCCCACGCCCGTACACTGGCACTAGCTGGGAGAAGCGTGCCATCCAGCTCGAAGGTGGGTTGCCACAACTGTGCTGGTAGGGAGGAGGAAGCCACGTTTGTCCCGACCTAGGTCGGAGGCTTTCGTATGGTAACACCCCTCGACAGTTAGGGAGGAGTTTGGATCTGAGCATCTCCTGGGCTGGTGGAGGTTAATTCAGCGACCCGTTGTCTTTTACGAGTTCGTCCGAAAGGAGGAGGAGGTGGAGGATGAGCAGGAGAAGCAGGGCCACATCCCTGGGGTGGCTGTTGCTGCACGGTCTGACTTGCGTCGGGGATAAAACGGCTAACTGTTAAAGTCTTGCAGGTTACCATCTCTTCAGGGACAGAGTGCGTCCTGGAGGAGTCACTAGACTCTACGGCTTCTTGTTCGGCTTCCTGAGCAGGAGCCTCTAGCTCTGCAGGTACAACTTCGCGTTGGACGGCCTCGTGAGCACGTTCCTGGAGATATCTAGATGCTACTTCGGCTGATTCGTCCTTTATAGGTGCAAGCTCATCCGAGCAGGTATATTGCGGGCCGATATCCCGAGCTTCACCTACGGTAAAATTTGGGGGCAAGAAGTTCGTATGCCGAACGTCTATATAGGAGAGGAGAGGGGAGGGCTGTCTACAATGAGAGCTTGGCCGAAGGGTTGCCAAGTGGAGCACACGGGGTCCACACCGAGGATGAGATGAGACGCCCGGAGCTGCCCGTCCCGATGAACAAAAATCTCGGACCTGAGTACAAAGTTTAGGTCCCGTGCGTGAACTGTTCTAATATCTTGGGTAAACACCGAACCGTCTGCAGCAAAAGATAGTGAGTTAGAGTTAGGGTAAATAAAATAGCTATGAACAGAAGGGATAAAACAAATCAAAAATTAGAACGAACCCACTTCACGTCATGATAAAGGGGGAGGGATACCACCAGCAAACCAATTGCCGCGCACCTGAACGTATTCCCCGGCAGAATTTCTATTAGAGTCCGGCAGGCATGAAATTAGCTGTACCCTCATGTCTCTAACCTTTAAATAGTCATTGGATTTCTTCTTTCCACACAGGCTATACATGTGGTTTATGTCATGATGATTTAATTGCACACCAAATGTTTGATTTAACCTACTCACACAACTCACTACCCGGTAAAAATTGGGGGGAAGTTGGTCGGGACACAATCCATAGTATCTAAGGGCATCAAGCAAAAGTGGGTCTATAGGAAACCTAACCCCACCCTCTAGAATAGACATCAATGGGAAAAAGGTAGTGCATTCCTCTCTGTGGAGAGCGATTTCGCTTTCATGGCAATACATCACCTCCACATCATCAGGAACGCTATAGTTTTGCCTAAAAGTGGCTAAGGGCACCCCGGCATTCAAAAGATAAGTGAAACCCATCTTAAAGCCTAAGAATCAGAAAGAACTTGGGGAAAAGAAATTAAAGCAGAGGAAAGGGGAAGGACACTTACTTTTGGCTCTAAGGGAGAGGAGGATTCTGGGTTTGTGGACAAGTATGCAGGTGAATGCTCGGCTAAGAGAAATTTCAGAGGACGAAGAATGAAAAAGTGAGAAAATGAATTGAGATTGACTATTTATAGGAGCCAGGGAAAATGGGCATCGGTTATTGAGCAACAATAGGTGTTAATTAGCAATAATGAAGCAAAAAGAGAGACCTTAGAAATACCCAAAGTAGCCAACATGTGCGCTTCGGTTCGTGAACCGACAGGTAATAATGGCGGCTGAACCAGAAGATCAGACACAACGCGCCTTTTGAGAAACACAATAATGGATCTCTGTAACCTCCCAAAGCACACCCATTGAGTTTCTCGGGCAACTACTGCCTCTCTGGCTCCTTGATTCGTCCCCGAAAGCCGAGAACGAATCAAGGGGGGGCTAATGTACGGCCCCTCTCATCCAAGTCCATTTGGGCCTTAGGCCATGGATCGATAGTATGGCCCAGGGGCCCAACCTTCGTTCTGCTCGGGATCCTGGCCCGAGCCCATAAAAGTTACGAGCCTAAGTTGGGTGTTGTTCAAATGCCTGAGAAGCAGACAGCCGATTCCAGCTCGTATATTGCTCGGCAAGTCGTCCTCGAACAATATGCAGATGTTTGGTTACACCGCCCTGTGTGTGTGCCCGGCAGTGCCTTAGGAAACTTCGCCGCCGAGCATATTTGCTACAGTGGGAACCATTTCCCAAGCCACTCACACCTAAACATCCATTTACAATTAACGACATTGGACCTCTCATTGCACTAGTTTAAAAGTAATGATAATCCCCCCACTAATAACTGGCTATAAATAGGAGAAGCTGAAGAAAGGAAGGGGGATGGAATTTTGGGGGGAGAGAAAGAAAGTCTAGAAAAAGAAGCATAGAGAGAGAGAAAAGTGATCTCATTGAGTCTCAAAATCTAGAACGACCCAAAGTAGGATATCCAGACCCACCATACAAATAAGTTGTGAGCCCAGTTGAGGTTCAGTCCAATAACCTCATCTTTGGCGCGCGCACACACACACACATATATATATATATATATATATATATATAAAACTGATATTGTTGTTTATTTATAAACCATGAAGAGTTGCTAATAAGAACATTTGAAAGGTCACTTATATTGAAAACACTCTAGAATGTTGTCAAGGCTATTACTAGTCATTAGGATCTTTAAAAAAAAATAAAAAATCATTTCTTTATTTATTTGTTTGGATTTTTTTTTTCATTCTTTCTACTACTATTTCATTTGAGTGAGAATGCACCTTGCTCAAGTGAGATATCTTCTCGCTCAAGCAAAAATTTCTTAATCGAACTCGCTCTTTAGTAATCGTTTATAAAAATACTAAATAAGAAATTTTCATTCGTCCCTCACTTGTAGCAAGATCTATATAGAAACTTTGGCCAGTGCCTCACTTGTCCATAACTCAAATGAAATAGAAACTCACTTTTAGAGAATTCTTAAACTTCGTTTTATTACCTTAAAATACTCTTTATTCTTCTACTGTTCAGGTATCACTCATTATATGTTACAACTACATGTATATAACCATCTACACAACATGAACAACATATTTTTATTTTAAACGTTTCATTCATGATCTAAGGAATAAGATTATTTCAATTATAAACTAGATACTTCAAATGAATGTCTCATTATTCATTATTCATTGTGAAGCCCTACACTCACTTCACCTTGTTATGGAATGTTTGCAATGAAAATGCATCACATTGGGCACGAATCATTCAGAGGCTACACGAATGACTTGCTTACCAACATTTTTTCCAGAAAATAGCCCAACAAAGGCAGCAGGAGCACTTTCCAAACCTTCATTCATGTCTTCAATGTAAACAATTTTGCCTTGCTTGTAATAACCAATAACATGTTCCAAGAAGCGTGGATATAGGTGCAAGTAATTGTGTTGCACGAATCCCTCCATTTTGACGGCCTTGGTTATGAGATTGATCAAGTTGTGAATCCCTTGTGGCTTAGAGAGGCCAAATTGAGACGCTGCCCCACAAAGTGCAATTCGGCCATGAATCCTCATATTAGGAAGTGCTGCATCGAGCATATCCCCTCCCACATTATCAAAGTAGATGTCAATGCCTTGTGAAAAGTACCTATTTAGTTAAGCCATCCATTTGAAACCAAATTGTTTCAAGGATAAACATAAAAGAAAATGGGGTTATTAATTCACATAACAAGTTCTTTATCATACTTCATTCTCAAAAACTAATCATAAACCTTTTCAATGCTGCATCAAGGTTTGGTTCTTCCTTGTAGTTAAAAGCTTCATCGAATCCAAGCTTATTCTTCAAAAGATCAACCTAAAATAGCTCATTTAAGTTATCTCGGTGTTGATTGATCATACAAAGAAGACTCTATTGCTGTGCAAAAAAAGCCTTATATATAGTGTTTAGGAAGTGTCTACAAAGATAAAGATGGCGTATAAATCCTTCAAAAGATAAAAGAAAAGGAGAAAATCCTGTTATAGACTTAAAGTTACGTTTTCAGCTATGAAATACAATGTTTGTATAACAAACACAACCCAAAGAAATATATAAATAACAAGAACAAAAAAGAAAGAGAGAAAATTACCTTTTGGCTTGTGCCAGCACTTCCAATAACGTAGCAACCATGCAACTTAGCAAGTTGGCCAACAAGCTGACCAACGGCTCCAGAAGCTGCAGAGACAAAGACATATTCCCCTTTCTTAGGGGAGCAAATCTCAAAGAATCCAGCATAAGCAGTAAAACCTGGCATACCTGTGTTGAAAAGAAGAAGAAGAAGAAGAAAACCTTCTGCTTAGGGACTGCTTTAGATGACACTATATATCTTATTGAAAAATGATTAAGATTAAATTTAAGAAATTAAATTTTAATTTACATTAGCCATACACCAATACAACTTTTTAATTTACAAAAAGTACAAAGTTAGACACAGCAAACCTGAGAATTTTCTAATCAATGAATGGAGGTCGGGTTTTTACAGCGTCAATAAGTGACCAAGTTACTTCTTCCATGCTTGAACAACAATATTTTGACCCATGTTAGACTAATAGTTAAATAATTAAAATTTTCATTTTACATAAAATTAATATTTAAAAATTATTCATAATAATAAATTACGTATCATAACAATTTATTTAATTATGAACTTGTCTCCACTCTATATCTTGGACCGTATGGATATAGCTTGTGGTCTAAGTTGACAACTTAATGAGGACATTTTATATTTTAATATCACTTAAATAATATTTATTTAAAATTGTATAATATAGTTTTTATATAAAAAAAAAAAAAAAAAAAAAAAAAAAAAAAAAAAAAACCATTATTCTTTCTTTTTAAGATTCATTAAGGTTTTGTATTGAAGTTTGCTTACATCTTTTTTACCAATTGATATTATGACTAATTCTCTTTATCTTATTATAGTATATCGACTTTATGTAGGATTTTGATAACTTCAATTTTGAAATTTTCTTTTCTTAAAAATCAATTGTAATAAGTATTATTTGTAAAATTCTGTAAGTAATATATATTCTGTAAGTTATCATACCAAGGAGGCCGACATGGTATGAGAGTGGAATATCCTCTGCCTGAATTTTTCTCAACTGCTCAGTTTTGTGAATCAAGCTGTACTCTTCCCAGCCAGTAAATCCGGAAACTACATCACCAGGCTTGAAATCTGGATCATCAGAATCTATAACTTTGGATACACCAAATCCTTCCAAGGTCTTCATCAAAACACGCCATTGTTGAGAATTTGTAAAAATGACTTTTATAATGAAAATTACAATAGGTGAAAAACTAAATTATGGAACCTCTTGTCTTTGTATAATTGATAGCTACGATACTCAAACGAGGAAGTCTATGAATACAACTTTTGTTACTACTCTAACGTAGTCAATTATGAATGATAGAGAAAAAATAATCGATTCATACAAAAATGATAGAAAGTCATCCACAGCTGAGCTGACCATGTCAATGTTATGGTAAAACTTGTCTGGTCTTAGAAAAGTAAAAAATTATACTCAAACAATATTAGCAAGAACCACACCAAACTCACAACAAGAGTGAATCAAGTGAAGTAAGAGTGGAAGAGATGATGATGGATTTACCTGACCAGGAACAAAGGGAGGAAATAAGTAGTTGGCGGCTTGGATCTTACGCATACGGCCTCTCATGTAAGGGTCACAAGACAAGTAGAGATTCTTGACAAGAAAAGCTCCTGACCCTTTTGGAGCCTTGAGTTTAATCTTACTAACCTTGATTTCCATGTCTGACTCATTTGGAAGTATGTCTACGTACCCTTTCAATATAACTTGCTTGTTCTCCACTTCCTCCATATGGAATTAAGCGAACAAACTGGGTTTTGTTTATACTCTAACCTGCAAGTGTAGGCAGCAGCCAGCAGGCACCATTACTGGAAATCACTTATACTTCCTGGCTCCTGCAAGTGTTGGCAACATTCAATTAATTATCAAATTAATTGCAAGCTGGAAACCACTCATACTTCTTTTTTTTGGTTAACCAAACCACTTATACTTACAGCATAGTCTGCTACTTATTTTCTTTTCTTTTCCTTTTTCTTTTTCTTTTTTTTTTTGAAACAAACATTCACACGAGGGAGAGAAAAAAAAAAGGTTCTACTGCAAATGCATATCACAAAAGAAATGATATTAATATAATAACAAAAGTCACCTAAAAAATATAAACTAAACATAACATTTATCTTGTTTTATATATTAAAGATGTTTTTCTTTTAGGCGGGTGGGTGGGAAGTCTTGATTTTAAGAGAAATCGTAATTTAGAAGAAATTTGTTTTTTTTTTGGGGTGATCTTGGGATTTGTAAAATTATTTTGGGGGGGGGGGGGGGGGTGTTATGGGTCAAAGAACAAGATGCTTTTTTTTGGGGTTCTTTTTATCAAAATGTTTATTTTTGGGTTTTTGTGAACCAATTTTAATATTTGAGAGGCTAATATATGATATTTAAGAGAGATTGAAACTGATATATTGTTCTCAAAATCTTGGAGCGGTAAGTAAATTTTAGGTTCAATAGTTTTAGCATTGGCAAATTATGACAAGTTGTAAGTCTTATTAAGTAAGAATGTATGTAATATGATGTGTAACAGTTTTTTCCCAAGAAAATCACTTTTTGACATGCGGCTTCACCACATATCCCACTCAAAAGTGGGTTTTGTTCCATACATGGGCTAGACCTACGGAATAAGAATTGAGCATTTTTCTCAACGACAAATTTTTGACAAACTTCTGAGAGAAATGAATATATTACAAAGTATAAATAATACACGTATAGAAAACAACATTGGTCATACAATAAATTGGAGATGATTTTGCAGATACTCTTTTTCCTAAAACAAGTAGTGATATTGCTGTAATAGACATTGAAAACAAAAATTATATAGCTACATACAAATTTTGAGGATTCATTTGGTTGGAGAGATGAAAAAATGGGAGAATAGAAACTATAGAGATGATAAAAAAATTGGAGAATAGAAAAATTTTTAGTCTTCCCTTGTGGTGTTTGGTTTGGGGATGAAAAAGTGAGGGATAGAAAATGTAGTTTGTATAAATTTATTTTCATAGTCCTACTAGATTTAAAAAAACAAAAAAACAAAATAAATGAAACACAACCAAAAGAAAAAAGCTGATTAAAAAAAAAAAAAAACCAACTGAATGAAAAGTATAGAAAAGAACAAAAAACTAAAGAAGGAAATTAAAAATTAAAAAAATAAAATAAAAAATGAAAAGTAAAAAGGAACAGCTGAGAAACAAAAAAGACAAAAATTAAAGAAGGAAATTAAAATTAAAATAAAAAATAAAAAAATAAAAAGAAGAAGGAAGAGTTGAGTACCAAAAAATAAAAAATGCAAACCAAGAAAACTTAGCACGTTGCAGTATATAGTGTTTCTAAATTTTTTCTTTCTTGTTTTCTCTCTAATTTGAAGAGAAAATATTTTGGTAGCCAGCTGCAAGAAAGTCAATATGGTACCGTACTAGCCGGTATGACCGGGATCAGTGCCCTGGTACAAAAATCCTCTCATATCATAACACTCTACATACCAATTGGTAGACATACCAGGTGATATTGGTCATTTTAGCCAGAAAACAAAAATCGTCCAATACAAAAATTAAAATTTAAAAGTAAAAAAAGAAGAAAGAAGTCAGAAATGGTCACCACGTCACCGATGGTCGCCACCACGAGGTCCACGACCCACAAGTCACCAATCGCTGAGACTCTTCTTCTTCTTCTTTCTCTCCTCTTTATTTCTTTTCTTTGTGTTTTGTACGTTTCTTGGCTTTTGTTATTTTGTGAACTAGCATCAACTATGTGTCTGTACAGGTGATTCCATGCTTTCAAATTTGAAAAGGTCAAAGACCATAAAATTTTTTGCTTCTCGTCACAATTGTCACGTGGTAAAATATGATTGGAAAAGAAAAAATTATAAATCTATATATAAATGATGATTAATTACTACGTTTGTGACAAAAAAAATTGTAAAATAATTTATCGTCTTAAAACTACTCTTTAAATTTGAATGGTTCAAGTTTTTTAAAAAAAATAAAAAAAAGGCTCAGCTTTTGGGCTTCTTTATTTTAAAAAAAAAAAAAAAAGTAGAGATATTTATATTACTTATTTGAATTGGGCCTGAAATTGGCATATTGGGTTAACTCTTAACAATTCTTCTTTTACTCTGTTTTTGTTTGTCTCTTTCTCTCCCCTCTTTATTTATTTTCTTTGTATTTTGTGTGTTTCTTGGTTTTTGTTATTTTGTGTACTAGTGTCAACTATGTGTTTGTACTCTGTAGGCCACGTTATGAATCCCTTGTGGCTTAGAGAGGAAGTTGTATTGTGTGTGGTCTTCATGATGAAACCTGGATTAATTGAAGTTAGTTTGCTTAATCAAAGAACATTGAACTGGGTATATATAGTTTAATTTGAAATTAGTTTGAATGAACTTATTATGAATGTGCTGAATAACCATTGACGAAAATTTTTAGAACAATTTGTGAAAGTGAAATAAATAAAACCGTGAAAAAAACTTAATTAAAAATTTTACATCTAAAAAAAAAACAGTTTTTAAACATAAAAATGTATATAAAATAAAAAGACAAATAAATAGGATTATTTGATATTTTAAAGGTGTGAAATAATCGTATTTCTAAGATGATATTTGTTCCACTTGAATGTGTGTATATAAAACTGATATTATTGTTTATTTATAAGCCATGAAGAGTTGCTAATAAGAACATTTAAAAGGCCACTTATGTTGAGACAAACACTCTAAAATGTTGTCAAGGCTATTACTAGTCATTATTAGGAACTAAAAAAAAAATTCTTCATTTGTTTGTTTGGTTTTTTTTTTTTTGGGTGCAAAATTCTACAAAAACATACATTCTACCACTGTTTCGTTTGAGTGAGAATGCACATTGCTCGAGTGAGATGTCTTCTCGCTCAAGCAAGAATTTCTTGATCAAGCGAGCTCTTTAGTAATCTTTTATAAAAATACCAAACATGAAACTTTCATTCATCCTTAAGGGTGTAAAAATAACCAACCAACCGAGTGGACTGACCAAAATCGATTGAAATTTCAGGTTTTGAGCAGTTTTCTTTGATTTCGATTCGATTTTAAATTTTCAAATTTTTTAGTTTTTGGTTCAGTGGCGGTGCTAGAATTTTGTACCTTGAAACTGACCAAACCAAACCGTTATATATATATAACTTTGAAACATAATTGATTCAATAGCTTAGCGGTATGCTATGTTTTGGCCTAGTGATCTCTAATTTGATCCTTCGCCTCGTTTTTGAGTTATTTAAATTTTATTTAAAATTTTAAAACCCTATTAGCATCATATAAGTACCATTTTTCATTCTTTTCTTTTCTTCTAGCCTCTCTCTCTCTCTCTCTCTCTCTCTTCTTTTCCTTCAGCACTGTTGTCCTCCCTAAATTTTTTTACTGTATCTCTCTCCAAGATATGCTACTATCAATCATGGTTTGTCTATGGGTATGTCTTCTTCTCTCATCCTAAACCACCATCTTCTTCTCTTTTTCTTTTTGATTTTGTTTCTCACACCCCAAACACCGAAATTGACCAGACAGAACCGAAACCGACTGTAGTTGGGTTGGTTCGGCGTTACTTCCTTACAAATCGGTGTCGGTTTCAAATACGGCAAAACTAAAAATCCTCGGTTCAATATAAAAACTTCCTTCAAAACCAACCGATCTGAATCGATTACACCCTTATTCATCCCTCACTTGTCTCTCTCTCAAGCAAGATTCATATAGAAACTTTGACCAGTACCTCACTTGTCCCAAACTCAAACAAAACAAAATCTCACTTTGAGCGAATTCTTAAACTTTGTTTTATTACTTTAAAATACTTTTTATTCTTCTATTGTTCAAGTATGATTACTCATTATATATTACAACTATATGTTTTTAGGTTCTATACTTGTATAGTTTTATTGGCAAATATGTGAACACAAAATTGTTTAGATATAGCTCATAGAGTATATAGAATTGATTAGACAATGCTCAAGATGCTAGTATTCAGTGTGAAAGAATAGGAAAGAAGTTGATTCAAGGATCTAGATTTTTCACAGTTTTGATCGATCAAAACTGAAGTTCGATTGATCGAGAGTCGAAGATCAACAAACGTAAAAAGTCCATAACCTGTCCGTTTCAAGCCCAAATCATGATCTGTTTGTTATAGTATTTAAAGAACATTATAAGCTAACCTTAGAGAGTTTTTAAATAGAGAGAGAAGAGTGTCTCTTATGCCTCCTATTTTAGATCTGGGGTTTCTGTACTGAAAACTCTCTCAAATCTTCTACTGGCAATATTCTTTGAAGAAACTTAAGATCCAGTGTTGTAAAAGTTGTTGCCATCATTCTAGTCATCAAGGGTGCTAGATATTTAAACCTTCAAGTGTGATCTTGAAGTCTTAGACTGTAGGTCTACGTTGAAGAAAACTTTCAAGGATGGTCTTGGAGTACTCAGGGACTGGAGGTTCATGTTGAAACAAATCCATATTAGAGAAGTCCGTGAGATTCAAAGCTAAATTTGTTAACTTTAGTTAGGTTTACTATGAATTAAATATTTTGATTGTAAACTTCCATCTGATAGTGGATTTTTCTTCTTGAGATTAGTCCCCCCAGGCTTTTCCCTTAGAGCAGGTTGTTTCATAAAGTTTCCTGAGTCATCATATCATTGTGTTATTTACTTTTTCGTTTTGCATGATATGTTTGATTGTTTGTTTAACCTAAAGCTTTCATAATTAATCTAAATAACAACTTGGCCTTAAACTTGGTTAAACCTTGTTTGTTCAAGGGTCTAAAACTAGCACATGTATATAACTATGTACACAACACGAACCACATATTTTTATTTCAAACGTTTCATTCATGATCTAAGGATTAAGAGTATTTCAATTATAAACTAGATACTTTGAATGAATGTCTCATTATTCATGATTCATCGTGAAGCCCTGAACTCACTTCACTTTCTTACGGAATGTTTTCAATGAAAATGCATCATCGAGCACGAATCATTCAGAGGCTACACAAATGACCTGCTTACCAACATTTTTTCCAGAAAATAGCCCAATAAAGGCAGTAGGATCACTTTCCAAACCTTCATACATGTCTTCAATGTAAACAATTTTCCCTTGCTTATAACAACCAATAACATATTCCAAGAAGTGTGGATATAGGTGCTAGTAATTGTGTTGCGCAAAACCCTCCATTTTGGCAGACTTGATTATGAGATTGAACAAATTATGAATCCCTTGTGGCTTAGAGAGGCCAAATTGAGACACTGCCCCACAAAGTGCAATTCGGCCATGAATCCTCATGTTAGGAAGTGCTGCATCAAGCATATCCCCTCCCACATTATCAAAATAGATGTCAATGCCTTGTAGAAAGTACCTATTTAGTTAAGTCATTCATTCGAAACCAAATTATTTCAAGGATAAACATAAAACAAAATGGGGTTATTAATTCACATAACAAGTTCTTTATTATACTTCATTCTCAAAAACTAATCATTAACCTCTTCAATGCTGCATCAAGGTCTGGTTCTTCCTTGTAGTTAAAAGCTTCATCGAATCCAAGCTTATTCTTCAAAAGATCAACCTAAAATCACTCATTTAAGTTATCTTGCTTGTCGGAGCTGATTGATCATACAAAGAAAAGTCTATTGCTCATAAGCAGAAAAGCATTATAAGATATATATAGTGGTTAGAAAGTGTCTGCAAAGATAAAGATAGCTTATAAAATCCTTAAAGGGTGAAAATGGCCAAATACCACCATTTTGCAAAATTTGTAGCAATTTAGTATTGTTTCAGAACTAATTAGCAATCTACCACTTTTCTAGTACTTGAGTTTGACAAACTCAAGTTCTAAATGGTACTCGAGTTTATGAAACTTAAGTTCCTAGAAGTTCTACCACTGTGGCATAGGTTGACCTGGCATTTGGGATTAAAAAATGCCACTTGGTACTTGAGTCCTAGGAACTCGAGTATTGTGTTGTGGTACCCGAGTTTCTACAACTCGAGTATGTCTCGGGTTACACGGCACTAAAAACACAAAAGATTCAACTTTATTTGTCATTTTCACTTCTCACTCTCACTTACCAGAACACACTCTCACTCTCCTTCACACCCAAACATACAAACCCCAAACCTTCACTCCATCGGCGGCAAAAGATTCTTGTCAGCGACCTCTCACTCAGCTCTCTCACTGTGAACACACTCTCACTCTCCTTCACACGCAAACATACAAACCCCAAACCCTCACTCCATTGGCGGCAGAAAACCCATCAGCAGCAGAAGACTCTCGTCGGTGACCTCTCACTCAACTCTCTCACTGTCTCACACTGAGGTCAGTTTTTTAGTTTTAGGGTTACGTCTTTCATTTGAAACTTTAATGGATTCAAAATTAGAAATATTGAAGAAGAAGAAAAAAACATAGAGCTGATATTGTGTTTCTATCAATAGAAGTGCAAAGAAGTAAGACTTAAAAGTACTTTTCGTTTTTTCTTATTTTTAATTATTTTGGGGCCTGAGAAACAAGATTCTTATATATCTTAGCTTAATATATTTGGGTTATTTCAAATTTGGAAGAAAGGTAAATGTAAGACTCAAAAGTACTTTTCCCTTCTATTATGAAAAATGAAATTGAAAAATAAAAGGTCGTTGCAGCCTTACGATTTGTTTTCTTCAACTATAATTATTTAACTTGTATTCATTTCTAACATAATCATTACGATTCACATACAAGGTATGAGATGCCAAACAAAAGGCCGTTGCAGCTATATACAGGGATTTTAAGGAGTCTTATGCAGAGTTGCCATGCTTTTTGGCAGGACTCAAGGATGCAAGTCCAGGTACAAAGTATAAGTTACTAGTGAACGATAATTATGAATGGGGAACCTGTACATTCAAGTCCGTATTTTGGGCATTTCGTCCATGTATTGTTGGGTTCAAGCACAATAGGCCTGTGATCAGCATTGATGCAACCCACCTCTATGGAAAATATAAAGGGAAATTGATGATTGCAATGGTGACAAATGCTAATAATAAGATTTATCCACTAGCCTTTGCCGTTGTCGAGAGCGAGAGTACAAAGACTTGGGGTTGGTTCTTGACTTGTATAAGAAGGTATGTTATCGACCGGAGCAAGCTGTCTTCAGAGACACTAGTCAAGACTTTTTGCAGCCTCCCATGACAGAACATCGTTACTACCTTCGTCATCTATGCAGTAACATCAACACTAAATGGAACAATGAAACTTTAAAGAATCTAGTATGGAGGGCAGCAAGTGCCACCTAGGAGCGAAAGTTCAAACACCTTCGAATTAATTGAGAATGTCAACGAGATGCGCACCAATATTTGAAGGATGTGCCCAAAGACAAATGGGCTCTAACTTTTGACAAGGGTTACCGTTATGGGGCGATGACTACAAACGTCTCCGAGTGCTTCAGTAGTGTTCTAAAGGGTGCTCGCAACCTGCCCATTACGGCAATGGTGAAATACACATGGTTCAAACTAAATGCTTACTTCGATGATCATCGCAATAAGAGCATAGCGTAGTTGAATTCGGGGAAAAAATGATGTAAATATGCCTTGAATATCTTCATGAGAAATAAGGTGAATGCGGAGCATCACAGGGTGACGAGATTGAGTGTGCAACAACAATCATATCAAGTAGATACACCGCATAATCCAGGTACTGCTGGACATGGGGATCACACGCATGGAGTTAATCTGCTACAAAAAAACTTGCACATGTCAAAAATGAAAACTGTACAAGATACCATGTTCACATGTCATTGTAGTTTGTATTAGGTATCGACACGATGCGATACATCGCATAATCCAGGTACTGCTAGACATGGGGATCATACACATGGAGTTAATCTGCTACAAAAAAACTTGCACATGTCAGAAATGAAAACTGTACAAGATACCATGTTCACATGTCATTGTAGTTTGTATTAGGTATCGACATGATGCAGAGCAGTACATTGACCCATGCTATAGCGTGAACGCACTGTTCCGCAGCTATGCTTTCATTTTCCCTGCGTTGAAAGATAGATTATCATGGCCGGATCCTAAAGAAACTCAAAGGGTCATCCCTAACCCCCGATTGATCCGAGAGAAAGGTCGCCCTGTCTTAACACTAATCAGGAATGAGATGGACGAGGGCAGGAAACGGCCGAGAACCACACCATGGAAGGAGGAGGGGAGGAAGGTGCAATGCGGGTTGTGTGACCAAGAGGGGCATAACCGAAGAACATGCCCTAAACGAAATGAAGTACTGATGAGTGGTGGTCTTGAAGACTAGGTATGTTAAGTTTGGACCGTGACATCCTTCTAAATGCAACTTGAAACAAAATGCATGATGTATTCCATTAGATCAAAATGCATGCTATATGCCATTCAATTATGTATTTTTAAAACTTGAGAAAAATTGGATAAAATTTTAAGGACCAAATATGGCATTTATACTATAAGCTACTTTCCCTATAGGATGAATACAAAAAATCATTAGCATTGCCATTTGGTTTGTCGCAAAAATTGCATACTAATTGGTTAATGTAATGTAATGTGTAACTGCCCTATGTGTCATGTAATGTTTTTCATTTTTTTTCTTTCTCTGAAGGGTGTTAGGTCATTTGCGGGTTGGCCATGATTTCACTTTTCCACTTTTAACCTATTGGATCTTAAAAGTTTTCTCTAATTGCATATTTTATAATTGTTAAGGCACTCTCCTTAGCATGATCATCTTCAAGTACCCTACCATTAAGGGTGTCAACTTTGACTTGGCCTCTGTTAACATGATCATCTTCAAGTACCCTACCATATATATACTGTGTATAGTTTATGTTTTGGGATTTTTTATGTAATCAATTATATGATCTTAGTTAATACTGTTTATTTTTGTCATGTTATGAGACTAGGAGGCTGAACAACAATAGCTTGTCTAGGCCTTTTCCTGTGTTTTTGGCCAAGATCCCTCAGTTTGCTTTCTTGTAATTATGGTTTTCATTGTTTCTCACTTTATGTTCATCAATTTGTTTGTTTGTCATCAGTATGTCTTGAAAACTGAAACTTCCTTTTACTTTAGGCAACCTTATGGATGCTTTTTTCTTCCCATTTACAAGCTGTAATACTAAAAAAATATGCACTTGATGAGTTTTGAGGAGGCTCTTTGGTAACGTTTTTAGATCTTTAAAATTGCTACGAGACTATTTGATTTGTATGTTTATCCACTGGCATTACCTATTTCTGTGATTGGTTCAACAAAATTTAGCATTGAGGATGGAATTTATTGCTGACAGCAAGAAGTTCAATTTACTACTTCTATTATAGTGATTTCTTTGCTTGTAAAGAAGTTCAGTTTTAGTTAGGTGTGATTTCTCTGGTTCAAACTGAGCCTAATTTAGGTTATATTGAAACAACTACTTTTCATTGCAGATATTGAGAAAGGGCTAGGGTCAGATAAGGAGAATAAGATAAAAGCATTTTGACACAAGTCCAAAACAAAACTATGCATCCAAGTCTAGAATCAATAAAATTCAGAGGGAAAGGGAAGCTCATGAGCTTTATGTTGAGTTAGGGAGAAACTTAAGAGGGTTAGAGAGAGTGTGAGAGAATATACAAGCTGGTTTTGTCATGGTTATTTTTCATGTTTGTAATGGTGTTGGTGTGTTTTTCCTCAGTGAACAAACAGTATGGGTGAAGAACCTTAGTCTGCCATGAAGAATCTTATTGTATCTATCTTTTGAAATACAAAGTGTGGTCTTTGTGCAAATGTTCCGTAGTTTTTTTTTTTTTTCACTTCATTCTGGGATTTGGATATATATTGCCACGAAGTGGTATGACAAACATGCATAATAATAAAAGAGATAGCTATGGTACTTGAGCATATTTCCAATGAAAGCCCTAAAGGACAAAACATTTTATCATAGAATGGTGAAAGTGTGTATACTCATGGATAAGTGGTGAAAGTGAATTTAAGCATTACTATATCAGAAAGCAACCAGAGCCAAGCAACTGGCTATGTATCCTCTGCACATGACAGGGAAAAAAAATGATAAGCATGATACCACTGTACATGACAGCACTAAAATGTATATAAGTGGAAGCCGTTGTGGCTGAAGACCAAACTCGAGTTTAAAGGACTCAAGTACTGCTAACACAGTACTCGAGTCCATGAAACTCGAGTATGAATCTGGATTATTTCAATTATTTCACATATTAGACCCTAGCCATACTCGAGTTTAGAGGACTCGGGTACTGCTAACACAGTACTTGAGTCCATGAAACTCGAGTATGAATCTAGATGATTTCCCTTATTTCACTTTAGACCCAAGCCATACTTGAGTTATAGAAACTCGGGTACACACTAACATAGTACTTGAGACCTAGAAACTCAAGTACCAAGTGGCATTTTTTAATCCCAAATGCCAGCTCAGCCTGTGCCACGGTGGCAGAACTTCTAGGAACTCAAGTTTGTCAAAGTCGAGTACTAGAAAAGCGGTAGATCACTAATCAATGAAACAATGCTGAAGTGCTACAAATTTTGCAAAATGGTGGTATTTGGCCATTTTCACCATCCTTAAAGAGATAAAAGAAAAAGAGAAAAACTTACCTTTTGGCTTGTGCCAGCACTTCCAACAACGTAGCAACCATGCAATTTAGCAAGCTGGCCAACAAGTTGACCAACGGCTCCAGAAGCTGCAGAGACAAAGACATATTCCCCTTTCTTAGGGGAGCAGATCTTAAAGAATCCTGCATAAGCAATAAAACTTGGCATACCTGTATTGAAAAAATAGAAGAAGAAGAAGAAGAAAACCTTCTACTTAAGGACTGCTTTAGATGACTAAACCACAATTTTACTGGAAAATTATTCAGATTAAATTTAAGAAATTAAATTTTAATTTAAATCAGCCATACAACAACACAACTTTTTTATTGACAAAAAGTATAGAGTTGGACACAGCAAACTTGAGAATTTTCTAATTAATGAATGGATGTGGCTTTTACAGCATCAACAAGTAACTTCTTCCTTGAACAACAATTTTTTGACCCATGTTAGACTAGTAGTTAAAATAATTAAATATTTCCTTTTTCATAAACTTAATATTTTAAGATTATTGATAATAATAAAGATGAACATTTTCAGACACAATCCCGTGGGTTTTGTAGGTTCCAGTTAGCTCAACTAATAAAATCTCTGATGGTTGTATAAGAGATCTGGGGTTCAATCCCCGCCTACACCAAAAAAGATTGGTTTCTTGATCTGATGATAAAGAGCGATCATCAGGAGCGAACGCTATAGGTTGAAACTCTTTAAAAAAAAAAAAAATCCCATGGGTTTTGCTTTTGTGTACTCCCTCCTCTCACATGAATGGTGGGTCCCACTAATTAAATTCATGGTGGGACCCACCATTCATGTGAGAGAGGGGAGTACGCATTTATGATACTTCGGGAGTACCTAATAATTTTCCTTGCTTTTGACAAGAAAGAGAGAGTCAGAGCTAAAAAACTGAACCATTTTCTCGCTTCTCTCTTTTCTTCTACCAATCTCCCTCTCTTTTTCAAAAGCGTTGAAGCAACGTTGAAGCAGCCACAATTTCTCTTTTCTTTAATATCTCCCTCTCTTTTGCGAAATACTCTAAAAAACCCGCAAATTTTACAAAGAAATCCCAGAAAAGGTGTTGTTCACATACCCAAACCAACCACCACTGGAACTCATGACACAAAATGGTGAGAAACATATGCCACAAACTCAGATCCACCCCAAAAAATAAATCAACCAAGCAGTTTCAACCATCAATTTCACTTCAATCCTGTAACACCCAAGCCACAAAGGACAACAAAAAACAACAATATTACTATTTAAAAAAAAAAAAAAAAAAAAAAAAACTCAAAACCACAATATAAAGCAATTTTACTTCACAGGCCTTGCAACTGAAAACCTTCAAATGCATATTTGTATAAAGATAATAATATTTAAAAAAAAAAAAAAGACAACTAAGAAAAATGGACCCTTGGGATCTTGAACTTAAGAAAAAAAAGGGACATAAGGAAAAAAAAGGAAGAAGAAAAAAGTGCTGATGAAAGGTGTGAGAGATGAACTTCAAAGTAAAGAGAGAAAGGGGATGGAAAATTTATTCTATACTTCGGAGCAATGCTCCCTCCTCTCACATGAGAGTGGGTCCCAGCATTATCCCGGGAGTATACAGTAACTTCTTTGAAGAGAGAGATGAGTTGTAGAGTCGTGAAAGAGAGAAAAAAATACCGTTTAAGGGTTTGTTTGGATATCGCTTATTATTGAAAACTGAAAATACTATAGCAAAATAATTTTTAAATGTGAAAATAGTGCCGTGAGACCCAATTTTAAAGAAAAAGTTGTTGAATGAAGGTACTTGTAGGTCTTGTGAACAGTACACGGGACCCACATAAAAAAACACTTTCGTTGGGAAATGCATAAAACGCGCTTCCCAAACGGATGCTAAGGTTCTGTTTGGATGCTGCTTATTTTGTTGAAAATTGAAAACATTATAGCAAAATAATTTTTAAATATGTGAATAGTGCCGTGAGACCCATTTTTAATGAAATTTTTGTTAAAAAAAGAGGTTTTTGGATCCCGTGAACAGTGCACGAGACCCACTGGAAAGTATTGAAATGTGCTTCTCAATAAAATTTAAAAAAAAAAAAAAAACGTTGAAATGCAGACGCACTGCGTTTCAGCTGTACCCAAACGGGTACTAAGTGTCTGTCTTTGTCAAATTAGATTTAGGAGAAATTATACGGTTCTCATGGTGACCACGTCATTTGTCCACCATTCAGTAAAAGACTCTCACCTATTTAAAATTATTGAGTCAGTATTTAGTTTTTATTTAAAAATCCATAATTTTAAACAAGTGAGAATCTTTTATTGGAACAGTAGACCACATTACTTGTCCACCATGAGGACCTTATAATTTCTCCAGATTTAGGTGGATCTCACAATTTTCACATTATTATAACCATTAAAAAATATTACTTGAAAACTGAGAGCACCTCAAATGAACTACTATTATACGTTATAGTGTACTTAGGTGAAAAGAGTTTAAATCATTGTCAAAAAATATTAAATATGTTACTGAGGTTAAGGGTCCGTTTGGATACCGCTTATTTTGCTGAAAACTGAAAACATTGTAGAAAAATAATTTTTAAATATGTGAATAGTGCCGTGAGACCTATTTTTAATGAAAGTTTTGTTAAAAAAAGAGGTTTGTAAGTCCCGTGAACAGTATACGGGATCCACTGGAAAGTAATGAAACATGCTTCTCAATAAAATTATTAAAAAAAAAAAAAAAAAAAAAAAACGCTGAAATGCATACGCGTTCAGCTATACCCAAATGGGTACTAAGTGTCTGTCTTTGTCAAATCAGATTTAGGTGGATCTCACAATTTTCACATTATTATAACCATTAAAAAATATTACCTGAAAACTGAGAGCACCTCAAATGAACTACTATTATATGTTATAGTGTACTTAGGTGAAAAGAGTTTAAATCATTGTCAAAAAAATATTAAATATGTTACTGTGTGCATAGGTGAAAGAGAAGATTTTTTCTGAGAGAAAGACTAAGGCTAAAACACACAGGGGAGTATCATCCAAGATTTAATATCACACAACTCACCACATATAAAAGCCATTAACTCTCAGATGGGATCCAGATCCTCTCCATTTCCCTTTGAAATGGAGAGGGTCTAGTTCACGGTAGGGATTTTTTTTAAAATGATCAACACTCAAAAATGTGCCACGTCATTTAAAATGTTAAAACACACTTAACTGGGGTTCAACACTTAAACTCGAGGGTTGTTTAACTCAACTGGACAAATTGTACTGGAAAACAAAAAACAAAAAAAACCTTTTAGGAGGGAAAAGTGAAACAGAGATTATCCTTGCAAGTTCTTCCGGAAAAAAAAAAAAAAAAACCTTTTAGGAGGGAAAAGTGAGACAGAGGTTGCACATTCAAAGCTTCACAGATTTTAACCCCCCCCCCCCCCCCCCCCAAAAAAAAAAAAAAAAAAAAAGCTTCATAGAAGGTTCAGAGAACAAGTTCAGCTTCAGAGCATCTCTGTTTCTATCTTGCCAAAATAGAGGTATATCCGTAAACTTGTTTATGCTTATCTTATTTGATGTTTGATCATTTTTCTGCATTTATATTATTGTCTCGGTGAGTTTATATTGTTGTTTTGGTGGCTGGATGCAAGTTAGAGTCTATCTGAATTTTTATTTTTAATTTTTTGAGATAAAGATTGAATCTTTATAATGGCTGGATGATTCTTGGAGTCCATCTCATTTTTCTGCATTTATATTGTTGTCTTGGTGAGTTTATATTGTTGTTTTGATGGCTGGATGCAAGTTAGAGTCTTCCTTAAAAATTTCATATAATTAAATAAGATTGAACATTGAAATTTTTGTTTAGACCCCAATGTGAATTAATGAGCAAAATTATCAAATTATATTGGTGAAGTGATCCACTCAGACAATTAATTTTTCACTATAGTTAAGCAATTAACAAATCAATAAGTAATATAAAAAGCACAATTAAGCATGACATAACATTTGGTGATGAAGTGGAAAATCAAAGAAGAATATCTTTAATGGAGAAACCACTTCGGAAAGTAGATTAGGAAAGTATATTTTTACGACCTCACTCAAGCGAGAGACATGCAAAATCTCGGACCTTTAATGTTCCACTTAAGCAAGTTTACCATCTTGCTTGAACACACCTCACATCGCACTTAATCGATCTCGACCTTCGCTCAAGCAAACCTCTTTAGTAAGCATTTCTTTGAGTAGCTCTAAATATAAACTAAAAAACTAACTAGATTTTCAAACGGATAAAATTACATCAATAAATTTAAATTTGTTACGATAAAATGTTATGGAATGGATCAACACTAAAATCCTTACACACATGATCCTAATTCATAGTGTAATCAATAAGTTTCGTGGCACAATTTAAAATATATATATATATTTCCACAGCTGTTAATATAGTCTATTATAATTAGTTCATAAGAAAAAAGTATCAATGATGAGTTTATGTGAAATTAAAAAAGATTACTTGTACGCTTAATGTGGATTATGGACATATATAGAGAGGTGATCAAAAGAATACTGTTGGGGTGTTGATCACAAGGTTTAGATATTTAAATTAATAAATTTCTCTCTTTTGAAAAAAAATAAACTCATAATAAATAAGTTCTTTAATCATAATAAGAAGATTCCTTTATAATGATTCTTGATGGCATATTATGGATGCAAGATTTTAAAGAACATGTTTATTACTATCATGTTTAAATTGAATAGCCTTTGAGTAAGCCGAGTTGAAATCATGCTTGGTCATCTTGACCCAATTCAAATTAGGTTGATTCTAATATAATGTATGCAAACCGAGTAGATGACATAAGAATTTTTATGTTTAGTAACAAAGATATATAACATCTCTCTCATATGAGGTACATCCTCATTACTATGTTGATCATTCATTACATCCTCATTTTTTTTTTACATCATCTTTGTTTTGAAAACAAATGATAGGTGAAAGTTATAATAAATTTATGTTCAATTTTTTCTAGAGATAATGATGGGAATACATGTTCCTTCTAATGTGCCCATGGAATCTACCCCATTTAAAGGGATGGAGTTTGAAGCGGATGAGATTGCATACGATTTTTATAATGAATATGGTAGAAAGGTTGGTTTTAGTATTAGAAAAGAGTATGTAAATAAATGTAAAAAGACTGGAGTGGTTACTTCAAGGAGATTTGTGTGCGCGAAGGAGGGAGTTTGAGGGAAAGACAAGAGAGATTAGAATGTAAAAAATCCACGAGCAGAAACAAGATGTGGTTGTGAAACATGTTTGGTTATTGTACTTAATCAAGATAGTAAAAAATATGTGGTGAGTGAATTTATTGCTAAGCATAACCACTATCTCCACCTCCCATCAACTGTGCACATGATGCCGTCACAAAGGAAAGTGGCTGCAACTCATGCTATTGAAATTGATTTGGCACATGAATTGGGATTAAGATTAAAGCAATCTTATGAGCTTCTTAGTAAGCAAGTTGGTGGATATGATAATCTTGGTTTTACCAAGCAAGATCATATAAACTACTTACGCACTAAGCGACAGAGAGACATGGAGCATGGGTCAACTGCTAGCTTGGGAAGATATTTCAGTTGTTAACTTAAGGAAAATCCTTCATATTATTTCGCTACTTAATTGGACTGTGAAGAGTTGATTACTAATATCTTTTGGGCCGATGCAAGAATGATCATTGACTATAGCCACTTTGGTGATGTAATAACGTTTGATACAACATATAGTACAAATAGAGATACAAAGGCCATTTGGAGTATTTTTGGGTCTCAATCACCATAGAGAAACTGTTGTATTTGGAGGTGCACTTTTATATGATGAAACGATTGAATCTTTTGTATGGTTATTTGAGACCTTCTTAGAAGCAATGTATGAAAAGAAGCCAATCACTATTTTCACAGATCAAGATGCAGCAATGTCAGCTGCAATAAAAGTAGTCATGCCTAAGACATATCATGCATTGTGTAGTTGGCATATGTGGCAGAATGCTAAGAAACACTTGGGTCATTTACTCAAAAATGAGCCTTAATTTAACGCTGATTTCTTAGCATGTATCTACAAGTATGACGATGAAGATGAGTTTCTTAAAGCTTGGAATGAAATGCTAGATAAGTACGATGTTCGTGAAAATAAATGGCTAATTGATCTATTTAAATTGAAGGAAAAATGGGCCCAAGCATATGTTAAGAGAACTTTCACTGCAGGAACGAAGACAACCCAGCTTAGTGAGAGTTTCAATGCTGACTTGAAGGATTGCTTGTGTACTGATCTCAATATAGTAGAGTTTTTCACTTATTTTGAAACAGTTGTCAATCAAAAGCAGGATAAGGAGTTAGAAGCAAAATACAACTCTAGACAGAAATTTCCCAGATTGAAGCTCAAAAGCTCTCCTATGCTTAACCAAGTAGCAACAGTGTACACGCCTAAGTTGTTTGATTTATTTCAGACAGAAGTTGAAGAGGTAATGGCACTTTCCATCCTAGAACGCAATGTAAGTCAAACACATAGTTATGTGGTTGGAGTTTTCAATCAAAATGGAAAATATGAGGTCATGTGGAATCCATTAGATGAGACTCTATCTTGTAGTTGCAGAAAGTTTGAGTCATTTGGTATTTTATGTAGGCATGATTTGAAAGTTCTTGATGTATTGGATATCAAGTTGATTCCTAATAGATATATCATGAAGAGGTGGAGAAGAGATGCAAAAGATGGAAGCGGAAAAAATTGCACAACACATAACATTAAGTCGGATACTCGACTGGAATATGTAAATCGATATCGAGATTTATGTCCAAAATATATTCAATTGGTGAATGAGGCATGTGAAACTAAAGAAGGCCATAATATTCTAAGCTTAGCAATTGTAGATTTGAAAAAAAAAATTTTGTGACCTTAGGAATTTCAAAGCTAATGTAGAAGAAGACATCATTAGGCCTTCCACCAATTTTGTAGACAAAGAAGATCAATTATGTGCTTCGATTACGATTATACCAAAAGGGATAAAGAAAAGAGAGATTTATCGTAATAAAAAGCGTAGGACAAAATCATGGATAGAAAAGATGCTGAAACCAAAGGAAGGCACATCAAAGAAGCAAACAAAGAAAAGAAAAGTGCAGGAGGTAATCTTCTAAATTATCTTTATTTTCACCATTCTATTTTATTTTTACACATTAATATAGTATACTATTATTGTTGCTAAACTAGTACAATTTTTACAGGAAATATATGCACATGACGTCATGGTACAAAAGAAAACTGAGGATATCTCTTCTGGAAATATTACTAGTTTTACACAACTTTTAATGGTAAAGATATTTACAATTATATATTTTACTTTGATATTAATAATAGTTTAGATGCATGATTTGATAATTTTAATGCTAAGCTTGTGATATGTGTAATGTGTAATTGGTTTTTTTGTAGTCGGCTTCTACAAGTTCTGCATCACATCAAGGAGGCTCATCAGCAAGTATTGCATTAGCATCACATTTAGAGAGTATATCAAGTGTTGTAGGCTCCAACGACAAAATTAATAGTGCAAGAGGTCTTTTGACTCAAGGAAGTGTTGCAAGTGGAGGTCACTTGACTCAAGAAAGTGTTACAAGTGGATGGAATGAGATGGTTCATAAAGTCAAGCCATATTAGTACTATAATTACTAATTAGTGAGTTAGGACTGAGTTTTGTAATTTTCCTAGTTTAGGACTAGAGTTTTGATGGTCCAAAACTTAGTCACATTTGGTCACGTTCAAATGTCCAAACTTAGTCACATTTGTGACCAAGTGTTCTAGTTTTGTAATTTTCTTACTTTAAGATTGAAGTTATGATGATCCACAAACTTAGGATTGTAATTTCTGCATAATTACTATTACTGTTTCTGCATAATTACTATTTGTGTTTCTTCATAGTTGTTGTTTCTGCATAGTGTGTGTGTATTGTTTCTGCATAGTTGTTGTTTCTACATAGTGTGTGTGTATTGTTTCTGCATAGTGTGTGTGTTTTGTTTTTGCATAGTTTGTGTTTCTGCATAGTATGGGTGTGTATTGTTTCTGCATAGTTAGTTTGATGCCATTAGTGTGTGTGTATTGTTCTCTGCTGAAATGAGTGGAATCCATGTTGATTTTGCTCCTGTGAATGTGCTTCATATTCAAAACTGCTGCTGTGAATGTGACAAATAATAATGGTGAATGGTTGTTATGATTGCATCTTGGTGCATTGGTTATTATATAATCAACTTGCAAATTGCTGTCTAAAACAGGACATTCAAACCATTCACATTTTACAGGTTGTAGAACAATTATATAGATTAATTAAAAAGACCATGTTCCATTGCTAAAGTCTCGGATTACAGAGAGAATTACACCAAAATTCAGGCCTTTTCCCACTAATACATACCAACACAAATTCAGGCCAACACATACCAACACAAACATTTTGCCAAAACCTACCAACATACACCAAAATTATGGCCTTTTCCCACTAATTCCTACCCACCAAAATTTGATTGTCTTTTATAATTTTGAGTACAACATACTTTCCAGTCGTGCCCAAAATAATGAAACTGATGAGATGTCAGGCCAGTAGTGACTAAGCTGCTCTGCATTGATAGTAGCAATATTTTTCTTCAGCCTCTCCTTGGCATTGTTCTTTCCTACATAAACCAATTCTAAGTTGATCCTAGCAGCCTCAGCTACATCTTTTGCTGTAGTTGTGAATTTCCGGATCCAGTTAATGTCCTCACCTCCATACAAGCATACAACTCTCCCTTTTGCTATCTAGTAAAGAAAGAAGCAACATATTAGTACTATAATTAGTGAGTTAATAAGAAAAAAAGTAGATATATATATATATATATATATATGCACGCACGAGTACAAACCTTTAATAAAAAAATTCCATCACCACATGTATTGTTAGTGTAAATAAGTAGATAAGTAGATACACACATACAAGTATGCAAAAGCATGAGTAGAAGGTTGTGAACATGGACATACCCAATCTAGTATTTCTACATCAATGCCATAAACAAGTCGATCAAGCTTCCAATTTTCCAACTTCCATAAAGTATCTTCTTTCTCACTAGTAAAAGGGAAGGCATGATTTCCCCATATCCAAACCATGTGAAGTGCATTCCGGGAAGCCACCTTTCCTTGTGGATCCAATACCACTAGAATTGACTTCTTTGCAAAATGCCACACTTCCTTGATATAATTAATGACTACTGTTTCAGTGATCCAAGGATCGTACACAGTATACCATGGCATCATTGCCAAGAGAAAGCAGAGAAACCCAGCAATTGTAGGAGACCCAGAAACCCAGAAACCTTGATAAGCTTTCAAGTGAAGAACAAAAGTACTCAAAAACCCAGAAACCCAGAAACTGAAAAGAAATTTAAAAACTTTACAAATAAATTTAAAAACCCAGAAACTTACCCAGAAATTTGGAAACCCGTAGTGTGAGGTGAGCGAGGAGTTGAGGTCGTGGGTGAGGGATCGAGCTTGAATCCAGTGTATGCCTCATAAGTCATGACCCACGAGCTTGAATCCATGAGAGCAAGGAGCTGAGTTGGTGGGTTAGGGATTTCAATCTGTGTGGTAAGCAAGGAGCTAAGTTAAAATATTCAGATGGGTTTGAAATTCGAACTGAGCGAGGAATTGAGCGTGGAGCTAAGCGAGGAACTGAGCAAGGAACTGAGCAGGTGGTACTGGTGGCACCGTGACGGCGGGCGAGAGAGAAAGTCGAAGAACTGAGCGAGGAGCTGAGCGAAGAACTGAGCGAGGAGCTGAGCAAGGAACTAAGCAGGTGGTACTGGTGGCACCGTGATGGCAGGGTGAGAGAGAAAGTCGAAGAACTTACCGTGACAGCGGGGCGAGAGAGAAAGTCAAAGAACCTTGGAGAAGAGAGTGAGAAAGAGAGTTTGAAATATTCAGATGGGTTTGGTGAGAGAGAAACTGGTCCGGTTGAGTTAAAAGAGCCTCTAGTCTAAGTGTTTAACCATAGTTAAATGTGGTTTGGGTTAAGTTATGACGTGGCACGTTTTTAACCCTTGATATTTTTCAAACTCATCTTGTCCGTGAACTGGACCCTCTCCATTTCAAAGGGAAATGGAGAGGATCCGGATCCGCTGTGTGAAGGCTTTAAACCTATATAGGGACACAAAACTAGGCGATGTGGGATAACCCACTTCTTTGCTTTATTTTGAGAGAAAGACTTAGACTAAACACACACACAGAGGAGGTGAAAGAGAAGCAATACAAAAATATGAGGGATATCAAAACTAGAAAGTTATCAGACCAAGGAGGCCGACATGGTATGAGAGTGGAATATCCTTTGCCTGAATTTTCCTCAACTGCTCAGTTCTATGAATCAAACTGTACTCTTCCCAGCCAGTAAATCCAGAAACTAAATCACCAGGCTTGAAATCTGGATCATCAGAATCTATAACTTTGGATACACCAAATCCTTCCAAGGCCTTCATCAAAACACGCCATTGTTGAGAATTTGTAAGAAAAAATGACTTTTATAAACAATAGGTGAAATACTAGATTATGGAACCTCTTGTCTTCGTATAATTGATAGCTACATTATTTAAACGAGGAAGTCTAAAAACACAATTTTTGTTACAACTCTAATGTAGTCCATTACAAATAATGGAGAAAAAGTAATAAACCTATATGAAAATGATAGCGAGCCAATCACAGCGGACCACATCAAAGTTATGATAAAACTTGTCTGGTCATAGAAAAACTATACTCAAAACAATATTAGCAAGAACCACACTAAACTCACAACAAGAGTGAATTAAGTGAAGTAAGAGTGGAAGAGATGATGGGAGGAAATAAGTAATTTGCGGCTTGGTACTCACGCATACGGCCTTTCATGTAAGGGTCACAAGACAAGTAGAGATTCTTGACAAGAAAAGGTCCTGACCCTTTTGGAGCCTTGAGCTTAATCTTACTAACCTTGATTTCCATGTCTGACTCTTTTGGAAGTATGTCTATGTACTCTTTCAATATGACTTGCTTGTTCTCCACTTAATCCATACGGAATTGAGCGAACAAACTGGGTTTTGTTTATTCCCTCAGCTTGTTAGAGCAACCTGCAAGTGAATGCAGCAGGCACCATTACTGGAATTTACTGCAAGTGTAGGCAGCTTTCAATTATCAAATTAATTGCAAGCTGGAAACCACTCGTACTTTTTTTTTTGATGGAAACCACTCGTACTTACTGCATAGTCTACTGCTTCTTTTTATTTTTTTTTAAATTATTATAATTAATATGAGTTTGGTTTTTTTTTGTTTTTTTTATTTTTTTATAATTTAATGAAATCAAGTAAGGTGAGTTGGCTGATAGTACAATAATAATAAGATTCCCAAAAAACATAAGGAATTATATTAATATAATAAGAGAAATGATATGTCCATAACATTTTCACAACATTTTTACAACAAATCCTAAATGACAGGTTATTACAGGTTGTTATTGGTGGGGCAAAAAAACAATCTTACTATTAAGTTCAAATTTGAACTAATAACAACTAACCACTTATAATTTGTTGTAAAAATATTATAGACGTAACACCTCTCATGTAATAATAACAAACCACAACCACTCACTTTTTTTTTTTTTTTAACCACCACAACCAATCATTTAAATAATATATACTTTAACACAAGAATATATTATTATTCTGAAATTAAAACTATCACTTAATCCACAATTGGTTCAAAAAAAAATTACAATTGAAATTATTTTTTTAAACCATCAATAATAATTTGTCGCTTAAAATTTGTTGCAAAAGTATTATAAAAATGTTATGAACGCAGCATTTATCTTATTTTATATATTAAATGTGTTTTTTTTTTTTGGTGGGTGAGGAGTCTTTATTTTAAGAATAGTCGTAATTTAAGGAATTTGGTTTTTTTTTTTTTTTTTTTTTTTGTGTTCTTGGGAACTTGTTAAAATTATTTTTTTGGATGTATTTGGAGGATTTATGGGTCAAAGAAATGGACAAGATACTCTTTTTTTTTTTTGGTTCTTTTTATCAAAATTTTTCTTTTTGGGTTTATCTGCACCAATTTTAATATTTGAGAGGCTAAAATGATATTCAAGAGAGAGATTGAAACTGCTATATTTTTCTCAAAATCTTAGCTTGGCAGTAAGTAAATTTTAGGTTCAATAGGTTTAGCATTGGCAAATTGTGACAAATTGTATGTTTTGTTAAGTAAGAATGTATGTGTTCCTCAAAAAAAAAAAAATGTATGTAATAAGGTATGTGTAACAGTACTTCCCTTAAAAAAAACACTTTTTGACACACTTCACCACATATCCCCCTCAAGAGTGGGTATTATTTCACCCGTGGGCTAGACCTACGGAATAAGAATTAAGCATTTTTCACAATGACAAATTTTTGACAAGGTCATGAGAGAAATGAATATTACGAAGTAAAAATAATATATGTATAGAATGCGATATTGGTCATATTAATAAATTGGAGATGATTTTGCTGATACTCTTTTTCCTAAAACAAGTAGCTAGTGCTATTTGCCGTAATAGACATTGACAACAAAAAATTTTCGCCTTAGCCCCATAATGTTCTGACCTGGCCTTGGCTGAACACTCATGTACAAATGATCTCATACTAGTAGTTAGGAATGTGTATCTACTCTAAAGTTATATTGTCTGTCTCCGATTAATTGGGCTTCATTCCTTGCAGGGTTCCAATTACAAACGGGCAGCTTATACGGGGAACCTGGCAGGAATATGACAGCATTTTCTATTTTTGAAATTCGGTACAAATATTAAATGCTTAGAAGATCATTTTCATTTCGATTTTTTTTCCATGACTTAAATCTAACGATGTGTTTGAGAAAATTAGTTAGCCTAGGACAACAGCAGTTGGGTTTGTATTTGATAAAACGGAGGGAAAAAAAGAAAAGTAAAGCAAAAAATAGTAACGTGTCATTGTTGGGAAGTATTCAAATGTCGCAGAAGCCTGAAGAAAATATATATAATGTTTTCTTTGATGAAATAGAAACTAAGCTATTAGTTTTTGGTAATAAATCTTGAATTTACGAGGGGTCCATTGAATCCACAAGGTGATAAATTCCTAAAATCCACTAGAGAAAAAAAATAGACAGTTTGAATTTTTTACTAATTTAAAAACTGGTTTGCCTTTGGAGGCAACAAAAAATATAAGTACTAACAAAGTAAAACCTTAAGGCGATTAGGAAATGTATGAAACCCTAATTCATACTAATTATGAGATTAGGTGGCAAAATACCGAATTTTACCAAAAATGTTAAAATTGAGATAAATGTAAAATTATAAACTATTGAATCATTGATCTTAAGGTTGTCTCAAAATAAGTGGGACTTTATTCTGACTTGCAAAAAGTTATTAAGGAAAAAAAATTACTAAAAGCGACAAAATCACTGTTTTCAGGGGCTAAATGAAGGAATTCACCAAAATCAAGGTGCACCTTGTGGCAAAGTGATGACTATTGATCAGAAAACTGTTTCCTTTTAATTTACCAAATTTCATGCAATTCTGACTCCGTTGTCTAAATGATTTCTACTAGTGCTTTTTTTTTTGTCTTGCATGATTTCAGGCGCCCTTGAAAGTCCAAGAAGGTCATGGTGGTCTGTTCCACATCACAATTCCAATTTTCTTTTCTTTTGGGTACATAGCGCAGCAATAAAGATGTTTAGAAAGAGAATTATTGCAACCAGACACTGTATATACATGTTACTTATCAGGAAAATAAAAATTGTATATAATACCATTCATATTCTTTTACAACCCAGTTAAAATCCTATTAATCTAGGTGAACTCCTATAAACGTGATACTTGGTGTAAGATATATATAGATGAAACTGAAAATATGTCCTTATAGAAGATAGGTGATTCTAATGGAACGGCAGAGCTAGGCATTTTTAGGGCTTAACTTCATCAAGTGTAAGCATTTGAATTTTGTAATTCCCCAATTAAACGAGGCAATATGCTAGATAACGTTTGATAGTTTTTAGACCCCTTAAAACACAATTGGATTAACCTAGGTAATTAGCCAAGTTGTTACTTAGTCCAAATTCCAAATCAAGGTTATCACAATCAAACAATCATATCATGCAAAGCAGCAGAAAGATAAATAACACAATGATATGATCACCCAGGAAACCAAACCGGTAAAAACCTGGGGAGGATTTAACCTAGCTACCCTCAAGGTAAACCTGAATCCACTATGAAAGAATCAAAGTTGTTCAACAGGATTTAGACCGCTAACATCCTATTGCTACCCACCAGTAGAAACTTACTGACACGACCACGTGCAAGCTCCGAAACCACGGACTCCTTCTTTCTTGGATTCTCCAGCAAGTACAAGCACACCCGCTTGTGTTTCTTTAAGTTCTTATGGCAACAACTGAATGATCATCAAGTTCTTGAACGAATCTCCTTCTTGATAATCCTAAGCTTGTGTAAAGGAAAGCTCCTCAAGATCTCACAAGAGATTTATACAAACAGCAATTTGAGCAACCTTTAGAGAGCCTTTAGGTACAAAACCCTAAATACAAAAAGAGGCATAAGAGACACTCTAATCTCTCTAAAACCACACCAAAAAAAACGTTCTAGGGTTTCCCTTATATATAGAAGAGTTTTACTTGAACCCTAATACATTTAAGTAGAGTTTGGGCTAAACTGGAATTCTGCAGAAAAATAAATCTGCATGTGGTTCGATCGATCGGGTCTAATTTTCGATCGATCGAGCCTTGCAGATTTAGTCCAATAAATTCTGCAATCACTTGATTCTAATTTTACAAATAAACATACTTTGAGCAAGCCTAAACCTAGACTCTATGTTTTGATCATGGTTTGCCAACATAATACAAATTGAAGTTCTGATACATTAGTTCCTAATTTCTTAAAACCTAACAACGTTTCAATTCTGTATAATGTAAGTATATGCTTCAGGTGATACATGTCATGTCTAAATTGTCGATTAGTTGTATAAGCTATTTGACCTTTTCCCACTTGGTAATTACTATATCAAAATATGTGTAATGGTTCCTTCTCCTATTATGCCTTGGAGGATCTGGCTATGTAACCACCACGACAACGCTACACCTCGCAAAGTTGTGGTTACCCTCAATGGAATTTGAGACTATTGTTTAATTAAGAGATTTTTGTTCTTTTCTTTTTTGTATCTAAGCAATAATATATTTATTTGTGTGTTCATGACTTGATGGTTTTTTTATGGTTTTTTGAATGGGTTTTTTTTTTTGGGGTTAAGAGAGAGAGAATATACTCTTCGACTATCCAATAATTTTTCCTTTTTTTGGGTGAAAGCATCTAAATGATGTTTAGAAATCAAACTATTATGAGAAATATTAGATTCATTAGTTTAATTAATTAATGATAATCCCAACTGACCCTCAAGGGAGTTCTAAATTATCAAGGACAATATATTAGCTAAATTGATTTTAGAGAGACTAATGAAGCAATATGTATTGCCCCTAAGGTAGGTATTTCATTTATTTTTAGACAGGATATTTCATGGGATGTTTTCACGAGACTATCCTCTCATAGTACATGGAATCTATATGTGCTATATGAGACAAGTCTTGTAAGAGCATGCATCAAATAATTCTATCCAATTCTATTTTACCATCTCAAAAAGCCACTTTATTACTTATACCATACCATTTTACAATACCTCCAACATCCCAAAATTTTATTTTACAATTCAACACATTAAAATAATATTTTTACGTAATAAAATAATATATCCAAAACCCAAATAAAAACAAAAACCCAAATCACCTCAACCACCTACTGTCACCGCCACCACCACCACCACCACAAAGAACATACCCAAACCGAAACCCATTGCCACGCCACCACCCCACGGCAACCCCAGAAACCTCAGCCCCGCAACCCATGGCCACCACCATCACCACGGCAACCCCCCACCTTCACCACCATGAACCAACATATGACCCATAATAAAAACCCCACCCCCTTTCACCACCACCACCATGGCAACCCCCAACTCCACCACCATGAACCCATAAAAAAAATCCATCCCAAAATCAAATCAAACCAATAGCAAATTCTGAATCCAAAAGATGACCCACAAAAAAAAATCAAGTCAAAATTTACACAAACCCAGCTACAAACCGATCTCGCCGCTGCAAACCACACCAAAAACCCATGAACACGCCGCCGTAAACCACCATACCACACCGCCGCATACCCATGAACCCAGAAAACGTACCCAAAAATACCCAGAAATCGCCACCATACCACGCCGATCTGACTTCCCAGTCTCACCTCCACGCCGGACCCACGACCCACGACCCATGCCAGAATAGCCCACCGTGAGAGAGAGATGTGATGAGAGAGAGACGCCGTTGTGGAGAGAGGAATGAGAAGAGAAACAAAGTGAGAGAGATAGTCAGAAAATAGGGAATAAACAAATATTATAAGTTTTAGAATTGTGCTACAGTACAATTCTAAGAGCATTAGCATTGAAAAATGCTAATGCTATATCTAAGCCCTTTTTAGCATTTTATGGCTCAAAATGTACTACATCAAAGGATGCTAAACACAACTATTGTAAAAAATTTTACAATAGTGCTACAGTACAATTCTATCTTTAGAATTGTACTGTAGCACAATTGTAAAAAATATATATATATTTTAATCAACCGGCATTTCTCTCTCTTCACTCTCTCTTTCTCATCTGCTCTCTCCGCTCTCTTCATTCTCTCTGCTCTTTCCTCTTCCAAACCCAAACATCATCTGCTCTTTCTCATCTGCTCTCTCCGCTCTCTTCATTCTCTCTGCTCTTTCCTCTTTCAAACCCAAACATCATCCATCTCTTTCTCATCTGCTTTTTTTTTTTGGCTGTGACCGGTGCTTAAAGGAAGTGGTGGGAGGACAAACCCAAACATCATCCATCTCTTTCTCATCTGCTTTTTTTTTTTTTTGGCTGTGACCGGTGCTTAAAGGAAGTGGTGGGTATGGCTGAGGTGAGTTGTGGGTCACGGAGATCGGAGTGGGTCATGGCGTGGGTCACGGAGATCGGAGATCGGAGTGGGCTAAAGTGGGTTTTTGGCTGTGACCGGTGTTTTTGGTTGTGGTTTTTGGTTGTTTTTGGCGTGGGTCTGGTGTTTTTGGTTGTGATTTTTGGTTGTGGTTATGGTTTTTGTGCTTAAAGGGGTTGTGGGTCGTGGTTGGGTCCGGGGATTGGGTCGTGGTTGGGTTGTGGGTCCGGTGTTTGGGTCATGGGTGACAGCGTGGGTGTGGTGGTTGTGGTTTTTAGCGGTGACCGGTGTTTTTGGTTGTGGTTTTTGGTTGTGGTTGTGGTTTTTGGTTGTTTTTGGCTTGGGTCCGGTGTTTTTGGTTGTGGTTTTTTGAATGGGTTTGCTCCGGTGGGTTTCAAATCGGCGGTGTAATTCTGATCGGTGGCTTGGGTGGTGGGTGTGGTGGCCGTTGTTGGCTCTGGTTTGATGGTTTGTGTGTGTGGCTGTGTGTGGCTCTATTGATGGGTCTGTGTGTGTGGTTCTGTGAGATGAACCGGTGCTAAAGGTTGAGGGAGGCTGAGGAAAAAAAAAAAAAAACGGTTGGAAAGCCTAGGAAAGTGGAACTGAAAAAAAAAATATTTGTTAAAAAGAAATAATAAAGAAAGATTAAAGAATAATATTTTAATAAGAATAGAGTTTTAGGATGTGAGAGGTATTGTAAAATGGGATGGTATAAGTAATAAAGTGGTTTTTTGAGATGGTATAATAGTATAACATAGCATTTTTCAATGCTAGTGCTCTAAGAATTGTACTGTAGCACAATTCTAAATATTTTTGCAATACTCCCTTTTGACATTTCCTGATGCAGTGGTTATTTGGTGCATTCATGCTAAAATGCTCTTAGATATGGCATTAGCATCTCTTGATGCTAATGCTCTAAGCCATCTTTTAAGATACTTTTATCTAGGTTTGGGTGTCTATTATCGTTTTGCCCTTGTTGGATGAAGGGATCGATGTAGATATAAATAATGAAAGTTTGTTTTATAATGGCACCGGCCATCAGGTAGTTGGGGTACGTGTTGTTACTTTACTATCTAGTTAATTATTTTAAACTTCCTTTTTGGCTGGTCTAAAGATTTTAAACATAGACTATTATAGGATTCCACGATTTTATTTTATTTTTCTCGTCTTTTATGGTTTATAAGTTTTATTTTGCTGCATAATTGTATAAAGTATAAACAATAAGAGAGGAAAAAAAAAAAAAAAAGCAAGTCGAGGAGGGGCCAGAGGAAGTGGAAAGAAAAAAAGAATTCGGAGTGATATAAGCTGATTATTCTACAAGATTATGGAAATCTTTTCTTTACCGATGAACAAATTAACAAAAGAATGAACTAATTAACAAGTAACAAAGACCAATCATTGAAGGAAACGGACAAATATCCTCGGTGAACAGCAATACTATTAGATATGAATTAGCGCATCATAATTCGGAACTCATCAAAGCTCAGGACACCGTCTCCATTGAGATCAAACATTCGAATCATGGCTTTGCAATCCTGAGTAGACTTGGACTCGCCGAGTCGACTCAGCATCCTCTTCAAGCTTGTGGGGGTGATACAACCTGACCCCTCCATTTCATACATGCCAAAAGCCTCTCTCAGCTCCTCATTCTTGTCTTCCTCTCCCCCTGCGTCCATTAGCTTCTGGAATTCCTCAAAATCGAGCTCCCCATCTCCATTCAAATCAGATGTTTTCACGGCTGCTTCTGCCTCATCCATTGACAGCTCGCCCCCAACAGTTCTCACACAGCTTTGTAATTCAGAAGGAGATATTTTACCATCTCCATCCTCGTCAAAGTAATCAAACACCCTTCGAAGCTCGCTGCAGTGGTTTTTGCTTGCATTGGAAGCAGTCGGTGAAAGAGAACGCTTATCCGCCTTTCTCCTTGGAGACAATTTACTACGTAATCTTCCCAGAGTAGATTTTTTCGGTGAACTTGAACTAGGCTTTTCTTCCATTGAAATTGGAGAAGAGGAGGAAGAAGAAGAAGAAGAAGCTGCATCGTGTGTGTTCTTCATGATGAAACCCGGATTAATTGAAGGCAGTTTGCTAAATCAAAGAACTTTGAACTGGGTATATACTTGAACTTAGAAATTAGTTTGAATGAATGTAACAACCAGCAAGGTTGGCTCTTTATATAGAGGGAGATATCAAGTTAGAAATAGAATGATGGGTTTGAAACACGCGGAAAAAGGAATCCTAAAAGGGGAAAGGAGAATGAAGGTACGTATGACGATATAATGAAATAAGTGATGATGTTGTGGAACGCGATGACAGACTCGTGGAAAAGCCTTTATATATGTTATATATGGCCTTTTAATGGGAATATGGTTGGATGTTATGCAGAACACGGTTTTGAGGTGTCACACCGAGCAACATATTTAAAGTATGATGTTTTGCCAGTTGTTTTTATAACGGGAGATTACGACGACCATGACGTTGATAAGATATATATAATATGAGTAGGATTCAATGGCAGTAGCGAGTGAAGGGATGAGAGTGCGAGAGTATATATTGACTTTTGACTTTTCTGGACACTTCCGGAATTTTCTTGTTTTTTTTTTTCCCTCTGTACTGTTCTTTCCTTTGTACATTTTTAATCGTAATTGTGGACGTGGAGGCACTCAGCAGTGTCGGGGCGGCTTAATGTATTTTGGGGCCTAAAGCGAAAATTGGTTATCTTGTTTTAGATACAAAATTACTACTAATTAACAAAAACAACGTAGAATTTTTTCTTTTTTTAGAAATTTTATAAACAGAAAAAATTTGACAATTTTTCATACTTGTTGATATGGTAGATTGATAATAGTAAATAAAAAAGTGGTGTTAGTGGTGGATTTAGATGAGAACTAGTAAAAGTTTGCTAATTAAACTCTTATTATTATTCTTATTTTTTTTAGAAGTACAACATTCACAATATTTTTTTACAACAAATCCTAGGTTTTAAGTTTTTTTTTTTTTTTTTTTTTTTTTTTTTTTTTTTTTTTTTTTCTCTTTGAAAATATCACTATAATTATTTTTTTGCCATCAATAACAGGTTGTAACAACCTACTACTTAGCATAATTGTAAAAGTGTTGTAAAAAATATTGTGGACGTTGTATTTTTCTCAATTTTTTATTTGTTTTTCATATGGTAAAAAAAATATTATTTTATTTATTGATTATAAATAACCTTATTGGTTAAAATTTGGGGGCCTTTTTTTTACTTGGGGCCTTAGGAGACCGCATTTTTTGCTCCACTGTTCAGCCGGCACTAGTCGTACCATAAGTAACTCATGGTATCTGTTGTAGTTGGTCACCACCTTTGGAATTATTTACGACAATCAAATAAAGAAAAACAGGTATTAACGGTCAGAACTGTCTAAAGAAAGCGTATTTTCTAGCAACAAACGAAATGAATTGGGATTAGTAACTTAGGGTCCGTTTGGATACAGTTTATTTTTGTTGAAACTGAAAACTGAAACTGAAAATACTGTAGGGAAATAATTTTTAAATGTGTAAATAGTGCTGTGGGATCCATTTTTAAAAAAAAAGTTGCTGAAAAATGTAATTTGTGGGACCCGTGAACAGTGCACGGATGCACTGTTCACAGTTGACTTGTCAACAATTGCGGGCTGAACAAAAAAAAAAAAAAAGAGAGAAAAACGCATATAACAAAACGTAAATGCAAAATTAATTTGAATCCAAACGGGTACTTAGTACATCTTAGGGCCTGTTTGTTACTTCATCTCAAACTCACATTTTTATATTTTAAACAACATTACACATTTGTTCACACACTTTTTCACCCATACGTATTGTTAGTTTTTAGACTCCTTAAAACCACAATTGGATTAACCTAGTTAATTAGCCAAGTTATTACTTAGTCCAAATTGTTAATCTAGGTTATCACAATCAAACAATCATATCATACATAGCAGCAGAAATTAAATAAGACAATGATATGATCACCCAGGAAACCAAACCGATAAAAACCTGGGGAGGATTTAACCTAGCTATCCTCAAGGTAAACCTAAATCCATTATCTTGAAAGAATCGAAGTTCATACAATAAGACTTACAAGCCCTCACGCTCGACTTCTTATTACTACCCACTAGTAGGAACTTACTGACACGACCACGTGCAAGCTCCGAATCCACGGACTCCTTCTTTCTTTGACCTTTGCAAAACACAAACACCCCCGTTTGTGACTTTGAGATCCCACTCAAAGGTTTAGCAACACAAACTCTCCTGTTTGTGACTCCAAGACCACCCTTGAAGGTTTAGATCATCAGCACCTTTGATGACAAGAGAAGGCAGCAACTTCTACAATACCGGATCTTGAGATTTTTGAAGGAATAGCACCAGTAGAAGACATAAGAGAGCTTTTTAGGAACAAAACCCTAAATACAAAAGAGGCACACTCTTTTCTCTCTGAAAAGCCACATAAAAACGTGCTTAGGGTTTCCTTTATATACTGGGAGAAATAGATTAGAAACCCTAATCCTAAATGGGCTTGAACTGCTGTTTGGGCTTAATTAGAATTCTACAGATACGACTTTCGATCGATCGAACCAGGCAGAATATGAAGTCTTCTTCCTGCAGCTTGTATGTTCTTGAATCTTGACTTGAATCACCTTGAGCAATGTCTAATAAAACCTATAGACTCTAAGATCTATATCTAGACAAGTTTGTATTCACGATTTGCCAATTGTTCTAAACATTTAGAACCTAACAAACTCCCCCTTTGGCAATTCGTGACAAAACTTTCATACAAAATGAAATGCTCAAATACAAGAACAACCCAATACAATAAAATGTCCATTACAACAAATTCAACCTAACTACTATCCATCAATTGCAAGTGTAGACAGCAGCTCAATTGAATCAACCTGTATATTTCCTGAAATACTAAACAAAACGCATAAACGCATGTGTGACAGAAAAATAGTAAATCAACAAATATGCAAACTAACTCTCCCCCTAAATTAGATACATCAAAAACAATGTTAACTCCCCCTAAACAAAACATTCTTGTATTTTCCACACATGTTCCCACATTTCAAATAAATCTCCCCCTTTTTGTTACGTATTGACAAAGACTACCTAATCAGAAGGTAGACAGAAAACATACGCAACAGAGTAAGAGAAAAAAAAGAGACAACTCCCCCTATGAACCACAAAGGTTAAAAAAAATTTCTCCCCCTATAAAAATAGGAAAAACAAAACAAGTTTTGGGAAAAACAGTTTTATGGAAAAATAAAGGGGGTGGGGATAAATAAAAAGACGCAAACCAAGTTTTAAAAAAAACTAAGTTGAGGATACACATGAAGAAAAAATATTCTCTCTTTCAATAAAATGCAAACATGGCACTATGTGACCCATAAACAGTTGCATGAGTAGAGAAAATATTTGCACATTGATTATCCATCATATCTCTTAAGAAAAATATTTTCTACAGTTCACACATAAAAAAGGCATATACTAGAAAGTACATAGCTCAAAAATTAATCAATCAATTTTTTGATCAAGTTGAGTACCCAATTTAGCAAAGTGTATGCATGTTATGTGTGAAAACAATGAGAGATATGACTGCAAAACTACAAGATGGATACAAAAACAATGCAATGCAAGTGAATCCTAAACATAAATGATGCATAAAAAATTTTGGTCAAAAACATAGAAACTGAAAATTTTTCAGTTTCGATTGATCGAGAATCGATCGAACATCAATCGAGTCAGGCAGACTCAAACCAAAAGTTTTAATCGCAATTTCGATTGATCGAAAAATAGGTTCAATCGATTGAAAGTCTGGAAAATTCAAATTTTTGAAAAACAGAGCAATTTAATGCAGAAACTCCTCAAAGCACAATATTTTATGAAAAAATGCATGAGTATGAGACGATAAGTTTTTCAAAAATACTTGAATTCAACCCAGATCTTCCAAAATCAAGATTTTCAATCAATTTGTCCTCAAAGCGCAAATATTAAACACATTTTGCATTAAAAACAATGAACTTTTATTCTTGGATGGCCACAACAAAATCACACACAATATAATGTACCAAGTTTAGCAAAGAGTAACTTGTGTAGTGTGTGCAACTAGTAAAAGCTTGAGATACATGTGAGGTGATATGTGAATAGCAATCAATCACAAAGTCTACAAAATTCATCACATAGAATTTAAAAGAGACTATCACCAAAAGAGTTACATCATATAACTCCCACATCTCCCAGAACATAAGCTTACAATCATGTAAATTTCTTGAATTTTGCCTTATAATATACACACCAATTTTAATTTATTCAGAAACTTATTAAAAAACCAGAATAATGTACACACCAATTTTAATTATGTGATTTGGCATCAAGCCTAATAGTACACACCAATTTTAAGCATTAAGCAATTAAACCGAGGCTACACATTATGTTCTTTTGTGCATGTGCTACACTATCTCGAGCACACAATCTTACGATATGCACTAAGGTGTTCATGATTGGCTAGTGAACAGTGGTGAGATGGTTATTTATGCCTTTCTCAAAAGGATCAAGTCTGACAGTCAAATAACATGTGACTTCAAGATTAAGACAAAGTGATAAACACCATAAACATCTTTCCCACACAACATGCACTACAAAGTTTCAACTAGTCAAGTGCAAAAAAAATAAGTTCATCAAAGCTAAACAAGATACATAAACTTGTTATGTAAAGATAATATGGCCAATCCTTGATTATAAATTCAAGATGTGAAATGCAAAACACAAAAATCTTTTTGGTTTTAAAAACTATATGACCAAAAATAAAAAAGCACATATTATGCTAAATGAACAATGCAAATGCAATGCATGACAGTGCTTAACTAAGCTATAGAGGGTACACAAATAAGAAATATCAATTTCTTAATTAACCCTTGAGTACGTGTACAAATTAATACATACTCACACAAAATCAGAAATAGCTTAGCACTTATATAACACATACTATTCAAGTTTCTCCACAATGTCAAGCATGTTCTAAATCAAGAGAAAGATATCATAATTCATGTAATCCTCAAGAAAAATAAAAAAAGACTCAAAATAAAATATTTTTGTCTTTTTGAAATTTTTCAATGTTTTTGGATTTTTTTTTTAATAAAAAAAACAACAAAAAAAAACACAACCAAAAACATAAACAAAACATGTCCACAATTAATTGAAAGAATTAAATTAGGGACAAGTTAGCAACACTCACCTTGGAGAATCTTTTCTCACCCATCTAGCACGAGTCTTCGGCTTTGTAGGTGAAAATCCATGTGAAGCAGAGTGTATTTGAGGGATTACACCAATCTTCTGAGAAAGACTAAAATCCTGCAAATTCCTTTCACAAGCCAACAAGCTTAAATTTTTCAAAATAATATGAAACAATTTATATGGACTTATGGCAAGAGAAATATCATCACATATCCTAGATTGAAACACAGAATGCTTAAATTTCAGTTCATGACAATTAGGACGAATGTGACCACGGACACCACAAAAGTGACAAACATGAACAAATTTAGGAACATCAGTATTCCTAACAACAAATCTAGTCTCAAATTTTGGTTTTTGCCTCAACAAAGAACAATTTGGTCTAATATGACCAACAACACCACAAAGGTGACAGGTAGGCACAAAAACAGATTTATTATGCTCTCTAACAGTAGGTTTAGACTTAGGTTTAGAAACTTCAGCATCTACATCAGAACTTTTACCTTTGTCTAACCTAGCAAAATAAGTCTTTTCTTTATTATTCCTCTTAAAAGGATGGATATAAACTTTCTCAATTTTAGGCTTAAGAGAAACAGAAACACTTCTGTTATCAACATCAGACTTGGTACTAGTCAAATTTTCAATTTTAGTTTTAAATTCAACTAACTCTTGTTCCAAGCTTTTCATCTTCTCATCTTGAGAGGAAATTTGATTTCTCAAAAATTCATTCTTTTTATTAGATTCATCTAATCTAACAATCAATTCATCTTTTCCAAGATTAGCCAATTTTAACTCTTCCTTGAATTTCTTAGCAATTTTCATAAATTTCAATAATTCCTTACGAAGAGTTTCACAGGCATCAATAAAATCAACAGAAGTATGAGCAAAAACATGATTAGAAAGACACTTCAAATTATCCATGACAACAGGGGTCAAGGATCAGCTCTTAGATCAAAAGATCTAAAACAAAAGAGCTACCCGCTCTGATACCACTTGTTCGTTTTTAAACCCCTTAAAACCACAATTGGATTAACCTAGTTAATTAGCCAAGTTATTACTTAGTCCAAATTGTTAATCTAGGTTATCACAATCAAACAATCATATCATGCATAGCAGCGGAAATTAAATAAGACAATGATATGATCACTCAGGAAACCAAACCGGTAAAAACCTGGGGAGGATTTAACCTAGCTATCCTCAAGGTAAACCTGAATCCACTATCTTGAAAGAATCGAAGTTCATACAATAAGACTTACAAGCCCCCACGCTCGACTTCTTATTGCTACCCACTAGTAAAACTTACTGACACGACCACGTGCAAGCTCCGAATCCACGGACTCCTTCTTTCTTTGGCCTTTGCAAAACACAAACACCCCCGTTTGTGACTTTGAGATCCCACTCAAAGGTTTATCAACACAAACTCTCCTGTTTGTGACTCCAAGACCACCCTTGAAGGTTTAGATCATCAGCACCTTTAATGACAGGAGAAGGCAACAACTTCTACAATACCAGACCTTGAGATTCTTCAAGGAATAGCACCGGTAGAAGACATAAGAGAGCTTTTTAGGAACAAAACCCTAAATACAAAAGAGGCACACTCTTTTCTCTCTGAAAAGCCACATAAAAACGTATTTAGGGTTTCCTTTATATAGTGGGAGAAGTAGATTAGAAACCCTAATCCTAAATGGGCTTGAACTGCTGTTTGGGCTTAATTAAAATTCTGCAGATACGACTTTCGATTGATTGAGCCTATTCTTCAATCAATCGAACCAGGCAGAATATGAAGTCTTCTTCCTGCAGCTTGTATGTTCTTGAATCTTGACTTGAATCACCTTGAGCAATGTCTAATAAAACCTATAGACTCTAAGATCTATATCTAGACAAGTTTGTGTTCACGATTTGCCAATTGTTCTAAACATTTAGAACCTAACACATATTTTAAAAAACTACAAACAACCTTTCTCAAACTACTCTACCAAACACCCCCTTATTCTTTAGGTGTGTTTGGATACCGTTTATTTTACTGAAACTGGAAAATTATTGTTGAAAGTATTGTAGATAAAAGTAAAAGTTAGTTAAAATAATATAGTGGGGTCCATAAATAGTGCCGTACATTATCTTTATAGTGGTTCTTGTTTAATGGTTTTGAAATTATTTTACAAAGTATCTCTAACTATGAATATGATTATCTTTATAGTAGTATGGTTTTATTTATTGTTCACAGTTCACAATAGTGACTCATACACTGAAAAACAGTACGTACATGCAGTTCCAGTTGGTACCAGCATATTTTAGTTTTTTAAAGACCGTCTTTTGTCTTCTCTTTTTTTCAATATAATCACAGACCATCTTTTATATAACTTACATTTGCTTTTGAAATGTCAGATCGTGAAGGAAATTGGGCAAGATCTGTCACAATTCAAGTGTGGCCTTGCTCATCTCTTATGTAAAGTGATACGAATTAATATACGATATCCATCAAGTATTTTCCCCTTCAAGTTCATCGTGGTTTAGTTTGACAGAATTTCATCTTTTATTTTAAACATTTTAGAGCAGCACACAAGTACTACTGCATCCCTTCTTACTATCAATGAGAATTACGACCCTGATGTTAGGGATGATCCTGAGTCATTCCTCAACAAGATAGATCTAGAGGTTTGTTTGCCTTTTTTTAGTATATCATCTAGTAGCCTATGTCATCTCTACTCATATTAACAAAGATCTTCTATGGGTTTTGGATATCTATTTTCTGGGAAGGTCTACTAGCTCCTTGGAAGCATACGATTGAAGGTAAGAATGCTTTTTTTTTTCTATTTTTTTGATATAGGCTTTTACCTTAGGGCAACAGCAAATTAGTTTGTATTTGAAATAATTATAGTATCACACACTTTCATACACTTTGTCATAATTGTCTTATATGACTGACTATGATTAGTTGTATGTCACTATCACAAGAACTCATAATTTTTCTTTATTAATCCTTTTTTTTTTCTCTATTACTCACAATCTGCCACGTAGAACAATCGTGCCAAAGTGTATAAAAATGTGTACAACTTGAATTATTCTTGTATTTAATGAAGACGAGGGAAAAGACGAAAAGTAAAGCAAAAAATACTAATGTGTCATTGGTTGGAGAAGCAGTTCCTATCCTCTTTTCTTTTGGCTAGTGATAAAGATCTTTAGAAAGAGAATTGCAACTAGGTTCTGTATATACATGTTACTTGTCAAACCAAAAAGAAAGAAAAAAATGTATATACGTCTCATGTTCTTTTACAACCCAGCTAAAATCCTATTGATCTTATTACTGTAATACTTGGTGTTAAATACAGATGAAATTGAAAATATATCCTTTAGAACACATATAGAATAGGAATGGCAACGGGTCGGGTTCGGGCCGGGTTTCTTTATACCCGAACCCGACCCGCGGATTTATACATATTATCCGAACCCGACTTGTTTAATAAATGGGTTTTTTTATTTGCACCCAGACCCGCCTTGCCGAGTCCTGTGGGCCCCGCGGGCCCGTCCCATAATGCTTGGCCCAGAATCACAATTCCTTAGAATCACAAACACAGCCTCATTACAATTCACAAACCTAAACTCACAAACACAAAAATCCCAAAATCACAAACACAAATCATAGAAATCATTGAATATACATGTAATGAACCCAAAAATTAAATAAAAATAATTACAACATTTTCTTGGCTGTTTTCTTGCCATCCAACAAATCAATCCATACCCAAAATCCAACAAATCCCAGAAATTTTGTAAACCCAGAAGGAAAAGTAGCAAATCTAAAAAACCCACCAACAAAACACAAAAAAAAAAACCTAACAAATTGTCAGATCGGCGATTTCTGTTGGCGGAGCAGTGTGGGATCGGTGATAGTGAGAGTTTTGACTTGTCGGCGGCGAGGACTTGAGATGATTCGTCGGTGAAGAATGATTTTTCTTGGATCTTGTTTTTTGGGCTTGGTTGGGGCTGTGGTGGTGAGAAGAGAGGAGAGTGAGGCTTGGTTGTGGCTGTGGTGACTGGTGGTCAGAGGAGAGGAGAGTGAGTGAGAGTGAGAGTGGGAGAGGAGAGTGAGAGAGAGGGAGAGGAAAGTGGGCGGCTGGGCTGAAATGAAATGTTAGGGTTTATAAGTATAAATATATAGTAGGGTTTTTGGTAATTTTAGTATTAAGCGGGTTGGGTCCGGATCCGGGTTCGAACCAGGTTTTGCAAAAACCCGAACCCAACCCGGACCCATTTCGGGTTTTATTTTAAAAACCCAGACCCGACCCTATTGTTTATCAGATCGGGTAAAACCCGACCCATTAAGGTCGGGTCGGGTAACAATTGCCATCCCTAGTATAGAAGATAGGTGATTCTAATGGAATGTCAAAGCTAGGCATTTCTAGGGCTTAACTTCATCTAGCGTAAGCATTTGAATTTTGTGATTCCCCAAGAATACAAGAGGAATATCCTTAAGTCAACCATGTAAATTTCGGGTACGTTCTTTGGGTGATATTTGTCAACCATGTGTATAAACTGTTTGACCTTTTCCTACCTGCTAATTACTAAATCTAAGAGTATCCGCACCAATTCTTGTATAATAGAAAAAGAGATGAATTTTTCACATTTAAACCACAAAACTTTCCACATCAGTCCTTCTAAAACAATATATATTTACACATTAGCTACACTAACCGTGTATATATATACACGTTTACTGTAGCTATGTATACTATTATTTTATTATTTTCACAATTTCGCACCTTTTTTCTCTCTCTTCTTCGTGTGCAAAACAAACTCAGTCTCAGACTTCTCCTCTCTTCATCTTCTTTTTCCTCAGATACACACAAACACACCCACACAAACATACCTACACAAACACATCCACACAGACAAATCAACACAAGAATACGCAAATACACCGGACAAACCAATAGAGAGAAAGGGATCGGTGTTGGTGTTGGTCGCTTGTGGATCGATGGATCGGTGCTGGTGGCGAAGATCAAAGTTTGTGGGTCGATGGAAATGGGTCTGGATGCTTTTGGATCGGTACTTCTAGGTCGATCGTAATGGGTTTTGATGCTTGTGGATCGATGCTGGCAACGGAGATCGGTGCTTGTGGGTCGTCGGCGATTGGTGCTTGTGGTGGAGAGGTGATTTGATCGTGAGAGAAAAAGAAGAAAAAAAAGATGCTTGTGGAGGGGAGGTGATCTGACCATGACCGTGAAAGGAAGAAGAAGAAGAAGAAAAAGAAAAAGAGGGACAAGAGATTGATCTGAGAGATGAGATGAGGACAAATGAAAAAGATAAAGAGATAGGGACAAAAGAAAAGATAAAGAGATAGAGACAAAAGAAAAATATAAAATAATAATAAAAAACTAAAAAAATATTATTATTTAAATAGAATAGATTGTAAAATAGATAAACTGATGTGAGTGCTTTTGAAAAGTGATAGTGTAAAATAGAAAAAGTAAGTTCTTAGTGTAAAATAAGCGAAAAATTTAGTCGGACTGATAAAATTGCTCTTAATGTATAAAAGTTCCTTATGCTATTATGCCTCAACGGATCCTGCTGTGTGAGCAATGTGACAACGCTACTTCTCACAAAGTTGTGGTTACCCTCAATGGAATATGAAACCCTAAATTTTAAAGAGTTCTGTTTCTCTTCTTTTTATGTATGTAAGGAATAATATACTTATTTGTGTGTCCATGACTTAATGTGTTAGTAAATGACTAAATATAATGCCAATGCTTGTCACTTGGTTTTAGAAGGATAAAGCTTTGTGAAGATGGCATCTAAATGATTTTTGTGTTGTTGTTGCTGTGAAAGCATTTGAATGATGTTAAGTACCCATACTATTATGAGAAATTTAGATTCATTAGTTTGATCAACTGGCGTTAAAGGGAGTTTTAACCTATCACGGACGGTATAATAATAGATTGATTTTAGAATGATTAATGAAGCAATATGTGTTATTTCTTTAGTTAAGAACTCGGACTTGATGTTAAGAACTCAAGGAAGATAGCATCTGAGTGATGTTAAGAACCCAAGCTATTATGAGAAATTTATATTCATTAATTAGTTTGATCAATTAATGATAGTGTTCAAGGGAGTTCTTAATTATCTAGGACAATATCAATAGATTGATTTTAGAATAACTAATGAAGAAATATGTGTTGCCACAAAGGTAGGTATTCTAAACCACCCCCCCTCCCCCTCCCCCTCCCCCATCCCACCATTGGTGTGGATGGTGTATGAGCTCATTAGTATGAGTTTGTGATGCAAATTTGGAGGTCTAAATTTCAATCCACCACATCAACAATTCAAAAGGTTTTCGAGTTGTTTTAACGACGGGATGTAGAATAATTTGTCAAAGATTAGGGAACCACTTCAATATATATAGAATCAAGGGATATCAATATAAATAATGAAAGTTTCCTTGTAATGGCATCAGGTTGTTGGGGTGTTGTTACTTTGATTGAGTTTGGATTGCGTCTGTAGGCGTCTTTGTGTCTGGCGTTTAAATAGTGGGTCTCATGCATTGTTCACAGGACTCACGAGTACTTTTTTCAGCAAAAACAACTTTAAAACTGGGTCCCACAACACTATTCACACATTTAAAAATTATTTTACTACAGTATTTTCAGTTCTCTGTTTTCAGTTTTCAGTTTTTAGTAATAAGCGGTATCCAAATAGACCCTTTATTATCTCTAGTTAGTTCAAACTTCCTTTTTGGTGGGGTTTAGGCCTAAACGTAGAACATTGTAGGATTCAATGATTTTTTTTTTATTCAGAAGTTTTATTTTGCTAAAAAAATGGTCTTCTATAATGCCTGGAAGCCTGAAAAAAGCACACACGATACTCTCTTGATGAAACAAAAACTAAACTATTAACTTCTGGTAGTAAACCTCAAATCTACGAGAGTTTCCATGAATTCACAAGGAGATAAACTGGAATCCATCAAGAAAAAAAAAATGATAAAAAGTCTATATTTTTATTAATCTGAAAACTGAATTACCTTTAAGGGCTGCAATGCGTTTAAATAATAAAAAGAAAATCTAGGGTAGTTAAAAATCCTAAGGTGGCTACGAAAGCATATAAAACTCTTATTTGACTATAAAACATTAAAAACACCTAAAATAAAGAAATAAATCATCAAAACCTAAAATAACAAAAATTATATAAAAATACTAAAATTAAATAATTACAAAAATTAAATATTAGAATGTGCCATACATCATTCTAAATGATTGGTAGTAAAGGATATCAGTAAAGGCAAAGTGCTGATTAGTGGAATCTTTTGTTTACAAATGTGTAATTGACAAAAGAGACGAAAAGAATGAAGTGAAGAACAATACATCATTGAAGGAAACGGACAAATAATCTCGGTAAGCAGCAACGGAATATGAATTAGCGCATCATAGTTCGGAACTCATCAAAGCTCAGGACACCGTCTCCGTTGAGATCAAACCTTCCAATCATGGCTTGGCAATCCTCAGTAGACTTGGACTCACCGAGTCGACGCAGCATTCTTTTCAAGCTTGTGGGGGTGATGCAGCCTGACCCATCCATCTCATACATCCCAAAAGCCTCTTTGAGCTCCACATTCTTGTCTTCCTCTCCCCCTGCGTCCATTAGATTCTGGAATTCCTCGAAATCGATCTGCCCATCTCCATTCAAATCACATGTTTTCACTGCTGCTTCTGCCTCATCCATCGACATCTCGCTCCCAACAGTGACCACACAGCTTTGTAATTCAGAAGGAGATATTTTACCATCTCCATCCTCGTCAAAGTAATCAAACACCCTTTGAAGCTCGCTGCAGTTGTTTTTGCTTGCATTGGAACCAGTTTGTGAAAGTGAATTCATATCCGCCTTTCTGCTTGGAGATAATTTAAGACGTAATCTTCCCAAAGCTAATTTTTTCGGTGAACTTGAACTAGGCTTTTCTTCCAATATTGTAATTGGAGTTGTGGAAGAAGAAGCCGCATCGTGTGTGGTCTTCATGATAAAAACCTGGATTAATTGAAGGCAGTTGGGTATATAGTTGAACTTGAAACTAGTTTGAAAGAAATGTAATAACTAACAAGGTTGGCTCTTTATATAGAGAGATATATAACACATGCGGAAAAGGAGAATAAAGGTAACTGGTGATGGTACGGCCGGAACACGGTTTTGACGTGTCATATCACACGGAGTACGTATTTATGGTATGATGTTCTTTTATTTTTCTGGACCGCCAGTTGTTTTCTTGAAGATGAGATTACGACGACCATGACAATTGTTGATAAGATCAGATGTATAATACTCTAATATGAGTTGGATTCAGTGGCCGTAGCAAGTGAAGGGATGAGGATATATTTAGACTTTTGTCTATCGAGACACTTCTGGGACTTTCTTGTTTTTTTTTTAATCTCTGAATTGTTCTTTTCTTTGACTTTAGGGAAACCTTGACCACAAATGATCGTACATTTGTAATTGCAATTGTAAACTTGGAGGCACTCAGCAGTGTCGTACAATAACTAACTCATAGTACCTGTTGTCGCTCACCACCGTTGGATTCATTTACGACAATCAAATAGAGAAAAACAGGTATTTGCTTCTCTCTATCCTACCTTTCTAAGATATTTATTATTTTTTTAACAATTAACGGTCAAAACTGTCTAAAGAAAGCGTGTTTTCTAGCAACAAACGAAATAGATAGGGATTAGTATATCCTAAACTTTATTGTTTAACTGAGAATGGTTCTGGTGGTTTACCTGTTTGGATTTTTTTTTTCACCACTCATCATTTCTCATTTATATTTCGTTATTAATCACTCATTACTTAAAATATCCCAACACTCTACACGAGGTGTGTTTGGCACCATTACTCAACTTGTCATCACTCAATATTTTTCAACTATTTGTGGGTACCATACCCGTCATGGTGCAGCTTTTACTCTCTCTTTTTTCCTTCAACCCCTAGTACCCAAACTCACCGAACCCAGTGAAAAAAAAAAAAAAAAAAAAAAAAAAAAAAAAAAAAAAAACCTGAAGGTCCCGAACCCAGTGAAAGAAGAAGAAAAAAAAAAAAAACCAGAAACCTGAGGTCCTAAACCTAGTGAAAGAAGAAGAAAAAAAAAAAAAAAACCCCCAGAAAGCTGAAGGTCCCGAACCCAGTGAAAGAAGAAGAAAAAAAAAAAAAAAAACTTAATGAAGAAGACCAAGACCCAGCGTAAAAGGGAAAAGAAAAAGAAGAAGAAGAAGAAGAAGAAGAAGCCACCTAGTGTGAAAGGAAAAAGAAAAAAAAAAAAAAAAAAAAGATGAAGAAACCAAGCTCACCGAAACTAGTGAAGAAGAAAAGAAAAAAAAAAAAAAAAGTGAGTCAAAGGTTGCAGCTGATGGGTCCCTTGGTGTATGTTTAATTACGAAAATACTATTAAAAATAGAGTTATGGAAACTGAAAACATCTTTTAGATGTTCACAGTTCACAATAATGACTAATACCATGAAAAACAGCAAGTACATGCAGTAGGTACCAGCATATTTTTCAGACCATCTTTTGTCTTCTCTTTTTTTTCAATAATCATCACTTATTCACTTATTACATTTGTTCCTAAAATATCATATCGTGAAGGAAATTGGGCAAAATCTGTCAGAATTCAAGTGTGGCCTTGCTCATCTCTTTTGTAATATTACGATATCCATCAAGTAATTTCCTCTTCATGTTCATCATGGTTTTTTTTGACAGAATTTCATCTCTTATTTTAATGCAGCACACAAGTGCATCCCTTACTATCAATGAGAATTACGACTCTGATGTTCAGGATGCATGATATTGAGACATTCCTCAACAAGATAGATCCATAGGTTTTTTTTGCCTTCTTTAGCATGTCATCTAGTAGACTATGTCATCTTAACAAAGATCTTCAATGGTTTTTGGATATCTATTTTCAGGGAAGGTCTACTTCCTGGAAGCATACGATTGAAGGTAAGTATACTGTTTTTTTTTTCTTCAAACAGTTTGCATTATGAATAAAGGAAAAGTTAACCGATATCCTAAGTGTATTAGTTTAGGAACTATACTTTTTATATTTCTCATGAAAGTGGTATTAAAATTTTATTAAAATAGTCTATAAACTGTTGGGTCCTAAATAATATTAATTATCACCAAAATTACCAATTCCAATAACAATCACACATGAGAACACAAATATTTATATAGAAAATTTTATCTGCTTGAAGGAAAAAAAATCACGGGATAAACTCTGAATCAATTCACTATTATTAAATCAATTACAATAATTTTCAAGTTTATGCCTAACTTGAGAACCACCAAATACAATATAAATCCTCTTGTGTATGTCTCATGGCTAAAAAAAATCTTATTTTTTTCTTTGCTCTCATACACACTAATTATTTATTTCTATCTTTCTTCTCTTTTTCTTTCTCTTTTCCACATAACTCTCCTTGGCTATCTCTCTCTATGCAGCACCTCTTTCTTTGGCACTTTGCAACATCAAACAAAATTTTACAAATTCTCCTTGATTTGTGTGCTTTATAAAAAATGTTGTTGACAAAACCCAAACCTTGTTGTCTGTCTCCTTGTGTTACCTCCCAAGCGAAAACCCTTTTTTCTCTCTCTTGGTTTCATGTTCTATTTTCCTTCTTCCCTTAGGGAGAACCCTTGGGCCGAAGGCATCAAATTCTTTGTAGCATTTTCTATTTATAAAACTCTTTTTCTATTATCTCTAGAACAAGGAATACATTACTTTTTTAACAAATAATAAACTTTCATTTCCCACTAAGGAATGGTCTTTCATTCCACATCAAAGAAACCCAAATTAATTTTTCTTTCTTCAACAAAGAAACTCAATTGACTTTCCAAATCACAATTGGAATTTGAGGCAATTTTTCAACATTAACAAATGCCTTAAAAACATCCATTAACAAGATCATTGGAATAATTATATTACCATACAGTTTCACATACTCTGCCACAATTGTTTTATGTGGCTAACTGTAATTGGATGTTTATCATTATCATATAAATTCACAATTTTTTTTTCTATCACTCACAATTTACCACGTAGAATAGTTGTGGCAAAGTGTGTGAAAATACTTGACCTATTCTCATATTTGATAAAGCCAAGGGAAAAGAAGAAAAGTAAAGCAAAATATACTAATGTGTCATTGGTTGGAGAAGCAATTCCAATCCTCTTTTCTTTTGGCTGATGATAAAGATATTTAGATAATTGCGGCTAGCTGGGCACTATATATATATATATATATATATATATATATATATATATATAAAAGCAAGGGATGTCAATATAAATAATGAAAGTTTCTTTATAATGGCATCAGCCATCAGGTTGTTGGGATGTTGTTACTATATTATCTCTAGTTAGTTCAAACCTCCCTTTTTGGCGGGCCCAAACATAGAATGTTGTAAGATTCAACGATTTTTTTTTTCAGAAGTTTTATGTTGCTGAAAAAAGTTTTCCGAGTAATCGTTAATAAAGGATTTCAGTACAGGCAAAGGTCAAAAAATATAAGTTGATTGGTGGAATCTGAATTTCTTTACAAATATATATGTACTGACAAAAGATGAAAAGAATGAAGTGAAGAACAACGCATCATTGAAGGAAACGGACAAATAATCTCGATTAGCAGCAATGGAATATGAATTAGAGCATCATAGTTTGGAACTCATCAAAGCTCAGGACGCCATCTCCATTGAGATCAAACATTCGAATCATGGTTTCACAATCCTCAGTAGACTTGGACTCACCGAGTCGACTCAGCATCCTCTTCAAGCTTGTGGGGGTGATACAACCTGACCCCTCCATCTCATACTTTCCAAAAGCCTCTCTCAGCTCCTCATTCTTGTCCTCCTCTCCTCCTGCTTCCATTAGCTTCTGGAATTCCTCGAAATCCAGCTGCCCATCTCCATTCAAATCACATGTTTTCACGGCTGCTTCTGCCTCATCCATTGACAGCTCGCCGCCAACAGTCCTCACACAGCTTTGTAATTCAGAAGGAGATATTTTACCATCTCCATCCTCGTCAAAGTAATCAAACACCCTTTGAAGCTCGCTGCAGTTGTTTTTGCTTGCATTGGAAGCAGTTGGTGAAAGAGAACGCTTATCCTCCTTTCTCCTTGGAGACAATTTACTACGTAATCTTCCTAAAGCTGATTTTTTTGGTGAAGTTGAACTAGGCTTTTCTTCCAATACTGTAATTTGAGAAGAGGAAGAAGAAGAAGCTGCATCGTATGTGATCTTCATGATGAAACCCGGATTAATTGAAGGCAGTTTGCTAAATCAAAGAACTTTGAACTGGGTATATACTTTAACTTAGAAATTAGTTTGAATGAATGTAACAACCAACAAGGTTGGCTTTTTATATAGAGAGAGATATCAAGTTATATAGAAATAGAATGATGAGTTCGAAACTTCTGAACACAAGCGGAAAAGGAATCCCAAATGGGAAAGGAAAATAAAGGTAAGATGATATGGTGATTTAAGTGATGACGTTGTGGAACGTGACACGGACTCGTGGTGGAAAGATTTTATATATATTTTGAGAACAATATTTTTTCAATTGTGTTTTTTCCGTATAATGGTTTTGACTTTTGACTTTTGCAGACCGCCAATTGTTTTTTTATTTATCAGAGGGGGGTAACGATGACCATGACGATTGTTGATCAGATATATAATAGGACTTTAGTGGCAATTATTTTTGTCCATTTGTAGCGCTGGCTCTACGATTAAGTGACAGTAGCGCCCTAACTTACAAAGAAAACAAAAACTAACTTGCAAAAAAAAAATTATATACTAAATTAACCTATTGTAACTACTTAATAAAAATGTTAAATACTCTGATTTGAAAATTACAATAATTTGAATTCAACAAAAATAAGACTAATGTTAGGACAAATTTTAGTTACAAAATTGGTTATAGCCTAAGACTACAACCTTGTTCAATATCTTTTTATAAGAGGTGAATTTTGACAAATTCACCATTGGATTACATCTTCTTCTTATATCCTCCATACTTGCAAAATTTCTAGAAAATTAAAGATTAATAACTATATCACAAATATATTATTTAAATTGTAAGTTTTTGTAGTTTAAAATTATGCATAAAATTTATAGATCAAATAATAAATAATATCTAATTGACACAAAATTTGATATGTATATTAAAAACATGCAATTTAACGGTTAGATTTTTAAAATATGTAATAATGGTTATTTTATTGAATAAGGTTGTAGCCTTTGGCTACAACCAATTTTGTAGTAAACTTTGTCCTAATGTTATATACTTATATCCATAACATTTTAAGAATAATTTCACAAAAAATTCTATGTGGTAAGCTGTTAATGATTTTAATTTAGACCCAATATTGACATCAATTTTATACACACCAATAATAGCTTTTTGCATAAGATTTATTATAAAAATATTGTGAACATAGCATTACTCTAAAAATAATTCTGGCCTCCTAAACATAATCCTTAACCCCCCCCCCCCCTTTTTTCTTTAAAGCTTAATAACATCAGTAAAAATTAGCTTAAATATCAACAAAATAACCCCCAAAAAAAAAAATACTAGACCAAATAACAACAATAATAAGTGAACAAATTATTCAACAAAAAGCCTATTCTAAAATAAAAAGATAAAAATCTCTAATAATTTAAATTTGTAACTCGTTCACCCATTCAATAAAAATAATCTATAATTTTATTCTTCCTTAAAAAACGGTACCAATAAAAATATTGTGGTTGTGAGTTCTTTTTTTTTTTTTTTTTTTGATAAACTAGTTGTGAGTTCTTCTTGGTGTGATGGCAATTACGCTCTCATTGGTTTTGCGCGCAATTGCAACAATTTTACTCTCTTTAGCGACTTGGTTTTCAATTATAGCAAATAACTCCATTTTTTTCTTCTCTATTATTATTTTAGACCCTCACTCACTTTATCACTCTGATTTCAACATTCTCAGTTCCTACTTTATCTATTATTCATCTATTTTCTCTTTTTCTCTTTATTAATAGGAAAAAATTGTAATACTGTATATATTTGCGCGTTTTTTTGTGACGTTAATATATTCAAATGATCTCTTTATTAAATTTTTTATAATTTAAATTTCTTAATGATCACCCTAAAAAAATTCCTAAAGCCATCATTGTCCGTTTGAGAATAATTTATTTTTAGTAGCTTACTTGCAAATATTCTATCAAAAAATATAGTTTTTTATAACTTATTTAAAAAAAAAGTAATAAAAATTATATTTGTGGGGACCGGCCCAGAATAATAGGTTGCCTAGGCCCTGGGTCCGTCCGAGGAGACGTCGTGGCTCAGAATCCTTATTTAAGCCAACTGGGGCAAAGAGAACATGTCCGAGGAGTAATTCCTCCTCGGACATTCCAAAATCCGGGTCAAAGGTGCATCCTGGCTACTGTAGTCCTCCCTCCAAGTACGTAATAAGAAAGGAAACTCAAAATATCTCAGCAAAAACTGCCTCCACCACATTAAATGCACCACAACTACTCTCCTAGCCGCATTAATGAAGAGAAGACCCCTGAACAGTGCTACCTTGGCCACTGCAACTCACAAAGAACTGATAAGGGTGTCTGATGGGATAGGTGCTCAAGTAGAGGTTTGGATGATCAACAAGTGTAAAGCTCATATGATAGGAGAGGGCCTATATAATATGTAAAGGTCCCCCAAAAGAGAGGGGGGAAAAAAGAGAGAGAGACGGAGAAAGAGAGAGGAGAGAACACTGTAGAGAAATTTTATTTGCATGAATCTGTGCCCATTAATCAAGTTTGAGACCTGATCATTTGAGAAGGATCTCTCTTCATTGCTACCTCCTTTTGTTCTTGTTTCTGTACCCCCTGAGCCCATGCAATAAGTCGTTTAAGCTAACTGAAACCAAGTTCTTTAGTCCATACTCTACAAAAAATTTATTATGTGGGACCTTTTGGGCCAAGACCTGATCAACAAGGATCAGACCAACTAAAACCATGTCCCTACAATATTATTTAAAATTATAAATAAAATAAAATAAAACAAACAAACAAACAAAAAAAACTTTTTCAATAATTTCCAAACACAAACTATATTAGAGACTTTTTTGGGACACTTCGGGAATTTTAAAATTTTTCCCCTAATACCGTTCTTTCCTTTGACCGTAGGGAGACCTTAACTGCGATTGATTACACATTTGTAATAGTAATTGTAGACTTGGAGGCACTCTGCAGTGACGTAGAATAGCGGTAGGTAACACATGGTCTGGAATTATTTACGACAATCAAATAAAGAAGAAAAGAAAAAACCGGGTATTTAAATAACAGTTTTTATTTTTTTAGAAATATATGTAAGAAAAATATGTATTTGAACTCGCGTAACAAACAGCTTAAACTTTGCTTCTCTCTGCCTTTCCTTTGTAAGATTTTTAATATTTAACAATTGACGGTCAAAACTGTCTAAAGAAAGCGTGTTTTCTAGCAACAGAAGAAAAGAAAAAAGATTACTATATTTTAAACTTGTACGAAACATGGAAGCTTGGATACATCATGCAGGTAGCTAGGCCTAGCTAGGTGACTCGGGTCAGGCCTGAGACCCAACAAGAGAAAGCCCTCCCAAATCTGCGAGGTGAGAGCATCTGTAGCGATTTATCTAAATTTTTGTACCGTGTACAGTTATGTTTAACTTTTACTTATCTATTTTTCAAATATACTTTTCAAGGTGTTCTATATCATTTTCTTCATCCTATTTAAATATTATTCCTTTATTCATTCTTTATTTTTTTAATCATCATTTATTCTTCCTATATTCATTCTCAACAACTATATTTTTCAATAAGAAGTATTATATCTACAATATTTTTCGCAATACTTTCATAAGAATCACAACAAAATCTTATATGAAAAGTTGTTACTAGTTTTAATTTGAACCCACCACTGAAATTATTTTTTTACTCACCAATATTAGCTAATAACAATCTGTTACTTAATATTTATTGTAAAAATATTGTGGTAGCATTTCTTAATTGTCATTTCTTATTCTTTATATTATTTTTCCTTTCAATTTCATCCATTCGTACCTTTTTTTTGCTTTTTCTTTTTTTCTCTTGTTTTTTCTCCCCCACACATGTATACCCACTTTAGCTCCCTTCTTTTTCTTTTTCTACTTGATTCCGGTCTTTCCAGAGCACTCTCTCTCTCTCTCTCTCTCTCTCTCTCTCTCTCTCTCTCTCTCTCTCTCTCTCTCTCTCTCTCTCTCTCTCTACTTGATTCTAGAACATTCTCTAGGTCTCTATGTGATAAGAAACAAAGAAAGAACAAGCGAGAGATATCTTGCTTGCTCCACCGTTGATCGAAGGATACAGGCAGGCGCAGAATCTTGCTTGCTCCACCGTTGCTAGCTCTTTGTCTTTTTTTTTTCCTTTTATTGTTATGATTTGATTAATTTTAAGATTGTGTTTTTAAGTTTGTATTTTGATTATGCTTGAGTTTAGAGATGTTTAAGAGAAAGGATTGTTGTGTTTGTAGTCGTTGTGAGAGGAGAGAGAAAGAATTGTTTTTTATTGAGTTGTAAGATTTTTTTAAGTAGAAAAATTCATTTGGAGTTGCTACAGTGTTTTCTATATCTAGAGAAGCACTGTAGCAACTTCAAAAAAAATTTTGAAAAGTTTTGCATTTGGAGAATCTGTTGGAGCTGATTTTTGGGGTTTGTTCTCCAAAAAATAGATTTCACTAATCTATTGGAGATACTCTAAATTTACAAATTTAATTTTTTAGGTTGTGTAAATTGTTGTCACCAATCATAAGAAAAATATAATTCATATTCATTTGTTATCATTTTGAAGTACCACTAATTGCATTATTTTTTACATTATTTTGTAAGTTTTTTTAAGTAAAATTTGGACTAATTTTAGCATTTTTCACAAAAAAGAATTATAGATTAATAGAAATTCAACCCAATCACCATTAAGTAAATGAAAAATGCTAAAGTTACTACAAAATACTTAGAAACTGATGTAGCAATGATAGACCGAAAAATAATAAATGAATGTTTAAATCAATATTTTTTATTGACTACGCCTCAGTTTTGTAAGGTTTATCCCTAGCATGCTCAAATTGTATTGAGCTAGCCCTATGCCCAACCGGGCCAACCCAAACTACACGGGCATGCTCTAGTTCCAGGTCCAGAGCATGGGATAGATTAAGAATCGTTGTAGAAGACCAAAAGATCTAGCGCTAGCTAAGAATGTTTAACAATATTCAAATCAAGCAAGCACCCAATGTTCTACTGCAAGCAAGACCTCAACTTGGTAGTAAAGGTAATCAAGTAAGGCAAGCGAATTGGCAATAATTTTTCCAATCGTAGCAGGAAAACTGAGTTCCTCGTGCATTGCCTCTGTACCTAAAGGTAAGGTTTGGGAGGATCGGGCCGTGTCAGTGTGAGCACTACAACAACGCTATTCCTTGCAAAGTTGTGGTTAACCTCAAAAGAATAGACACTCTAAATTTCAGATATTTCTGTTTCTTTCCTTTTATGTATGTAAGCAATAATATACTTATTTATGTGTCCATAACATGTGTTAGTAGATGTCAGTGTTGTGTTTCCTTGTCACTTGGTCTCAAAAGGATATTGCTTTGTGAAGATGGTTTTTCTTTTTTTTGTGTGTTTTTGTGAAGGTATCTAAATAATGTTTAGAACTCATACTAATATGAAAATTTTAGATTCATTAAGCATTCACATCAGCCTCAATGAATTTTTAGCTAAATTTAGTCTAAAATTTTCACTTTTATTAATTTAGCTAATCTATTGTTTACAAATAGCTACATTAGTTTCAATGCTCTATCACAATTTCATTTAAAACTTATTTCATATCTTCTTAAATATTTGTTTTCACCTCATCCTTCTCCAATTTCACTTTTTTTTTTCTCAAATCACCACCTACAAACATCCATCAGTGTTGCCGACCCACCATCAAACTAGATAAAAATAAAACACAACCATATCAAAACTAAATCAACCCAACCAGATCCAACATCAAATTAATCACCAGTGCAACATCGTTGTTTTAAGCGTCGGTCTAGTCTCACACTGCTGCAAATCTATTAAATCGCAACATCATTGTTCTCACTGTCGGCTCAACCTCGCACCACTACTTGAGGATTCATTGTTCTCCCCATTGAAGATGACAAGATCCTTTAGACCAATTTGGTGGCAGAGAGAGAGAGAGAGAGAAGCTATGGTCTGTTGATGAGCAGTGAGAACATGAGAAAGAGTGTGCGCGCTAATTAAAAAATGATGCATTGAGTGAACAATGCTCTTCAATAAGTGTACTGAATCCCCTATCCATTGTTAATCACAAGAGATGTCAATATAAACACAACTCTTTTAGGATCACACACTTTCCTACCCATTTTGCCACAATTTTCACTTTTGCCAATTTAAGATTGGATTAGATCACTTACATATAAGGCCATCACTAGGACTTGGTGAAAAACAATCTAATTATCACTTAACACAAGCACAAGTTGTTGTAATATGTGCGGTAAAGTATATAAAATTTTATATAAATACTAAATACTGAAAGTTTGTTTCAGAACCTGATTAGCCATCAGGTAGTTGGAGTGTTATTACTTTGCTAACTAGTTATTTCAAACTTCCTTTTTGGCGGGCCTAAACATATATAGAATATTGTGGGATTGAACGAGTGAATATTGTATAATACATCAGTATAAACAAAGGTCGAAAAATATAAGCTGATTATTCTATAAGATTATGGAAATATTTTCCTTACAAATGTGTAACAAGCAAAAGAATGAAGTGTTAACAAAACAAAAACCAATCACCAAAGGAATCGTACAAATATTTACGGCGAACAGTAATGGATATGAATAAATCAACGCATCATAGATTGGAACTCATCAAAGCTTAGGACGCCGTCTCCATTGAGATCAAACATTCGAATCATAGCTTTACAATCCTCAATGGACTTGGACTCACCGAGTCGACTGAGCATCCTCTTCAAGCTTGTGGGAGTGATGCAACCCGACCCTTCCATCTCATACATGCCAAAAGCCTCTTTGAGCTCCTCATTCTTGTCTTCCTCTCCTCCTGATCCGTCCATTAGCTTCTGGAATTCCTCGAAGTCGAGCAGCCCATCTCCGTTCAAATCAGATGCTCTCACAGCTGCTTCTGCCTCATCCATTGACAGCTCGCCCCCCACAGTTCTCACGCAGCTCTGTAACTCAGAAGGAGATATTTTACCATTCCCATCCTCATCAAAGTAATCGAACACCTTTTGGAGCTCATTGCTGTAGTTTTTGCTTGATGAAAGAGAGAGCTTATTGGCCTTTCTTCTTGAAGACAATTTACAACTTAAACTTCTTAAAACTGATTTTTTTGGTGAAGTTGAAGTACGCTTTTCTTCCAATATTATAGCTGGAGAAGAGAAAGAAGAAGAAGACGACGAAGAAGCTGCATCGTGTGTGTGTGTGGTCTTCATGATGAAACCTGAGATTAATTGAAGGAAGTTTGCTAAATCAAAGAACTTTGAAATTTTGTGGATAAACCTGAACTTGAAATTAGTTTGAATGAATGGAACAAGTTTGGCTCTTCCTCTTTGCTATATATATAAGAGAGAAATTTGCTATAAATGATTATTTGAAAGCGAAACAGACGCGGAAAATGAATCCTAAAACGGAAAGGAGAAATAAAGCATGAAATAACTGATGATATTTTGGAGCACACGACAAGAAATTCGTGCAAACTTTTATAAGTTATGGTCTTTATGAGTTGGCTATAAGTTATGGTCTTTCAATAGGTATATATATTTATATACCGGATAAGTAACACGGGACACGGTGTTGAGCTATCATGAGATTGATATTAGCCGACTTACAAATTGTTTTAATGAGAACGGCTCTTCAATTGTTGAATGTTGATAAGACAAATGAGTTGGATTTAGCTTTACGGCAGCGCGTGAAGGAAGTTTCCTGCTGCCTGCGGAGGAAATTGACTATTGAAAGTTTGAGACTTTGTTTTTGTTTTTGTTTTTGTTTTTGGTATTCTATTCTTTCCTTTGTCCATAGGGAAAGCTTAGCCGCAATTAATTGTAGACTCGTGGGGGCGAGCAGTGTCGTTTAATCTTGTGGTAAGTAACTAAAGCTACAAGTCGGTCACCGAATTTTTTATGCAAAAAATCTAGTATCACACAAATGTATAATTTTTGCCGCAATTCTTTTTGTGGCTAACTGTGAAAGTTTGAGAAAAAAATGACGTGTCCATGGATAATGTGAAAGTAATATGCAATTAATTATAGTTGGCTTTATAAGAGAGTTGTGACAACAATTGTGAGTTTATTTTTGGTACTGAAAGAACCTTGTTCACAACAATGAATTTAAGGAAAAACAGATATTTGCTTCTCCCTCCTCTTTCGGTAGATACTTTTTATGTATTATTTAATGAATAACGGTCAGAACCGTCATGGAAGGCATGTTCTCTAGAGTCTGGAGTGAAAAAAATGTGAATATTCCATGAAAAATGTGGAGAAAGTGTGAAAGTGTGTATTGTGTGTGTGGGGTGAGAAATAATATTTTTTTAAAAATTTAATTATCGCTAGGAAAAAGAGAATACTCAACACTATCTTATCTTGTATTCATATTGAATTGGTCAATTCAATCATATTTTGAATTTAATTAAAAATTTAATATAATGCGCCTAAAAATTATATGCAAATATATTTAATTTGTTACTTTTTTTTAATTCACGTATATATACAATGGATAAGTGACACACATGATAAGCTCATACAAAGGTATTGACAGAAAACCATGTGAAAGCTGGGTAATTCTTACATGCTTTGGGAGCAATGCTCCCTCCTCTCACATGAGGGGTGGGCCCCATGGTGGGACCCACACGTGGGGCCCACCTCTCATGTGAGAGGAGGGAGCATTGCTCCCAGAGCACCTAAGTTTTTCCCGTGAAAGCTTCTGTAACTTTGTTTCCAATCTGACTGTAGCTTGACACTCTTGAACTGCTTAGGCTTGAGCTGTTGGCTGTTGCATCTTGGATTTTACAACACTTTGAGAACACTTGAATCAGCTAGAGTTTCTTTTGTACGTAGAACTGCAAAAATTGCAGCACATTCATTACTCATTAGCAACGTATCCAGTTCAAGTGGAACTGTAGAAAGACAAGGAATGTTGGTTTGGCCACAATCAGTTTTTTCTTCTACCATTCTGCAAGTATTTGAATAAAATGACTTGGTTTTCTACGTTGAATATTAACCCACAAAATATGATAATGTGTTTCAAACTTTAGGGTGGATTGACGGGTTCCTGCCCTAATAAATAAGGCAGCCAGGCCCATTTCTAACTTATCCAATGTAAAATAGGTCCGGTCCGGTTAGATTGGGCTAAATCATCCAAACCGAGTCCGATTATAATTATCTTTGGGCTAGAAGTGTAAATATGAAATACAAAATTGTGAAACACGGAATGAATTTTTCTGGATGATATGTTTGAGAACAGCTTATTTAGTTGAAACTAAAAACGTTTCGTCGAAAGTATTATAGATAAAGTTAAAAGGTAACTGAAATAGTATAATAGGACCCATGAATAGTACAAAAAAGTGCAATGAAACCCATGAATAGTAACAAAAATAAACTAAATAGTAAAAAAAAACTGGTTTTTTAAGCCAATACCAAACACAACTGTCATATGGGTCATGTTTTATTTTTATTTTTAAGAAAGTTGAATATTTGTTGGCTAGGAAAGATAATTAGATAGCATGTGAGAACCATTGTAACAGGTCGAGAGAAAGATCTAGGTTGAGCTATACAATTCAAGATGGATCCACGAGCCACGATTATAACTATAGTTAGACGTGTAATAAGTTTTCTCAACCATAGCTGGATTGTGGCTGGATTTTTCTACAGATTCTAGACATGGGCTCATCATGTCCGAATGGTTGCAGCTTGCTAGGAAATAAAATATGAGAGTTATGTATACTTTTGATCCTTAACCTTCAAGCTTGAGGTTGTTTTTATTTTCAAAAATTTTTATTTTGACTCTTCATATTTGATACTATTTTACATTAATCTTGCCATTCATTTTCTCTAGTAATTTGATTGTCCATAATATATATATTTTTTCCTACAACAATGAAATTCCTACATTTTACAACATTTCAAAGTTAGGATTTCATAAAATAGTTAAACATGATGGGCACTTAACGATCATATTACCAACGAAAATGGATGACATGGTCAATATGAAAACAAAATGAAAATGAAGGATCAAATTGAAAATTTTAAAATATAAATGGCCAAAATGAAAAATAATCTCAAACTTTAAAGGTCATAGTGTACTTTAGTATGAAAAAAAAAAATGAAAAAAAAAAAAGATGACATTATTTTTGATAATTCGTGGTTACAACAATGTGGAAGTGGGGAGAAAGATGACATTGTGAGAACACATATACAAAAAAATATTTAGGACTTAGAGTATGTCCAACAACCTCTTTTATATTTCACTTTCTCCATTTTTTACAAATCTAAACTCAAAATGCTCTAACAAATCCTTGACTTAATTTGCTCTAACAAACCCTCTTAAGTCAAGGATTTTATAACTTAATTTGCACCTCCTTATATACAAAAGTGCTTGGGATCTAGGGAAAAATGGTTCAAGTCGCGAGATTAACAGAACAAACTATAACTATCTAAAAAATAAAAATAAATCTTAAATCTTAATTATTTGCTCTTTCACATTTATTACGGTGGCTTTCCGCACCTAGTGAGCCATTGTAACTCTCTAAACCAATCACTTATTTTTTTAACAAAAGGTGATGGGTTTTAGTTCACAATCTGAAAAGAAATATAAAAAATGAATTTTGAATGGATATTTAAATGGAATAGAGAAAACATAAAGAGTATCTTGAAAATGATTTAAACTAGGTAGGTAAAATAGAAATGTAGATTTTTAAAAAAAAATTAGGTCAAATTTGGGTGAGAATTTGAAAATACTGTTAGAAACCATCTTAGGATAGATGACAAATCTCCATTTGTATTTTTAGTGGATCATTTTAGGTTTAAGGTCACGGCCCAGTAATTTTGTGTCTGTTTAGAAATATTTTATCTAGCTTTTTGCTAAAGTATACATGCGCTTTAAAAAATTGAATGAAATTTTTAAAAACTGTACATAAAAGTTAAAAGTTAAATTTATAAGCTTAATATAAACAAAGACTTTGAATTATTTTTTTTTTAAATGGGTTGAAATGAGCATATTTTGTATCAACCTAACACAACCAATTTTATTCTATTTTTGAATAATTTAATAAGTGTTCACAAAATTAAGTATATTACGATTATTACCCAAAAAATAAATAAATAAATAAAAGTATGGATCTTGACGGCCGGATTTTTTTTTCAAAATAACATCATTTTTTAAACTAACATCATTTTTCAAACATATTCGTTAGTTAGCATTGTTTTTAAACTATTTAGAAAACTAACATCTCTAGTTTGTTAGACTCAATTTTGGAATGCTAAATCGAGTACATTGAACTCGATTTCAACATCGTGCTTCAGCTGATGTGGAAATTTGTCCACGTAGGCATGAAAATCGAGCCTTACAGAATCGATTCTTTTAAATTGAAATCGAGTCTGTAAGGCTCGATTTCGGTACCCAATAATTCTTACCACCTGATACTCTACAACAAAGCACCAAAGAAGTAATAACGAAACAACCCAATCGGCGAAAGCTTCAGGTGATGGCAGCGAAGGTTTCAAGCAAGGGAAATTGGATCGGACTTAATGTGGGTGTGGTTTCTCGCCGCCGCTTAGGTGATGTTGCTGCTGCTCCAGTGGAGGAGAAGAACACGTTGGAGTCTAGAGAAGATCTTGCTAAAGGAGAAGCAACCTAGGTAGCGATTCTGACTAAACCTAGGCGACGAAAGCTTTAGGCAATGGCGGCGAGAAGATCTTGCTAGAGGATAAGATCCAATCCAATCAGGTATTTGTTTTGGGTTTTGTACTTGGTTTTGATCATGAGTTTTTGGGGCTTGGAAGAACAAGAAAGTTCGTCTCTAGTTCTTGAAGCAAAAGGAAGCAAAACTAAATTGAGTCCTACGGACTCGATTTCTATATGACAGAACTCGAGTCCATTTGACTCGAGTTTGGTGCCTATGTGAACCAAGTATCCACCTTAGTTGCTGCACGATGGGAAAATCAAGTAAGTTATACTCGATTTATAACTCCAAAATTGAGTCTTTTGGTCTCGAATTGTTAGATACCCAAATAGCTTCAAAACTTTGTTAACTAACAAATTAGTTTGGCTTTTAGTGTTATTTAAAAAAAAAAAAATCTTTGACGGCCCAAAGATCAACCTAACCAATCACTACACCTCACATGTTCATTTCCATAAGCTGCATTGGCGGTGTATGGGAACCCTACTCTCTTGAAGAAAAAAAAAATCAATCGAAAGGATCCGTTTGTAAGGCAAGCCTGCTCTCCCCTGCTTCCCAACCCCACCCTCAGACAAAAGTATCAAGTTCTCTCTCTCTCTCTCTCTCTCTCTCTCTCTGTAATTTCTCAATCTTGCAAAAATGGCTGCGTTAAGTTCCGTGGTTGGAAGCAGCAGCGTCCCTCAAATCCAATCTTTAAAACAGAGAGACACTCATCCCAGAAGACGCCTTAATTCGCTCCTCTCTCTGCCTCCTCGTTCTCACCCTTTGACCCGACTCCATCTCAACCATCTTTCCACCAGAACCAGGTTTTTATTTATTTATTTGTTTTTCCGGCTTTGTTAATTAGGTTATTGTTAATTCTCAATTACACAAACTTGTTTTCATAGCCACGGAATTGACATGAATATCATACTAGCATATGTTTGTTTGTGCTTCTTGTCCCTATGTTCTTCAAAACCAAAAAAAGAAAAAGAAAAAGTGAAATTAATCAGTCTGCGTGCTTGGTAGTGTTGCGTCTTTCATTATTTAATGCTTTATATCCGTGTCCACAAAAAACGGGGAGTAATTACTCTCACTAACTAGTACTAATAATGACCAATTCAGCCGAGAGCTATATAGCTCAACTGGATAGCACTTTCTAGTTTTCAATGAAGACATCCGGGTTCAAATCCCCCATCCCCAACCATCGAATTATCCAAAAAAATCAATTCCGAGAACAAAATAATTAGTGGAATAACAAATGCCTTGGCATGTTTTTTTAATTAATTTTTTATAGTTTGATAGTTACAATGGGGGTTTGAACTCTAGATGTCTCTGTCGTAAACATTAGAAGGTGCTAGTTGAGCTATAAAGCTTTTGGCGTGTTTTTATTGAATGTTCTATTTTCATGTAACAATCACATACATTTCTTAAGCTTTAGGACATGTTTCTTTAAGCAATTCTTTTCTCAAAAAAACCAGTTAAAAAATTAAATAAATAAAAAATTGTTCTTGCCAATTTTTGTTGTACCAATGAGCTCTGGCTCAAATGGCACTTCCGAGGGTGAGGCCTTAGTTTAAAACCTGTTTAAAAAAATTGCCTTTAGTATGCCATATACTTGACATTTTCAGTATGACTACTTTATTGCTACTTATAGTAATGGGTAGAAATAATAATCCTTTTTAAATTGTTTTTCCGTGTTATTGCGGATGACAGGTACCCACTTGAACTTGGTCATGGCAGATTAGCGAATCACAAAAAAAAGAATAATGCTTGGAAACATCATTCTTCCATGCTTGGTGAACCTGTGACTGAAGCACCTTTTTTAGGACAGACCGCCTGCTTTAGTTGCTCCCTCAACCGCAGAATAACTCGTCCCACTTTCAAAAGATCTATACCACGGGCCTTTCATGACAAATCTACTTTTCATCTCTCCAAGCATGGTCTTGGCAATACTTCTGTAAGTATACCAGATCAAATTCCTTCTGTTAGATTACATCGAATTTGCTCTTCTCGACTGATTTTTATGTGTGTCTATGTGCATGCAATCAAGTGTTTTTTTTTCTCTCTCCTCTCCTTCCCCCCCCCCCCCCCCCTTCTCCCCAAATCTTGGAGGTGTCTATGAACTTCCATATGTAATTGAGCGGTTGCTTCTAATTTTTATAATGTTGCATCACATAATATGAAGAGGAAATAATTATTTTATTAGCATGGATTTTATGGAACAGATATTGGGTTACCATTTTGATAGTTTATTGATGACCGAATATGTGTTTCTCTCAAACCTTTTGAACAATCACTTAAAAAGATATATATATATATATTTTTTTTTTGGTGGGTTCTTCTAATCTGAACCCAATGAAGGTAGGACCTTTTTGTTGACTAGGATTGCACCTGAGTTGTTTCAGTCAATGAATTATTGAAATCAATTTCATTACCTTTAAAAAAATTATAAAAAGTTACTTCTAGTAAAAAAAGTTACTTGAAGTGATTTGTTTCTAACTTCCTAGTTCAGGTCAGAAAGTTGCACAGTCATCTCATTTTTTTGCCCAGCTTGTTATCTGAATTGTATGGCATATGCTTTTACTCAGTCTTAGGCTGATTATTACTGTTATATTTGTTGTTTGTTGTTATCAAGCAACTAATTAAGAGCTATCTTAAGCCTGAAACAGCATTTTTCGGCTCACTGTGATATCTGTATGAATTGCAAAACAATGTTTGGCTTTTATCTTCTTCTTTTTTTTTGGGGGGGGGGGGGGGGGGGGGGGTGGGGTAGAAACAGTTTAGTCAGATGCTGATTCTAGAAACAGCTCACTGTGATATCTGTACTGTTTCATGTTTAGTCAGATACTGATTCTTTTTTCTGTTGTATATTAAGATGGCTTTTATGAGGTAAGGTCTGGTTCAAATGGTACCTCCTCTATAACAGAGCGGAGGGTGAGGTTGTGGTTATGATCCACTTGATATGTGTGTAATTCACTAATTGAAATAGAAGAGAAGGCATGTATGAGATGATTTGTTTTAATTTAATGCACTCCAATTGCCCTTCTCGTTATTCCCAAGACAATATTTGTCAACTTTTTTGTACTCTTTATATTCTTCAGGTGAAGTTTGATCATATTCCGCGAGCAACTGTTGGTCCAGATGAGCCACATGCAGCAAATACAGCCTGGCCAGATGGTGTTCTTGAAAAACAAGATTTAGATATATCTTATCCTGAGAGAGAACAACTAAATTTGGATGGGTTCTTAAGTTCTGAACTCCCATCTCACCCAAAGTTGTATCGAGGACAACTGAAAAATGGATTGCGATATCTTATTTTACCAAATAAAGTACCTCCAAATAGGTATGGTTCATCCACAACTGTCCATTTGGTACCTTTTTATTTTATTTTATTTATTTTATAGCTTTTTAAGAATGAAGTGTTCTAATAAGTTGTACTTGGGGGGGGGGGGGGGGGGGTTGAAAAGTTTTACTTTGAAAAAGTGTGGTTTTAAAAAGGCGTACTGAATGGTTTATACATGGATTATGCATGATAATGACAAGCCACAAGTTTAATGTGCAGCTAATTAAAACATGTATCACTTACAAAACATGGAAGTATTGCTCATAGATTTGTAAAATTTTATGCAAATTTCATTGAAATTTAATGTTTCATATCTCTTCGCACAGATATCATACATTGCACTGCAATTTTATTGCTAGACTCATTGTCAATGCAAGGTTATAGGTTAATTCCAAAAAATGTCCATCACTCCCAACATTTTGTTTTTTATTTGGTAATCTTCCTTTTAAATAATTGGTTTACTCCAAGGGGTTGCTTCTCTTTTTGTGCTTTTAAATGCATTTATTTACTCATAAAAAAATTGTTTACTCCAGGTATGCTTGTCTAAAGTGAGTGCTAATTGAGGATTGATCTCCAACCTAAATTTAGGGGTTGGTATTATTTAATGTTGAAATGTGTATGGATTAGTTTTTTTTTTTTTTTCCTGTTAGCTTATTATAGATTAAATGTAGCTTTTAATACTCCCTCTTTCTAGGTATAGCTGTACTTTTACCAACTTTTCAGCAAATAAGCTTTTTAACAAAAAGTTAACCCTAATGCACACTTAATTTTTTTTATAGATGATGTTGATTGGAACTAATCCTAATGTTCAAGTTTTGTCATTTTTCTGTTTGTGATTCCATATGTGATTAGCACTTGGTTTTATATTTAATGTAGAGTTATAGATGAAATGTTTCAGGTACTATGGCGGTATGGCGACTAACCTCCTTTGCCAATTTACCATTGATGTAGCACAAATATAAAATGATGATGGAAGACAAAGAATCTAGTTCAATATGATTTTTTATGTTCAGTGAACTATAACTAGTACCTAATAGTTGTATTTGTTGAACTAGTGTTGATTTGATTAAACTAGCCTCTAGCAAGTTTTGTTCTCTAAACTTGGATTGTTGAAATATTTCTCTATTTCATTGAAAAAGTTGTGACTGGGCATGGCTCCTCATTCACCCTTCTCCAACCTAAATTTAGGGGTTGGTATTATTTAATGTTGAAATGCATTTGGATTAGGTTTTTTTTTTTTTTTTTTTTCTTCTGTTAGCTTATTAGATTAAATGTAGCTTTTTAATACTCCCTCTTTCTAGGTATAGCTGTACTTTTACCAACTTTTCAGCAAATAAGCTTTTTAACAAAAAGTTAACCCTAATGCACACTTAATTTTTTATAGATTATGTTCCTTTACTTATCAAAAAAAAATTTTTTATAGATTATGTTGATTGGAACTAATCCTAATGTTCAAGTTTTGTCATTTTTCCGTTTGTGATTCCATATGTGATTAGCACTTGGTTTTATATTTAATGTAGAGTTATAGATGAAATGTTTCAAGTACTATGGCGGTATGGCGACTAACCTCCTTTGCCAATTCACCATTGATGTAGCACAAATATAAAATGATGATGGAAGACAAAGAATCTAGTTCAATATGATTTTTCATGTTCAGTGAACTATAACTAGTACCTAATAGTTGTGTTTGTTGAACTAGCGTTGATTTTATTAAACTAGCCTCTAGCAAGTTTTGTTCTCTAAACTTGGATTGTTGAAATATTTCTCTATTTCATTGAAAAAGTTGTGACTGGGCATGGCTCCTCATTCACCTTCTCCAACTGTTCTTTGTGATTGTTGTTCTATCACCTTTCTTCTTCATCATCAACAATGTTAGGCATACACCTGAAGCAAAACTTTCATTTATTTTATCTTTTTTGTTATAAATAAATAAAAAATGACAATTAGTAGATATATAGTGGGGCTAGCCTACCTACTGCAAAACCCTCCCCTCCCACAGGTTGAAAACTTGACATGTCCCTTATGACTTGAAAGTAAAGAAATTTTAAAGAATTAATGGTAGATGTTACAGAAATATGTGATATGTCAGAGGATTAAACATTAAGTGTTCTGGACAAAAGTACTGAATATGCATGTGATAATCTATCATATTTAAACAACTAATATAATGCCTTTAGCTTTAATAGTATGATAAGTTTTGGTTAAAAAAAGAAAATTGTAGAAGCTTGATAATAGGCATAACTTAGAATGTTTTTTTTCGAAGTGCAATGATTAATGAATAAGTTTGCCTCTTCATGTATCAGAAGGGCATAATGGAAAGAATTGCCTATTTATTTTCTTTGTATTGATTGTCACTTTTACTAAAAAAATACTATGCAGTTGAGATGATCTCTGCCCTCCTCTTGCTTGCTCTTATGTAAAAATGATTTGCCTCTTTGTTTTTAGGTTTGAAGCGCATATGGAAGTTCATGCTGGATCAATTGATGAGGAGGATGATGAGCAAGGAATTGCCCATATGATTGAACATGTTGCTTTCCTTGGAAGTAAGAAGCGTGAGAAACTTCTTGGAACAGGAGCCCGATCTAATGCTTATACTGATTTCCACCATACAGTGTTCCACATCCATTCTCCAACTAGCACAAAGGTTTTTTTTTTTCTTTCTTCCTATAGCCCTATTGAATTAATTGATTGTAATTTCTGAAAGGATGCCCTATAATCATCTTGTGTAGTGATTCTTCTATTCTTTAATAAATTTTTTATTAATTATAGAAAAGGTTTCTTCTTTTAGTTTTTTAATTAATATTTTCTACTAGGTATAGACCTTTTTATTTTTATTTTTATGATTACAAGGTTTATACATTGGATACTGATTTAATTGGGCTGTTTGATTTGTTCTCTTACCAACTAAAGTTATGCTCCATTGGTAGGTGTTCCTTTTTTCTTGATGCACATGCACATGTATTGCATTTTCTTTTATACAGAATTTATTAAACTTAGTAGTCGTTAAAATTATACTTATTGTAAAGGAACACAAATCTGTGAAGTCAAGTTAGTGACATGCAGAATTTTGTGTTTACTTATGAAGGATAAATAATTCGTATCTCATTTTGTTTTCTTTAAATAAAGAATACGAGTTACAATCAATGTCTCATTCATTTACTGACTGTAGTTGGGTGGTGCTTGCAGGACTCTGATGGAGATCTGCTTCCATCTGTGCTGGATGCTCTGAACGAGGTAAGATTTAATTGGATTCTGCCATAAGCTTTTTGTGTGTGCCTTGTTGTAGAAAGATAATTCATTAGTAAGCTGAGTGTTTGCTACTTAGTGCTTATGTCATATTAGCATGGAAATCATCTTTTAATTTCTTTCAATTTGTTCCCTTTTTTCAAAAAAGCTTTCTTAGCTGAAGTACAGCGTCTTATGTAGTGAGTTTTGTAATGCTCTGCCTGACGAAATCTATTTCATTCATGCATAAAGATAGCGTTCCACCCAAAATTTCTTTCTTCTAGAGTTGAAAAGGAACGTCGTGCTATACTTTCGGAACTCCAGATGATGAATACAATAGAGTATCGTGTTGATTGTCAGGTATGGACTAAAGATATTTTTGTGTTTTAGCTGGTTGATATTTGCACATTGGTGGCCAAATGTCATACTTTTCTTGCCTTCTTTTGAACTCAGTTGTTACAACACCTGCATTCTGAAAATAAGTTGAGCAAAAGGTTCCCAATCGGATTAGAAGAGCAGATTAAGAAATGGGATGCAGATAAAATAAGAAAATTTCATGAGCGTTGGTACTTCCCTGCAAATGCAACCTTATACATAGTGGGGGATATTGATAACATCTCAAAGACAGTTGACCAGATTGAAGTATGTCGTAAATCTTGTTATTTATCATTTGTAACATCGGAGTTCAGATGAGAAATATTTTAACTTTTGAATTTGACAATAGTTAGTTTTTTCCATGCAGGCTATCTTTGGGCAGACTGGCCTAGAAAATGAGCCAGTTTCTGCACCTGGTCCTAGTGCATTTGGTGCCATGGCTAGTTTTCTTGTTCCTAAGCTCTCAGCTGGGCTTGCTGGAAGTTTATCTAATGAAAAATCATCTAGTTCTTTAGATCAATCTAAAATTTTAAAGAAAGAGAGGCATGCAGTTCGTCCTCCAGTGAAGCATAATTGGTCTCTCCCTGGAAGCAGCATCAATGTGAAGCTTCCACAGATATTCCAGCACGAGCTGCTACAAAACTTCTCAATCAATTTCTTCTGCAAGGTATGGTGATTTTTTTAATAAATAAATTTACTTGTCATGTTTCATTAATATAGGGCTTCATGTGAAGATGTCTTTGTTTTGTTGGTAAATACTGTGGTTTGGTCACTAGTTTGTGCCTTTATGACTTTCTACTTAAAGAATAATTTTATTTAAAGGGTAAACTTGAAGAGATAATAAAGGGAATATAGAGAAAACTTTGGAGGGATGCTCTACTGAGAAGATTGCTTCATATTAAATGCTAAAGGAGAATAAATGGAAAATCGGTTCCTTGTTTTCTTTACAAATAGGAGACAAGTGAAAGAAACAGTACCCTATATTTGCCTACAATGGGCTAACAAAAGGATTGGCCCTAGAAGAATTTCCCCCCTTTTTGATAAGTACAGAATATGTTTAAGAGCCCAAACAAGGGTCTCACCTATTGCATGGGGAGTGTATAAGAGCAACACCAAAAAATACAACTCAAGCTAATATCAAAGTTTAAAATTTGGTTAACTTGGTCACTTATCAAAAAACAATTTGGTTAACTTGGTGGTCTTCAGTTTTTTATGATTCATATTTAATGTTTGTAGCCTTCAACGAGTGTATATGATTACCATTTTTCTGTCTTTTTTATTTTTTATTTTTAATATGGATATCTTTTTTTGGTTGGGGGGGATTTAATTTTGTGCAGATTCCAGTGAACAAGGTTCAAACATACAGTGATTTGCGAAATGTTTTGATGAAGAGAATATTTCTATCTGCCTTACATTTCCGAATCAATACAAGATATAAGGTGGGTTGCAATTATTATTGTGCTATTTCCTACCACTATTATAAATTAGTTGATTGCAATTCAGGTAATTATTGTTTTATATGAGTTTTTTCCCCCCTCTGAAAATTGTTCTGTCCGAGTTGATTGCAACTGACTACTCTTATAATCAAAGTATGATTTTCATCATGTTCCTTTCCTTTTTTTGTTTGAGTGGGTTTTGTTTCATATGCAAGTGAAGATTGTTCCTTAAGCTATGTGTAAATGATAAAAGTATATAAAGGTCGTACCTAGTGCACAAAGCTTCTACTTTTGCAAGGTCTAAAAAAATGATGAAAGTATCTAGTACTACTAAAAATGGACAAACAGGGGGTGGGTCCAAATGGACCTACCTTGGTGAGGTTCCACATCATAAAATATAAAAAAGGGACAAACAATGGAATTTTACTTATTGATAGTAAATGGTTCAATTTCAATTCCTTACCTGTGTTAACTATTTGCATATTAAAAGAGAAAAAAAGATATAACCAGGTAATGAAATTGCAATAACACGTTTGAAAGATATAACCAGTTAATGAAATTGCAATAATTCATTTGAAACTTTCAATCAGGTTGATAATGGGTACGATAGAGGCTGCTTAAATCATTTTGTCTGTGTGCTGAAACCTTGTTTGGTGCTTGGAAAAACCCTTTTTTTCTGTCCAAAATTGTAGCTAACCTACATAAATTTTCAGAGTTCAAATCCGCCCTTCACTTCAATTGAATTGGATCATAGTGATTCTGGAAGGGAAGGATGCACTGTCACTACTCTTACAGTAAGTGCCGAACCGAAGAATTGGCAGAGTGCAATTAAGGTGGCTGTCCAAGAGGTTTGTACTCTACCATTCCATAAATACAATCTTCATGCATTGATTTTCGTGTAGTAGCTATGTTATGTTCTTTAGTATCTTTTTTGGTTGTCATCATTGAACCTGATAATGGACTGGCACTCAGCTGGACATGCTTGGGCGGTTATTTGAGGCCCATGGGGCCAGGATGGTACAAAATTCAAGGCCCAATTATTTTTGACGGTGGGAATGGGCTTAATTGGAAATTTCATAATAGAGCAGCCTGTCTTGGGCTGCAAATTTGTGTGTGTCTTTTTTTTTTTTAATTTATTATTTAAAATGATTTGACCAAGTAATATATAACACGTGTACCCCTAAACCCAATCCTCTATCCTTTGGGCATGGCTGATGCCATAAATATATTAGCTGGGCAGGCTTGGGCAGATTTTTGAGGCCTCATTGGCCTGGCTGGCACAAAAGTCAAGACCCAACTACTGTTCAGGGTGGGACTTGGCTTAATTGGAAATTTCTTTGCAGAGCAGCCTGTCCTGTAGTGCAAAATTGTGTGTGTGTGTTTTTATTTAAGATGATTTGACTAAGATATAACACTTCTAACCCCTAGAACTAGTCCTCAATCCTTTGGCCATGACTGATGCCAAAGAATACTGTCATAAGATTGAGATCAACAGACTCCAATAACTTCAAGGTCCAGAACCATTCAAACATGAATTCTGATAAGTTCCTTGTGAGAATGTGCAGTGGAGCTTGTGCTTTGTGCCAGTCTCAAATTACTTAGAACTGTTGATCTCAGATCCAAGAGGAGGTTCAATGTGTTTTCTGGATTTTTTTTTTTTTTAAAGGAAGAAAAAGAAAAAAGTTTGTTCTTTAAGCCAACGTAAGCGGGCCTCGCTATCATTTTTTCTTACGGGGCTGAGCACAGGCTCAAACTAGGCCAGTTAGGGCAGTGATCTGCACGTTGAATTTAATGACAGGCCTAAAGCCTGGCCCTAATCCTGCTCCTACCAATGATAAGGTCTTTTTATCACGTTTCAGGGATTGGATTTATTTATTTATTCCCTTTATTTGCTAAATATTAAAATATGATGCAGCAACGACCACTATGAGATTTATATTTTATTGTAGTGGCCAATGCATTCCATTTCTATTTGAAAGAAATTTTGTGGCTGTCTTGATGCCATTGAAGTACTAGGATGATTGCCTTAATTTTCTGCATAATTCTTTTCTTCTAGTATCTAATAAGTTTTGTGTGATGCAGGTTCGAAGGCTGAAAGAGTTTGGTGTCACCAAGGGTGAATTGACACGCTATATGGATGCACTGTTAAAAGATAGTGAACACCTAGCAGCTATGATAGATAATGTGTCATCCGTAGATAATTTGGATTTTATTATGGAGAGTGATGCACTGGGCCATACAGTGATGGATCAGATACAAGGACATGAGAGCTTGGTAGCTGTTGCTGGAACAGTTACACTTGAAGAGGTAATTTCGTTTATGATGATCCTACTTGTTATCATCTACTGCATTGATAAATCAAGTTTTGTTCTTCTTCCTTTCTTTCCATATTAGGTCTGCAAAAATCTAAGTTCCGCTTTTGTTTCATCAACTTTTTTACTAAATATGCAATGACATTATGAAGCATCACCTTATACTAATTACTTCTTTGCATTTGTAACTTTGTATTACGATTCTTTTGATAATTTATATTGGTATCATAATATGTAATATATTACAGACAGAAATGTGGTTTCCAAATAGTCTTTTCGTTTGTTCCTGTTAATATTTATTAGTTAGTCGAGGTTTGAATTCCCATATTTTTGTGTTATATTTTTTAAAATTGTTTTCCTAATCCTAATGCCTTTCTGCGTCCAAGTTGAAAGAAAGTATAAGGTTCATTGTAAGTTTTGGTTACCTCAGTCCTATACTAAGCTCCTTTTATCGTCTTGGACTTGTAGTTGATCAACACGTATCTTTGTTTGGTAATTATCAACAAATTTTGTAACTTAAACTTGTATGATTGTACTAGCCAAAAAAAAAAAAAAAAAAAACTCTTATGATTGTGGCAATGTTTACAATTTTCAAATTTACCTGGTACCAAATGCCTTGATTTCCAAGAAAAATATATGATGGGAGAATAAATTATTGGCAAGCTTAATGTTAGGGGACATGTTTTCAAGTTAGTTTTGTTGCATGTGGGCTGGTTTACTCTTGAAATGTTTCAGTTTGCCTTCGGAGCTATAATCTGATCACTTTTATTTCTTCTGTTTTTTATCTGCATTGCTGTCTTGCATTTTATGTTATCAATTTCTAAATAAATTTTGTGGTGCAGGTAAATTCTGTTGGTGCTAAGGTGTTGGAGTATATTGCTGATTTTGGAAAAGCCACTGCACCCCTTCCTGCAGCGATTGTAGCATGTGTTCCCAAGAAAGTGCATGTTGAAGGAATGGGTGAAACCGAGTTCAAGATATCCCCAAATGAGATTACAGATGCTATGAAAGCTGGATTAGAGGAACCCATTGAGGCTGAGCCTGAGGTTTTCTTTATCATCAATTTTGCTTCCTTCCCACTTAAATTTCTTTGTATGGTAAAAACTTCTTGCAAAGTAGATTTTATTGCTGATTTCGTTTTCCATATTTGAGCAGCTTGAGGTGCCAAAAGAGTTGATTACTTCATCACAGTTACAGGAGTTAAGGCTCCAACGAAGACCATCATTTATTCCTTTAAGTCAAGAAACGAATGCCACAAAAGTGTATGACAAGGAAACAGGGATCACTCAATGCCGTCTTTCAAACGGAATTCCCATTAATTACAAGGTATTTTTGGAGATGTTTGTATTCAATTGCTCATGAAGCAATTACAATGAATGGACATTCACTATTTCAATATTTTTGAAATGTGATTGGATCTGGTCTACTGTATCTGCATGTATGTGCTTAGATATGGTTCTAGAAGAATGGAACCTTGGTTTAAGATGCAGTTTTTCTTGTGAGACATGTTTGTATTTCTCTTCTATTAATATAAATTTGATTTTTACCTTTAAGCTTCTCTATCTCTCTAATGCTCATCGTTCACTATTCACATCTTTCTTATACACAGATTTCTAGTACTGAAGCCCAAGGAGGTGTAATGAGGCTTATAGTTGGTGGGGGGCGAGCAACTGAAAGCTCTGAGTCAAAAGGAGCTGTTGTTGTGGGTGTTCGAACTCTTAGTGAAGGAGGTCGTGTTGGCAACTTTTCAAGGGAGCAGGTATTAACACTTTATTTTTCCAATTTTAACTGAATGAAAACAATCCTTAATTGTACATTCCATATGGCCAGAACCATAATATTAATTTTGCATCCCAGTTTCAAGATGGGGAGATACAACTTTGCCACAAGGCTATCATAAGGATTTAAAGCTAAATGAAATTTTCTAAAAAATGTTAGATAATGTTTGTCACTTATGGGTTTTTTCATTAAAAAAAAATTAGATGAGGGTTTTGGTATTCTGTTTGCTCTTTTTTTTTTTTTTAAACTATCACTAATCATTGGCAGAGAGAAGATTCTTATTGGTTGATTATATTTCAGGCATCGGCCAATAGTTTTTGAATTAATTTTGTGAGAGCTTTTTTTTTTTTTTTTTTTAAGTATCTGAAACTATTTGAATTTAGATAATTTGAATGATAGCAAAAAAATAAGGAGCAACTCATGTTTATTATTACTATATATATAGCTGCCGTTCCCTTTCCCTGCTGGTGTATTTGATTTGAACCATGGGACAGAGTGATTAGCCAGTTGTTATTTGATGATACCCACATTCATTTGCTCTTATCACCAAATAATGTGCTTGTTCTACTTGTATTCTGTCAGGATAGATTGACCTCCTCCTGTTATGCTAATTGTGTGCCATCTGCTTAATGTGCTTCTGCAGGTAGAACTTTTCTGTGTGAATCATCTGATAAATTGCTCTTTGGAGTCTACAGAGGAGTTTATTTGTATGGAGTTCCGTTTTACATTAAGAGATAATGGGATGCGTGCGGCTTTCCAGTTACTTCATATGGTGCTGGAGGTAAGCCTATTGTCAACAGTACTTGTGGTTTCAGTCAGTACTGTTTTTGAAGTTTTGGGCTTCACGTTTTTGTCCCAAGCAGAATAAGAATTAGAACCCCTATTAATCCCCTTAAATTCATGTGAGTGACTGTTTTTTAATATTCACTTATGTGTGAATATGAGGTCACATCCTATGACCAACAGATATTTGAGGAGATTGAGGTAGGTGATTTGGGTTTCAGGTCTTCTGTCACTTGGCCAGAAACCAAAGGTTACTACAAAATGAAAAGAGTTTTATCGTTTATCATTTTTTAAATGAATTAAAAAAAGAAAAAAAAGAGTTTTATCAATTGTGAAGTCATAATCATTATTATCTTAATTTAAAACATTGATTTATTTGTAACATAGAAATGAACCAAAAAGGAAAAAAGAAGCATGCGCTTTCATCAATGTTTCCTGAAATTACAGTTTGCACATTCCATTTTATTTTTCCCAAACCAGTTATGTTTACATCAAAATGACTGCCTTTAAAAGTTGAGGGACAATGCATTTCTATGACCCAAAAGAACTTGTATGTATTACACACTCCAAGGGTTGCAATGGGTGGGGAGATTGTTTCCTGAGCCCTCCTCCCTCTTCCCTGTGCCCTTGCTAGGGATATTAATGTTTTTGTTCATTCAAATACCTAATGGTGGTTTTCTGGGTTTGCAGCATAGTGTCTGGCTCGAAGACGCATTTGATAGAGCGAGACAGTTATATTTGTCATATTACCGGTCCATTCCGAAAAGCTTAGAGCGGTCAACTGCTCACAAACTCATGTTAGCAATGTTGGATGGAGATGAGCGTTTTGTTGAGCCTACACCAAATTCTCTACAAAATTTGACATTGCAATCTGTGAAGGATGCAGTGATGAATCAGTTTGTTGGCAATAACATGGAGGTGCATAGTTACCTACTTCTAGATCTTTTTTGTGAACATCACTGGATGACGTATTGCTTTTAAACACTGCATTTCTTAGCATGAAAAACTTGTATGTATTCAATGGACAGGTGAGTATTGTTGGGGACTTCTCGGAGGAGGAGATTGAGTCTTGTATTCTTGATTACCTGGGCACAGTTGGAGCACCAAGAAATTCTGAGAGTACACATGAATTCAGGCCAATCCTCTTTCGACCATCTCCATCTGATTTGCAGTTTCAGCAAGTGAGAAACAAAGCTGGTTTAGTTGAATACTTCCATTTGTTGATGCTTTGGACATTATTAATTCTGTGATGCATCTGAAGTACTTTTTGATTGAGTTGTGCCTAGTTTAAGTTTTTTTCTTCTTTGGGAACTTTTGAATTCTGAGTGGCTGTAGTTTATACATCAACCATGTGAGTACTTATATTTTATTTGTCCAGGTATTCTTGAAAGACACCGATGAGAGAGCATGTGCATATATTGCCGGCCCAGCACCAAACCGTTGGGGTCTTACAGTTGATGGCAAAGACCTGTTAAAGTCAATTAGTAATATTTCAACAGCTGAAGGTGAGTTGGTGCATCATATCTAGAACTAGGTATAAAACGTGATTGGGAATTGGCTATTCATATGTCATTGCTGGGCAATGCCCTTTGCAGTTGCACAGTCAAAATCTGAAGAACTGCACTTGGAGGGGACAGATTTGGAGAAAGAAATGCAAAGAAAACTTCGTGGTCATCCACTTTTCTTTGGCATCACTATGGGGTTGCTGGCCGAGGTCATAAATTCTAGGTAGCTCTTCCTGCACAACTGTACATTTCTCTTGAAACTTATGTTTATGTATCAGAATAACATCAGATTAGAATATGGTTTCTGAAACTTTTGTTTTCCTTTGGATTTCTTGTCATCATTAATTTACATAAAATGTGATAATATAGCTTCAGAATTGCATAGCAGGAGCATTGGCTGTGATGGCTGTAGATATTTCTCAAGCACCTTCTGTTTGTCTGGATTTTCTAGTTTCCATTTCTGGAAAGGTGGAGTGTTCCATGCAAAGTTATGAATTTTGTGTCGTAACAGATGGTATGGCTGAAATATATCCTACCAGCCACCAAACCAGTATAATAACTCCCTAGAAACTTACGGGTCAAATACTGGGACATTTCAACTAGTTCCAGTCTTTTTGGCCAATTTCAGTAGTCTTGGGCTGATACAAGACAGTTTTTTTGGAGTTTTTTGAAATTTTCTATAACTTGGAGACGGTTGAAACTTATTCTTTGATCTCTCTGTGGTCTTTGCTATTTGTTCTCCTCCACTAACTTTGGTTTCTCTGTTTTCTCACATCACCCTAAGTTCAATATCTTGCATAATGTGGCTTCATAGAATGAGTGGTGTTTTAGAATTTAGAGTCTTGAGACACACAAATAGACATTCAGTCTTAGACACAGAGATAGAGAGTTCCAAGCCTACCACGGTGGGACTTCTAGAGCAAAAACAACACCATTAATATATATATATGTGATAGTTTTTTTCGTTTGTGAACTCTAAGTTGTATTTGTGTTTTTTTGACGTTTGGTGTATAGCCTAGCATGTAGTTTAAGTTGTATTAATTTGTAATTATGATATTTTATACTGTGGGTTATTGTATATAATGTTAAGTAATTTTTTAAATTGTCAAATTAGTTTCACATTTATGAATATGTATAAAGTGGTAAAGCCAAAACGATATACTGGTATTAACCTATACTGAAATATTTTGACCAAACCGAAAGTCTCCAATATAGTATTGACAACTTCCTTCCATGTGCTTTGTACAGGCTTTTTACATCCGTCCGGGATTCTCTTGGGCTGACATATGATGTATCATTCGAATTAAACCTATTTGATAGGCTTAAGCTTGGATGGTATGTAATATCAGTAACGTCAACTCCAGGGAAGGTGCGGGTTCAATTTCAAGTAGTCTTATAAAATTGCTTTCCTGTCATTTCAACCTTTTTCATCAGTTTGGATTTACTAAATATTCAGGTACATAAAGCTGTTGAGGCATGCAAGAGTGTTCTCAGAGGTTTGCATAGCAACCAGATTACTCCAAGGGAGTTGGATAGGGTTAGTTACTACCCAAACTGTTCGTGTTGCTTCTCATGATAGCATTATTGTTTAAAAAAACTTCCAATTAAGCAAGCATGACAAGTGTCAGATATGTGAAATGAACTTTTCAGAAGTTTAGGTGCTCCAAGTCTTCCTAAACTTGGCATGGTGGTTCAACATCTGTCCACCCCCCCTCCCCCTCGCTCCCCCATGTTCCTTGGCGTAAGACCAAGAGTTTGTCTTTTTAATAATAAATATATTAGTATTTTTTCTTAAACTTTGTCCATTCTTGCACCTATTGCATTTGCAGGCTAAACGGACCCTTCTCATGAGACATGAAGCTGAAATCAAGTCAAATGCCTATTGGCTTGGATTGTTAGCCCACTTGCAAGCTTCTTCTGTTCCAAGGAAGGTAACATGGGAACATCTCCTTGAGAGAAAATAAATGATAGATATCAAGTAGAAATTTTGCTGTTGGAAGCAAAAATAGAGTCTAGTTGCCTATGTTGCATGGTTTCTTGACATTTCCCTATAATTTCTTATGTTCATTGTTTTGTATTAATATATGCCCCTTGTGATGTTGTTGGCTCAGGACATATCATGCATCAAAGATCTTACATCACTATATGAAGCTGCCAGTATCGAGGACATATACCTTGCTTATGACCAGTTGAAAGTAGATGAGAATTCTTTGTATTCATGTATTGGGGTTGCTGGGGCTCAGGCTGGTGAGGAAATTACTAGTGAGGATGGATCAGGTGAAGGTTTTCCTGGAGTTCTTCCTGTGGGACGTGGTTTATCGACAATGACACGGCCTACAACATGACTTTGGAAATTACTCTGTTGTCTTGTATTGGATTGCTATTGAGGCTAGAAGGTATGTTTCTTGGTAGCATGTAATTGTGTTTAAAATGCATTCCAATAAATGTATGTGTGTGTATGTAATTTTTCTTTTGTTTGAGGTTAACTTTTCACAAGCTTGGGTCTTTTACTAGCATGCAAGCTGGAGGCACATACACAAACCTACTATCACACACAAAAACATACTATTATGGGTTTGAAGCTATTATGCTTGGAGCTTTGAAAACATTGTGTTCTAGAATTGCAAGTAGTATTAGGGGTGATCTCTTGGGAAGTCCTTGTGTTGCATTTCTTTCTTTTATTTATAAAAAGAAACAAAAGGGGGGATTACCATATAAAGAAGAGAGAGAGAGAATGAATGTATGTTGAGTCCAACTTCCAGACATCATACTCTCTACCTAATGGTGCATACTACTATCATGTAGGCAATAATATTAGCAGTACATTTACAAGGCACTAATTGCTCTTGTGATGTAGGATCTTTAGGAATTCAGCACTAAATTTGATTTCTTGATGAGATCTTGAAGGGTTCTTGAATAAGGATTGATTTTTAAGGGCTCAGGTAAAGAAAATATTGAATCTTAAATAGTTTGATGGCTGTTTGGTGTTAAACAGTGAATAGTCAATAGAACAAGAAATAACGAAAGGTAAACACTAGGCAAACACACCTAGGTTTTCCTAAGCGATCACACTAGGTAGGAGAAGGCAATCACACCCTCAAAGATTAAATAAGCTGCTGAAATTTTATTAAAGTCAATCTAACTATGAGTATTATTGATTACAATAAAGACTTCATATAGGCTGTTATTAAATCTTTTCCTAGAAGGATTAGGACTCTAAATAATCCATTCCTAGAATGACTAGGACTACTAAGAACAAACAAACTAACAAAGTACTTAAGAACTTCTAAACTAAATAGGAAAAGTACTCAAAACATAAAAGACTCATGGGCCTTTGGACCTTTGGTACAGCCGAAGACAGCCCATTCCATGAATTTGGAAATTACCAAGTTGCCCGTATTCTAGTAAAACTTAATTAAAGCTGATAAGCAGCAAATAAACAAGAAAAAAAAAAAAACAATAAAATAAGACCGATTCAACTTTAGACTCACTAAGCAAGGTCCCAAGAGAGTTCTCCATCATTGAAAACATCCCAAATTAATGCTTGAGCACTAGAACCAGCTTTCTCTTGCCTCTTACAAGTCTTTAAAGGAAGCTTCCAGTTACTTCCCCATTATCTTGTAGGTCATCAGGCAGGGTATACTCTGATTTATTTGGATTCCATAACCTGACATTCCACTAGTTGCTTGCCCTAATGGCATCTTGTGACATGGGGCAAAAGATGACTGTGATAAGCAGTGGAGATCCTTTGTTTAAATGTTTTGTTGTGGAAGAGCTCCCAAGTTGTCTTTTGCTTCTTAAATTGAGATGCTCTGTGAAAGGTCTCAGAAACGAATGAGATTATTATAGAAACCTGTGCTTATCCCTTCAGCAGCAACCTGAATTGTAAACTAATATTCACAGCACTAAATAACTACCCTGAGTGCAGCAATGTTAAATAATCAAAACTTCACCACATTTTTTGAAATTTATTTAGGTTTAGTTTATAGTTTGCATGAGAGTGTATGCTATGTCCTGTCTGCCCAATAGATGTGAATGCTTTGTCTTCAATCCTTGTATGTTATAAGTTATGTGCCGAAGACTTGATTGTCAGTTGCAATTGCTTGTATATGTGTGGCACTGGGGATATCATTGCTGCTTTCCCTTTGTGTGTGTGGCTGTGGGTATTAATAGTGAACTCATTTTTGCATGTCAGATTTGCCTGCCAAAAAAACGAGTGTCCATCAGATTGGCATAGACGCATAGTGAAAAGCTCACATTGCTTGATGCCTTGATGTCTTGATGTGAAGATCCTTTTACTGAAGTTGTTGGTGGAATTTGCTCATTGCCTTGGGCCTTGGACGTTCAAACAGTCCAAAGTAGTAAGCCTATACATCAAGTTGATTGATCGTTACATGCGTAATAAAATCTTGTCCTAATCAATTTTGCTTTTTATTTTTATCAGTAGTTGAAAAGCATTGGTACTGATTATTTATTGATACAATGTAATTATTGGACGAGGAAACAAAAAATGTATAGCTTTTATAGTATACAGAAGCCAGCAGCTGGTTTTTTGGCTTGATCAAGAGCATAGACGCTGGAGTCAACTCTCTCTCTCTCTTTTTAAATTTTAGTTTCACACTTGCAGGGACCATAAGTGGTTCACCAACCTTCTGCCCAATCTTCCCGTCGTTAATCTTTTTGAACAAGCTCTTGTTTATTTTTCCCCGTCATTTTGATTTTTCCTGTACAATTTATTTATGCTTAATTTTCTTCTTGGTGCTTTTGTTTCATTGACTTTGCAAGCAGTAATATCTGGTGTCACATTATTTAGAATTCTAAATGACATATAAATATATATATATATATATATATATATATATATCTATATGAGATGGGTTCAAGTTATACCTGGTATAACTTTATAAGAGTTACACCATTTTTAAACCGTAGATTCTCATTAGATCTAACGGTGATAAATTACTTCTTGCTATCTCATTAATGCAGAATTATTGTATGCCAAGTCAACTACTTTTACTGAATTTTCTTACATTTATTGCCCAACATCCCTCAATCACCATCCCACTACCACGGTACAACCCCTCTAGAAAAAGTGCCAGACTTGGCCATTCCATGGAGATCATTGAAAAATAAAAATATTACAGATATCAAAAATATCTGATTTGATGGTGATTTTGGATCACCATATCAAAAATATAAGATAGATTTTGGATCACCAGATATCAAAATTCATCATCTCTGCACCTTCCAAAAATCACGATTTTAAAACTGTATTTATGCCATTTTGTTCATGAGTATTGACAAGAGGGACAAAGTTTTACAACATCACAAATAATTGTACTGGCATAGCACAGCTTGTGTTGAAGAACTGTTTGGCCAACAATCAGGGCACGAAAATATAAGGAATCTTCAAAGGTTCCAAGGGAAAAATCATGAAAAGTTGCGCATTTGTCAGAATCTGTTGAAACTTTTCTATTGATTAATGCAAGATCTTGCTTTCTGTTTGCATTTACTTGTTTTCCTTCTCTATCTCTCTCTTTGTTTTCATTTTTGTTTTCCTTCTCACCAACCTCTAATGTAGTGTTCTGCAGTTATTTTTTATATATATTTTTTTTCCTTCTTCTGCTGGCAATCTATCAACAATGGTGGAGGAGAAAGAGATAGAGAGAGAAACGTAGAGAGAGAGAGTCAAATATAACATTTTTTTTTTGGGTTTAGAGATAGATATAAAATACAATAAATGAGGGATAATTAATGAGATCCTAATCAGAATATTAGCATTAATGAGAGATTTTTTTTTACCGTTGGATCAACTTAAATCCAATGGTTTAAAAAAGGTGTAACTCTTTAGAGTTACACCAGGTGTAACTTGAACCCATCTCTCTCTCTCTATATATATATATATATATATATATATATATATATATATATATATATATATATATTTTTTTTTTTTTTTTTTTTTTTTTTTTTTTTTTGTTAGATATAAGAAATAAACTCTTTACTGTGAAAACCACCACGCACTCTTGGCGCGATGGTCACTCTACAAGTATAAGTATTTGTGGGGGTGAGGGGCAAGGATCGAGGTTCAAGTTTCGTTTCCAGGAGAGAGTTTCACAAACTCTTTACTTATTTTTGTTACTATTTATGGGTCTTATTGCAATTTTTGATACTATTCATAGGTCCTATTATACTATTTCAGTTATATTTTAACTTTATTTACAATACTTTCAACACAAAATTTTCAATTTCAACTAAATAAACTGTTTCCAAATAGACTCTTAACTACTAAAAGGATAATGGTAAACGGTAATCTTCTCATTAACTATTTCAATTATTGTAAGGTTTAAGGTTTTAAACTGTTGGTTATATTGCCGTGTCAAAATAAAGTGTTGTATGAACAGTATTTTATTTAAGTTTAGTTTCTATTAAGTATGCGTTTGGCATAGATGAAATTTGTCAATTTATTTTACTATTCAGCTTATTTTTGTTACTATTTATGAGTCTTACTGTACTATTTCACCTAACTTTTACTTTTATCTACAGTATTTTCAGCAAAAAAATTTCAATTTCAGCAAAATAAGTGGATCTCAAACAGATCCTGAGTCAAGTTAAGAAGTATAAATTCAAAACTCAAGCTACAGAAGACTTGAGTAAAAAATTTCTCGCTTATGCGAATATTGAACGGAATGTTCATGAGACTTGCTCAACTGAAACTTTAATTGGAAGTTCGTAAGACCTTTACTTGACAATTGCTCAATTGAGATTGCATGAATAGTAAATTGATTTTGTTTTGTTGCTTGCTTAACCTCATTCTCTATATAAACTATCCTATTATAGAAAGCGAGAGTAGGCAGTCTATTTCATAATTAAAATTTTATTTTTTGGATTTTAAAGTGTATAAATTGACGTGTTTATTTAAAATTTAAATGATTTGATTGTACATTTGAAATATGAAACTGGGCATTTCAAATAGAGAGGATCTTGTCTAAAGTACCACATCGGTTAGTTAGTGAGTGAGTTTTCGGTTTATAAGCCTTGCTAGTACTTACAAAGATTAGGCCATTTTATAAGTGCTAGTGTTGTAAATCTTATTTTCTCACTCCCTCCTTCCCCATTCCCTATCTTCTGTCTATATTATCTCAAAAAAAAAAAAAGATCTTTTTCTTTGGTGTAGAGCAACAACACCAATCCATTCCAAAATTGGTGGTTAAACTCTACTGTAGTGATGGCATTGTAGGTGAGATTTTAAGGAAAAATAACTTGAGGCCACAATACTAGGACGATAGAAAGTTTAGAACTCCTTAACCTTAACACCTTTCAATCACCAAGTTGCTTTTTCATTACCCTAAATGTGTACGTTATCTTCCCATTATAGCTCAAATTATATATATATATAATTTACATTTACATTTACATCCGATAAGATTTGGAAGTTGGAACAGCTAAAAGATTGAATCTCCTTTTTTTTTTTTTTGGTTAACAATTGAATCTCCGTTTATGTAAACAAATTTAGTATGCAACGCAAAAAATAATGCTTGCCAACTTATTTGATTTTTTTTTAATTTTTTTTTATTGTACACGTAAAGCCAAGCCAAGCCATAGATTTTTATTTTTATTTTTATTTTTTTAAGCGAAATTGCTTTTTTAACTTATTTATTTATTTACGGTAAAATTTTTAAAGTTTTACTTTTTCTAATTACAATAGTATTTTTGTTCTTTTTCTAAAAGGAAAATAAGCTAACAAAAACAAGGAGCTTGTCATCAAATTATAAAGCACATGTACATATGTTTTATTCTACTTTGGGTTTGTAGTGCAAAGCGATGAAGGAAATTCAACTTAAACCTAAAATAATGGTTTTTGTTTTTAAATTTTTTTTTTTTTTTTTTGGATTTTGTAAGTCGGTCTCTAAATAATATATAACAAATTAACAACGTAAAAAAGGAAAACAAAAAGTACAGAACAAAAATAATAATCTCATCTATCAAAAAAAAAATCTCACAGACACAGTAATAGTAGAAATTAGAAAAGAAAGAGAAAGAAAGAGAGAGAGAGAGAGAGAGAGAGAGAAAGCAAAATAGGCGGTCGAGGTCTTAATCCTCTGGACTCTTCAACTCTTCTTGTTTCTGGTGTCTCCGCGGCACTAAGGTACTTTCTCTCTCTAGTTCGTTGTAAGTTTCTTTATAGAGTCTTGATTTTGCTTGTTAGCTTTCACATCTTCTTGTTATCATTGCTTTTAGTTATAGCAGTTCTTGGAATATATTCACTGATTAGATTTGTCCTTGTGTGCCACGCATTTTTTTTTTATCTTTTTTTTTGGGTTTTTTTTGTTTGGGTTTTCTTTAGATATATTATTAAAGATTATTGTGCCAAATTAATATTTTTATTTTCTTAATACACTTCTTCTGTGTTTTCTTTATGTATCAAATTAATATTTTTATTTTGTTACTACACTTTTTTCTGTGTTTTCTTTACGTATCATCATGCCTGTGTTGCTCAAACTTGTTAATTTGGAATGAAAGAAGTCTGCTATCTCATACTTAATCCAAAGAAAGAAAAGGGTCTCTCTTATGTGCTTTGACTAAGTAATTTCTAACCTTTTTATGTGAAATATGTATATGGGTGTTTTACTTTCGAAATCAATTTGTTTATTTGTTTTTCAATCTGACTTCAAATCCACATTAGGTTCTTTGTGGAACCAATTGTAG